>VXAK01025564.1:4461-29813 GCA_013399435.1 Arenaria interpres | reverse complement strand
CTCTTGTCCCATCGCCTGTGAGTTGGGAGAAGAGACCGACCCCCCCTGGCTACCCCCTCCTTTCAGGGAGTTGGAGAGAGCGAGAAGGTCTCCCCTCAGCCTCCTTTTCTCCAGGCTGAACCCCCCCAGCTCCCTCAGCCTCTCCTCATCAGACTTCTTCTCCAGACCCCTCCCCAGCTCCGTTGCCCTTCTCTGGACCCGCTCCAGCCCCTCAATGTCTGTTTTTTTGTGGGGAGGGGCCCAAAACCGGACCCAGCCCTCGAGGTGGGGCCTCACCAGTGCCCAGTACAGGGAGACACGAGATGCCACTGCGCAACCAGGGACGGTCAACACCGGGCACATGGGGCAGGCTGGGCTGGGGGGGTTTGCTCAGAGCGGGCGGTTTGGGTTATACAGCTCCGAAAAAGTCAGAGGGGCCTGTGTTCAAGCCCTTTGCAAGGCCGGGGAGGCAAAGGGCTGGTGACACGGGCTTGTGACTATAAAAAAAAAACCCAAAAAAGCAAGCCTTGCCAAATGCAGATAAGCATCATCCCGCTCTGCCGACACAGCACACGCAGGTGTCATCACGCCGCAGCCACCCAGCCGCGGGGCGCCACGCTGTCCTTGATCCCTGAACCCACCCAGGCTCCCCGCATCCCGCATCGCACAGCCTGGCCGGGGCACCGTGCCCCGTCTTCTCCCTCCTGCCACACGTGGTTCCCCCCAGATTTCGTCTGCTTTTTCCCCAGGGTGGAAGCTCGTTTGGAAACGCCGACGAGCAGGTGGTAATGATTTCTCCAGGGCCCTGTGTGGAGCCTTTTTGTCCTGGGTGGCTTCTGCGGCTCCTCCCCACGGGCAGGAGCTGCCAGGTTCAGGCCTGTGTTTGCTTTCCTTCCCTTTCGCAAGCGCCCGGCCAAGCCTCCCTCCTCACCCACCGCCGCGGCGGCGGAGGGCCTCCCGAAAGCCAAACCCCGCGTGCTGCCTCTAATCAGCAGGTTGGATCTAGGGCAACTTGGAAATCAGCTGGAGCGGGAGGTGGGGAAGAGACCTGCGCACGCCGAGTTACAGCTCCCGAAGCTGGCAGAGGGCTGCCAGCCTGTGGCTACAAAGCCACCCGGGTGCCCGGTCCCAGCGCTGGCACCCTCAGATGTTGGCTCGTCTCCTCCGCTCCACACCAGCCCCAGACGAGACCCAGGTGAGGTCTTCATGAAGAGGACAAGGGGCCACCCTTACCCCACGCCCTGCAGACCCATGGCAGGGCTCGAGGTTGTGCTCAAGTTGCTCAGCATCATCCAGAGGTGAGGGTCTGAGCCCTCCCCACCACCTGGATCTTTTAGGGTCAGGAAGAGGAGCAGGGGCAGGGTGCTCCCATGGGGAGCCCAGCTGACATACCGCTCTCGGGGCGTCTGCCAGGGCCCTGCCCCCTAAAAACGCTGTGGGTGAGAGGGAGAGCATGGAAGCTTGAATCCCCCCCCAAGTCCCCACGCACTGAGGGGTCTCAGCCAAGGAGGGACCCATTGGGGTGCTCCTGTCACCCTCACACTCACCAAGCAGCCACCATCCCCTCACCCAGCACAAGATGCCAGGACCCCTTCCCTGTCCCCGCTCCCGGGGACCCCAGGAGAGCAGAGCAGAGATGTTACATACCTCCTCCAGCGCTCCCCGTCCTCCCTCCCTCCCCTCCCCTCCTGTACGCTCCAGCGGTTAATTACCATTTCCTCCTCTCCTTGGGCAAAACCCCAGCGTCTCCTCCACGCCTCGCCGTGCCTCACCTCGCCTCTCCGCCCACCCTGCGGAAGCGGGATGCCCACGCACCGGGGGGCCAGGGCTCACCCACCGCCTTTCCCGGCCGGACCCCGGGGGTGCTGCTCCCCAGCAGGAGGGCAGGCTGAAGCAGCAGGCAGGGATGCTTTTGGGCAGCCCCCTCTTACCCAGGAATGGGGGGGGGGGTTCAGGTGCTGCCAGGAGGCCGGTCCCCCACATCCGCTCCTAACCCCATTCCCCTGGCAGAAGCGCTGCTGGAGGCTGTGGGGACGGTTATGGGGGGGAACCGGTCCATGAGCCATGGGGAAGGGGGTGTCCAAGGCTCCCTCCCCCTCCGGGGTGCCCTGCACGTCCCGTCCCGTCCCGTCCCGCAGCGATGCTCCCTGCCCGCGCAGGCAGCTGCCCTCCCACGTGGCTGCAAAAGCCCAACCCGGCACAAATTGGAGCCACGTTAGCTCCTGGCCGGGCAGTGGGGTAATTAGTGCATGAGCGAAAGAGCGAGCAGAGCCCGGCGCGTTCAGCAACTGCGTATTTACAGGCCCCAGCTTGCGAGGCTTTAATTAATTAGCGCGAGTCATCGGCAGCTGGAAACAGATCTATTTTCAGAGCCTTCGCCTGCTCTGCTGCCCCCATGAGATTAACTGCAGGAATTTAGGGCCCCGCGAGGTTGAAGGCCAGGGCCTTGCTCTTATTTGCACGGCTTTCCCAAGAGCCGGAGCGGGATGCGGGTGGGAGCCAGGGTGGGATGTGAGTGGGAGCCAGAGAGGGATGCGGGTGGGAGCCAGAGTGGGATGTGGGTGGGAGCCAGGGTGGGATGTGAGTGGGAGCCACAGAGGGATGCGGGTGGGAGCCAGAGTGGGATGTGGGTGGGAGCCAAACCGGACCGGACCCCCTCCCACGCCTGCATCCCTCGGCCCCGCAGAGCAGCACGGCCAAACCAGGAGGTCTTGCTGGTGCTCCCGCCTCAGCCCGGAGCCAGCGAAGGGCTGGAAGGGGCATTTCCCATCGGAGGAGCCCTGCAGCCCCCCGGGACAGCCTGGAGCACAGGGGCCTTCGGGTCGTGCCACGGAGCCTGGGGAAACCGCCCTCCCCACGGCCACGCAAGGAGATTTTATCCCCAATACTCTCTTCTCCCCCTTAATCCAAACGGCCTTTAGAAAAAGGAAACGCTCTAGTGATCTGAACTGATCGCCAGCCCAGATCCTGGTTACTGTTTAATTTCTTCTTGTTGTCACTTAAACAGCGTGTCCCAAGGAGAGAGAACTGGGCAGAGTGGGTTTGTCCCACGTCACATCCCCGTCCACGCCAGGGTCGGCTGCCCTTTGCCCGTGACAGCGCAGCCTCACCGCTCCGGCACAGGGCAAGGCCAGGGGGATGCCCATGGTGTGCCCAGGCTCAGCCGGCCTGGTTGGGTTCACTGACTGTGCCAGAAAACCCTACCCATTCCTACCGGGCAGCGAGTAGAAACACCCGCAGCATTTCACCCCTCCGACGCCCACGGAGCCAGGGTGGATCACAGAATCACAGAATTGGAAGTTGGAAGGGACCTCAAAGATCACCTTGTCCAACCGTCAACCTAATTTTGACAAATATAAACACCCACACAACAAACAAAAAGCAACACCATCACTAAACCTTATCTCCCAGCACCACATCAACCCGTCTTTTGAACACCTCCAGGGATGGTGCCTCAACCACCACCCTGGGCAGCCCATTCCAATGGCTGATAACCCTTTCGGTGATCCTCCAGTCCAACCCCCCGGCCAAAGCAGGGTTGCCCAGAGCACATCACTCAGGGCTGCATCCAGGCGGGGCTTGAAGATCTCCAGAGGAGGGGACTCCACACCCTCCCTGGGCCGCCTCTTCCAGGGCTCTGCCACCCTCACCCCAAAGAAGTTCTTCCTCCCATTGGAGGGGAACTTCCCATGGTCCAGCTTGTGCCCGTTGCCCCTCGTCCTGTCACTGGGAACCACTGGAAAGAGTTCAGCTCCATCCTCCTTCAACCCCCGCTTTAGAGACTTGTCAGCATTCAGAAGGTCTCCCCTCAGCCTTCTCTTCTCCAGGCTGAAGAGCCCCAGCTCTCTCAGCCTTTCCTCATCAGGGAGATGCTCCAATCCCTCCATCATCTCTGTTGCCCTACGCTGGACTCTCTCCAGCAGTTCCCTGTCTCTCTCAAACTGGGGAGCCCAGCACTGGATGTGGTATTCTGGTTGTTTTCAGTTGAAGCCACGGCCGCTCTCCTGTTTCACTTGGCACCGCACCCCCGCTCCCGGCCGGCATCCCAGATGACGAGAGGAATTATAACAGGGCCACAGCGCCGTGAAATATTGATGGGATTATCGCGGATCAGCTCTCCCAGCACACATGCTGCCCTCGCCCCGAGCCCCGGGGGCCGGTGACCTGCCTGCGCTCAGGTTGCAGCCCGGAACCAGGTCCTCCCTGTCCCAACTTCTTGCCCACGCTAAAAGACATCTCTCCAGCCACCGCCGGCCTGCAGCCTTCCTGGGGGGGACACGGGGAACCCCATGGCAGCACAAGGTGACGTGCATTAAGTTGCTTAATGCATGACACCGCCGTGCCTCGGGCTCTGCTGGGGGTGAGGTGTTGTCTGGTTTGGCGGCCGCTGCCACCCTGAGACCCAAGGGACCCCCCCACCCCACCTGCAGCCCCCTCTGTTCCTCTTGCCCCTCTCAAGTTCATCCCACACGGCCAGGACCACAGGGGATACCCCAGGCACCGGCTGGCAGGAGACCCCTGTCCTCCCCACCGCCGTGTGGCCCCCGCTCCCACCCCTGGGAACCAGGTTTGGCCAGGAAGAGGGTTTCATTACGGATCACAGCAGCGTGAATTCAAACAGCTTCTCAGGATCGGGTAACAGCCGGCATTAAATTGGAAAATTGCAGGCAGAGGCACACACCACGGCAGCGNGTGACCACCAAAACCTTTGTGCCTAACCAGGATCTGCAGCCTTTGGTAGGAAACTGCTTCCTGGGAAGGTTTGGCTCCCCCCCAGCAGTGCCTGCAGCCTGACTTGCCCTCACCCCCCCGCCCCGAGCAAGAAAAGGGAGATAAACCCCCAGCCTCTGGGGTTGGGTTTGCCACCCTCCGCCGTCCGAGGGGCAGCAGGCAGCCGACCCTTTCAGGCTCTGCTCTCCAGGCTGGTTTGAAAGCCAGGAGTTACAAAATCACGGCACTCCAGGAGCTGGGGATTTATGAAACCCACAAAAGAGTTGTGAAACTCATTCTAGAGCCGTGCCAGCCCGCACCGCGCCGAGAGGCGCGTTATAACGTCACAACCAAACAGCAGAAAAACGGGTATTTTTTTTCCCTTTTGACACGAGAAAGCAACGACGAGCGAACCAGCTTTTCTCCTCCGTCCTTCAACCGCGCTGCCGGACCAGCATGACCGCTCTGCCCGCCTCCACGGGAAGAAAACCCTGGCGGGGAGCACCCCAGCCCCACACCACAGGGTCGGTCTCACCGCTCCAGCATCCCCCATCACAGCGGTCCCCTCTGCCCACCCCAGGACCAGTCTGCCCAGGCTGGGGGGCCGGCAGCGCTGCGTCAAGCAGAGGAGCAGGACAAACCCACCGGTGATGCCTGGAGGCCGGCGGCGGCACTCGGGGCTTCCCAGCAGCTGAGCACACGCTCGCCAGGCTTAGCTTTGCTTCTTGAGAGCGTCACGGACTCATCAAGCCAAGCGTGATGCTCCAGAGATTAGCCCCGGGGAAAAAAAAAAATAACAATATTCCAGCGGGCACAGGGCATGAGAGGCTCGGGAGCCTCTTCCCTTCGAGTCATTGAGCAAACTTTCCAAACCACTGTTTCTTTGGGCCGAGAGCCAGCGAGGAAAATTACAACGGTGGAGGAATTTGTCTGAGAAAGTTATAAGGAGTCGGGAAAAAGGCCGGGGCAGGCCAGAAGGCAGCCCAACGGCCAGCCCCTGCTGCAGCCACTTCAGCCCAGGGCTCAGTTTTGGGTCAGGACAGGACTTTTCCCCCTATCTCGATACGGCAGCAGCGTTGCTGCCCCGACTTCCCGCAAGATGAGATGCTGGATTTCCCCCCTGTGAGTGTCTGGCAGTGGAAACGGGGATGTTTTGCCCGAGGCCATTTGCTGATGGAGGCTGCCAGGTGCCGGCAGCCCCAGCCACGGAGCCCCAGCACGGGTGCCAGGGCGGATTTTCTCAGGGGAGAAGCAGCTGAGTCACAGCAGCCTCCGATCTGTTCCCACAAGCCCGGCTGCCAGAGACGCGCGGGGGTTCATGGGGGGCAGGCGCTCGCACAGGGGAGCCGGCGGGGTTTGGGTTGCTCATCTGCAAACCTCTCCAAGCCGGTGGAAAGCAGCTCCCTGGCTCGGGATCTGTCGGCTGCACACCTGCGGGGAAGGGCTGGCGAGACTGCGGGAGGGCAGGCTCCTGACCTGCCTTTCAACCGGGTAGGGCTGCTTCGGGATGCTCCCGCGGCACGGAGAGGGGGGAAAACGCCAGCAGCCGCTGGGAATCCCGTGGGAGAGGCAAGGGTGGTGTTTTGGGGTTCAACGTGGGGTCTCATCCCACCTATGGGGGCAGGAGCAAGACCACGGTGGCTGCAGGGGAGGCAGAGCCGCAGCCCCAGCCCCAGGAGAATCACAGAATATTCGTGGTTGGAAGGGACCTTTGAGATCATCGAGTCCAACCACAAGGAGCGGCTGGCTCGGCTGGACACCAGCAACCCCTCTGCCCATCATCCCAGCTGCTCTCAGGAAAAACAGGCGGGCTCCAGCCTGGCCAGGGAGCATGGGGGGGGGGTCTCTCCCCCTGTGTTTTTGCAGCCCCTGCAAGGTGGGCCACTGGCACACACTGCTCAGAGCAGCAACACGTGTCCCTGGGGGTGCACAGGGGCTGGGGGGCAACACCCATGGGTTTTATGAGCTGCCCTTTGGGGTGAGCTGACCTGCACCCCTCAGAGCTAAACCAGGAGGGTGTAAGAGCCCCTGGCACCCACCAGCTAGGATCCACGTCCCCACGGCTTCACCTTTTGGCCATCTGAGCCCCCATACCCAAGCCACCTCAGCCCGAAGCTTGGCTGACCCGTGGGCAGCCCCTGCCTCTCCTTCCCAGGCACCGAATCCCACCGCTGCCACCGAGGAGGAACCAGCAGGAGCAGGAGCAGGGCAGTAAATAACCCCCCGCGCACAGGCAGAGCCCTGGCAAGCAGAGCCGGGCACATCCATCACTCTCACGGCTTTCCCTCGGCTCTGACACTTTGATAGGGGCGAGGGGGCGGGGGAAGGAGAGGAGCTTCCAAAATTTATGAGCTCGGATTTAAAAATACATCTCCTAGAAGCGCTGCAAAACCCGGAGCACGGCGAAGGCGAGCGGCTTAGAAGCTGCCTTCGGGAGGGAATGTGAAAGCTGTGCCTGCCTCAGGAAGAGGGATCTGGGGAGGCCAGCGCGGCTGATGTCGCAAACCGCGTTCCCGTTGGGATCGTTTCGCAAGTCGCAGCTCTCCGTGCCGCGCATCGCAAGTGAAATGAAAGGTAGGAGTAAGAGACGACGGGTTAAAAATCCCTCCAGCCCCGCGGTAATGTCAGCCTCAGCGCAGCCAGGATTTGGACTGTCACCTTCCATCTCCCGGAGTTTCTCCTCTACATCCCTGACCTCCCGCTGCTCCACACGCAGCCAGGCTCCCAGCTCCCTTTGGAAACGGATCCCCTTATGCGAAGGAAAGAGTGCGTAGCTGTAAATTTAGCTGAAAACATCTCTACCGCAGGGAATTGCGTATCAAATGATAAAAGCCAAACAAACGTCAAGAAGAACCACCACAACATCCGAGCCCTTGGTCTCCACAGATGGACTCTCCCCCAGCAGGGTGCCGCAGAGCGCGCAGCTGAAAAACGTTACCCGGTCATTAAAAACATCTAAAAGTAATTTAGCCTGAGTGACAACGATGCTCAAAGCAAGCTATTTGTCTGCTGAGGTAAAATGAGCTATTTCGAGCCCATCTTTTGTTGCAGTTTTCTTTTTAAAGTCGGAAAGGACTGAAAAACGCTGAGCCGACAGCCTCGCCGGGGCTGCCGCGGGGGCACGGCGTGGGGAGCATCACCACGAGCTGCCCTGATCCCCCCCAGCCGCCCCCTCCCGGGCCGTCACACTCCCACCTCCTCTGGAAGGACCTGGAAGATGGTCCCCGGGGCCACCACCGCATCTCTGCTGAGTTACAGTGCCGCTTAGGATGATGGCTTTGCCATGGAAACATCTCCCTCCTAACAACACATCCATCAGCACATGTCCCCAAAGCAGCCCGGCATTCATTACACGCTAATTTTTGCCTCCCTGTGACCAGAATCTTATCCTTCCCGTGCTTTTCTTCCCTTTTTGTTTTCTTTTTCTTTTTTTAAACTTGTGGGTTAACCCATGGAAAGCATCGCATGAGCCCAAGGTTCCCCAAAGATCTCCTCATAAGAAGATTTTTNGTGATCAGCCATTGGAATGGGCTGCCCAGGGAGGTGGTTGAGGCACCATCCCTGGAGGTGTTCAAAAGACGGGTTGATGTGGTGCTGGGAGAGATGGTTTAGTGATGGTGTTGCTTTTTGTTTGTTGTGTGGGTGGGGTTTTTTTTTTGTAAAAATTAGGTTGACGGTTGGACAAGGTGATCTTTAAGGTCCCTTCCAACCTAGAAGATTCTGCGATTCTGATTCTGTGATCCACGGAGCATTTCAAATGCCCAGCGTTAAATACCGCGGGTGGGACGTAACTCTTCCAAAGTGGAGCCAACCTGGCTCTGAAGCTCCGAGTCAAGTGAAATTTCTCTGCAGCCTTCAGGAATTGATTTGCTCCTCGTCTCCCTGTAGCGTTCAACTGAGTTAATGTATTCCAAAGCTTGACTATTTTTTTTTAAATCATTTTTTTTCCCCCCTACGTCATCAGATTTTGGGAAGCTGCGGCGAGATGCCTGAACAAGCAGTTTTTTGCCCTCAGGTGTTTTCTGAGCGGGCTGCATCCATCACCTCCTGGTGGCTTCAGCATCTCTTAAGTACAAATGGTACGCTGGAGAGTCAGCCAAATTCCTTTGATCCGTGTTCCTGCGTAGCCATAGAGCTAATTTACCTTTATGAAAAAAAAACACAAAACAAAACAAAGAGAGGAGAGGAGGGAGCTATTATGAAGGACGGTGTGGAGGCCGGCGGGGCGAGTGCCGGAGGGCTGGGTTAATGAGCTGCCCTCCGAGCGCCCAGGCTGGCTGGAGCCAGGAGCAGGGCTGAGTCAGCCCTTCATGGGGCAGGGACAGGCTGCCCAGTCCTACATCCCTCTTTTGGGCCACCCCCTAAAGCTCCAGGGTCGGTGGTTGGATGGTGTTTTCCCAGGGGGGGTTCCCACCTGCGTTGGGCTCGGGCCAACCCCCCCCCCGCCCCTAACCCAGCCCCAGCTGCATCCCAGCGCTTTGGGGAGATGGGGAGAGGGGGGGGGAACAGGAATTGGGATCAATCGATCCGGCCTCACGCTGAGGCCACCCTGCGCCAGCAATGTCACCGAGCTGCTCCCTCGCAAGGACACGTCGCAGGCGAGGGAGCGGGGGATTTGCCAGACACCCGTCACGATGGTTTATTCTTGTCATTTCTGACCCTCGGGGTACGAAGAAGACGGGAGCACTGCAGGCACGAAACAACAAGCTTTGTGGGTCATATCAGCGTGTAAAGTGCCATTAGGAACCACAGCACGAAGCATGAATAATGCTCCCTTTATTCCACCCTACACCTCAACGCCCTTTAAATAAATGCAAATGGTTATTTATGATCGGGGTTCGTACGAGATGCCTCCCCAGGAACACGGGGCTGGAGCAATAATTTTGCCATCTCCCCTATAAACCAGTCAGAGCAACCACAGGGCTGATAGGCTTAGCGATAGTCCAGGGCATCCCGGGCAAAAAGAAGAGTAGGGAGATCATTGTAAATCTTCCTCGCACAGATTTACGCGCTATCCATTAAACACACGTCCTTCCAGGCCACCTTCCTCTCTGCCAAGGACAGCCAGGAGGGGAAAACTCGGAAGGACTCCAAGCCTGGAAAGCCACCTTCAAGAACGGATGGCATCGTTTCTGAAAAGCCACCAAGAGTCAACCTCGACGGCTTTCCTTAAATCCTTTCAGCAAATAATGACCTCGGTTGCCCCAAAAAAGATCTGATAATGGAAAGGGAGGGAGAGATCATCATCGCAGTGAGTCATCATCTCCCCGGCACCTTGAAGTCCCTTCCCTCTTTGCAGGGCCAGAAGGCGCGCTCCCAGCCGGAGCGGGGTGAGGTTGCCCCCAAGAGGCAAATCTGACACAGCAACTGGAAAAGGGGGGAAATGCTGAATTCTGAAGATACTACCTAGGAAGGACTCTTTAAAAAAAAAAAAAGTCTCCTCAAGTGCTCTTATTTTCATCTTTGCCACCGGCTGAAAACACCTGTAGATGGGGTGGGAGGGGAGAGGAAGGTCAGCGTCGGCGAGTGGTTGGTTGGGTGTTAGTGTGTTCTGCTGGAGCTCCTCAACCACACGACTCGTTTTCCCAGTCTCGCTTGCAGCGTCATTAGAAAGATCAAAAAACCAGTCACTGGGTTTCCTCCAGCCACACGAGACGTCTGAGCCCCTACACCTCGCCAGGGTCCTCCCGAGCAAGGGCTGGCGGTGCCGTCAAGAGCACCTTCTGTCTCAGGAGCAGGAGAGACGCGATTGTGGGCACGACAGATGGTTTGGAAACTGCAAGAAGGCATGATGTGAAACCCCTCAGCCACTCAAGGGAAAGCATAGAGGCAGCCCATCCCGCTGGACCAAAATCCCGGCGGCCTCTCGGGGGGCAGAGGAGCAGGAGGGACGCCTGGGGTCCCACCTCCCCCCAGCACATTCCCTCTCACCCCCCCGGGGATCAGCAGCCAGAAGCTCCCTCAGCCAGGGGTGGCCGCTTTGATTTCATAGACCCCGATGGATTTTTCTGCCGCGAAATGCTCTTTGAACCTCTAAGCTTTTAGCATCCACAACATCCTGAGGCAAGCGGATCCCCAGCTCCTGTCTCCTTTGGTTTGCGCTGAGCCTTCCTGCTAATAAAAGAACTGCAGAGTCTGAGGCCAAATTACAGAGCAGCATTGAACCACTTCTCTCTATTTGCCCTTTTTTTTAAGCCATTTCATTGTCGAGCTTCTCCATCTTACTTTCCAACATCACAACACTCTCTGAGCTGGAGAGACGGTGCCGATGTAAAGCCACTGCAATTTATTCCTGCCCTACACACACACACAGACACACACACAGAGATCCCCTCCCGATGGCCTCAACCTGTGACATAATTCAGATTTTAACCATTCCCGGAGCCGTTTTTCGAGAGGATAAGTGTTTAAAATCCCCAGCCGAGATGTACCCGGGGTACTCACTGCTCCTGCTCCCCGCCTGGCTCAGCCGGAGAGCATCCCCGCATCCCCGGCCGCGGCGCCCGGCTCGCTGTCAGCTCCAAACTGGAAGCATCATCCCCAGAATGACTCGTCGCCGCTCGCTCCTGCCAGACTCTTAATTACGAGGAAGGCTGACACAGTTTCTCAGCAAACGGTGCTCGCCTACTGCGGGGAAAAACAGAATGAGGGCATGAAAAAAAATAAAAAAAAAATAAAAAATGGGCTAATAAGAGAAAAATCAACTGGAGGAAAAAAAAAACAAAAAACAAAAATCCAAAAACCACCACCTCGCGCTGTGCAAACCTTACCATAACAAAGCTGGGGCCCAAAATACTGAAAATAAAAATAGGTTAGTGCACAGGGGAGGGCAGGCAGCGCCCCACAAACGGGGAGGAGGGCTGATGGGCAGCGTGGCGTCTCGGCACCCCCGGCTGCCAGGCCTCTCCCCGGGCAGAAGGGCCGGGCTGGGTGCCCAGCTCGCAGATCAATGTCTCTCGGAGCCCGAACGATGCCGTCCGAAGAGCCCGCAGCCGCCCGGCCTGATTTACACCACCTTTATAGAAGCCCGCAGCGTGAATAAAGCACAAAACCTAATGCCCAGCCGTCCCCTCCCCGCTGCCGAGCCCGGCAGATTGAAGATGCTATTTTTATTCCAAGGGCAGCCTGGTGGTCAGCCCGGAGAGTGAAGAAGCCCCCCGGCTTCTCCCGCCTGCACCCCGAGAGCCAGGACTTCCATCTCCGAGCAGGGTTTGAGAGAAGAGAGCCCGAGATCCAGAGGCAAAGCCGTGGAGCCAGCAAACCCAGCCCTCGGGTGAAGGGACGCTCGCCCCGTCGCACAAAAGCAGCAAAAAAAAAAAAATATCTATTTACCCCTTTTTTGCTCTTCTCTGGGAGAGGCAAGGAGCATCGCTCGCCCGGCTTCCAAAGGGAAGGGCCGGGAGGAGGGGGGGTGTGAGCCCGGCCCCCCTGGCCAGGAGCCCTCTCCTACGTGTCCCACCGGCCAAACCTGCCTGGAAAAGCTGGAAGTCTCCCCCCGGGCTGATGGTGAAGCCGCCTTGATGACAAGGGAAGGGAACGATTCCAGTTTCCATCCCCTCCCCTATGACCTCCCCACGGGGAACTGGGAGGCGGCAGGGAAGCTGAAGGTGAAACCCCAGGCAGAGAACAAGGGGAGACATTCAAAAGACACGTCCAAACGCTGCTTTAAAAAAAACCAAAGTCACCTGGAAATACATCCTCACCAGCGGCCCCGAAGGATGGGGACCGGCTTTCAGCGCCCCGACCAAAATATCAAGGTAGGAAGATGCAAATGTTTTTCTTCTCTCACCACCTCAGCCCTGCTTTTGATGGCGGATAAATTATTCCCTTTCAAATTCCTTAACTGCAAAGGCGAGGAAGGGCTGGCTGGAAAAAGCAGCAGCCGGGCAAAACTAAAAGCACCTCCGCAAGGAGAAGCCCTTCGAGGAATTTACTTTCTCTAGGATCCTCCTCCTCCTCGGCAGCCCCCGCACTGAAAGTCCTTTTCAACACCGAGATAAGAAGGGGCCCCAGCAGAAAAGCCGGCAAAACATCCACAAGGAGAAACACCGAGATATTTCACAGCCCGGGGGGGGAAAGATGGGAAAGGGGCAATTTGAATGCCATTAAGAGCGTTCTGATAGCTTAAACCACAAGGAATGAGCTAAATCCATTAAGGATCGTCTGATCTCTCCGGGCAGCCCCTTCGGGGCTCCAAGGGTGGATCCCACAGCAGCCCCCACGGCTCCTACAAGCTCATCATCCTCTTCTGAGGCTGGTTCCCCACACAGCGCCCGGCCGGTCCCGGGAGCCCGTCCTCTTTTGGGGACACTGGAACCAGCACCGACACACCAGTGCCACAAGCTGCTGGGAAACTTTGGGCAAGGCGGTTTCTCAAAAGCTCGTGAGCCTAGGGACCGAGTCCCCAGAAGAATTAGGAGGGTCACCTGCAGCAGCACCCTTTCCAGTTTGTCCCTTCCAGTGGAAAACAAAGTCCCACAATCACTAAAAGACAGCGGAAAGAAACCTAAACATACAAAACCAGCCTTAATACCGTGGCTCGAAGCATTCCTCCTAGCTGTGGGGCCAGCAGAAGAATCCTCTCTGTAACCCAACTGCCTGGAAGCATCTGCCTGACCTTCCAAGAGACGGCATGGTCTCCAGTGCCCACAGCCCACCCCTGGGCTAGGTGACCTCTGAAGACCCAGCGCTGGCTGTTAGATGATGCTAAGCACGAGCTCCTCTGATGGAGACGGGCCTGGCTTGTCTCTGCTGGGAAAATTAACACTGCAGCAGCCAGCCCTCGTTATTGAAGAGGTCTTTTTCCACGTTGGAAAATCCTCTCATGGATTCCACCTCTAAAATCCTCTCTCGAGGCAATCTCAGCAGCTGCTCGGCTGGGAAGAACAGCACACTGGATGCGTTTGTTCCACTCATCTGCTTTTTTTCCCAACCCCCTTCCCCCCCCCCGCCAAAGATTATTCTTCTCAAGCTCAACCGCCAGCGCCGGGGACTTCAGAGAGTTCCCGCAGCCACCGCATCAATGGAGCATCCGCGTCCTACTGACCTTCAGCCAGAGCTACCTGCGGGTCGTTAATCACCTCTGAAATCCCCCTCCATTACCAACTTCCACAGCAGGCACAGGAGATGTGCAAACACTGTCCCTGGCAGGTTTCTTCCACTTAAAGCCAGAAGCTTTTTTTATTTATTTATTTTTAAGCCATACAGAGGCTTGGCAAAAAATGAGGGAAAAAAAAAAAAGGCGGAGACACAAAGGTATATTTTATAGCCAGCCTTTAATTCTTTTTTTGTGTGTGTGTCTGTGATGACTGCAATAAAGTGCACCTAATTTCACATGAAATGAGATAACATGGCTCTTAATACAGCCAACATGATACCAAAAAAGACAAAAACCTCAGTGCAAAAATTCTTATCTGAAGACAGTCAACCAAAGCCCTCAGGAGGTTCCCCCTGCAAACAGCCTTTTCCCCTCCACGCCACTCCTGCCTGGGGGCCACCAAATGAGGCTGCATAAAAACAGGAGGGCAGAGGGTTGGCTGCTATTTCGCTTCCAGGAGTCCCCAAGGCAGCGCTGGGCTCAGCGTCCCTCGCCAAAGCTCCTCGGGATGGTCTCCATAGGGATACCAGTGAGCTCCCATTCAACCCACCTCGAGACTCCAGCAGCAGGGGAATTACTCCTGGGCTTAAAAAAAAAAACAAAAACCAAACAAACCAGATGGAAGAAAAGTCCGGACAAAGCGAGAAGGGGGAGAGTGAAAGAGAGGGGGAAAACGCCAGGATGCATTCGGCATGGAAACACAGGGCTGGCCAAGCTAGGAATGACTTTCTCCATTTATAGTAGGCTCCCTCAGCTGCAAGCCCAAAGAGCTACGTGTGTGTGTGTGTGTGTGTGTGTGTGTGTGTGTGTGTGCGGCCCTGAGACCAAAATAGGACCCACTGCCATGGTGGTTTGTTTTTTTTGCGAGACAGAGCTGAGGCGTGCCCGTTTTGTCCGGGGACGTTTAATTAGAAAAGCATGTCTGGTTTTATTTGTTCTTATTAAATAAAAAGTAAATATCAAAGTGGTTATTTCATCTGGAAAAAAAAAAAAAAAACACCAAACACCACCCCAGCAGTTTCAACGTGCTTGAACCGCAGTACAAAAGCTGTTCATCTAAACCCCTCCCCCTTTCCTTCTCCAAAATATACAGGACAGCAACTTACACTTTACATGGTAAGAAAAATATATACACGTTACGTACAGTAAACATTCTGCAAGATTTTTAAATTTTATACAACGTTAGTGAGGAAGAAATATAAACATTAATAAAATTACATACAATATATTCAACAGAGTGAGCAACTGCTACCGGAGGGAAGGTCCATCCGCTATCGGAGTCAGGCAGAGAAAAGGAAAGCATTTCCATACCTATACACCACCAGGTCTTTTTTTTGTTTTGTTTTAAGCAGTTCTATCGCCAAAAACAAAGATCCCCTTTGAGGTAGATTCTTCCAATCCTTAAACAACATGTTGAGATTAAAAAACCAAAAAAAAACCCCCAACAAAAAAAGGGATTTTTCTCCTCCTTCCCCCCCTGGACAATGCCAGCAGCGTAACTTCTGGTTGAAGGAAGATAAGCTGATTACCCTGTGAAGGGCACGGAGTCACTGCAGTCTCAGGCTGACTCTCTAACACTTGAAATGAAAGACAAAACATTTAATATGAATTTGCAAATAAGTCACCTTCCCTAGAAGATGTGTGTCCATCCTGTAGCAGTTCCTTTATAT
This sequence comes from Arenaria interpres, assembly GCA_013399435.1. Lineage (NCBI taxonomy): Eukaryota > Metazoa > Chordata > Aves > Charadriiformes > Scolopacidae > Arenaria > Arenaria interpres. Next base: position 14,357 of record VXAK01025564.1, on the reverse strand, counting down.
GAAATATACATAATTAAATCTGAAAGGTTGGTTTTTTTTTAAGCCTTATTTTACATTCTCATCTTGGTAAGTTGTAGGGAATTCACCATACAAGACAAGACAGTAATCTACAAAAATTAAAAGGAAACAGTATTATAAAACGTACATGTTGGTATTATTAAAAATCTCACTTGTTAAGCACCAGCTGGTGTCTCTACTCAATATTTTAAACTTTCTCTTCATATATACGCACACACCCTACAGCAAAAAAACACAGTGTGAGATTGAAATAATGGCAGTTGCACAGAGAGCACAGAAGGAGACCGCATCTTCCTCTGCTTATTTCACAAGCAGCTCTTGGAGCCTTGCACACATACAAAGGAACGTGGACCTCCTACGGCACCCACAGCTGTTACACACAGGGGCCAAACCCTCAGCTCCTCGAATCTCCAGAGCTGCTATTTTAGAATTAGTATTTTCTCGCTTCAGAGAAAGCGCTGAAGCCAGAGAACAATTAGGCTTCTTTCTTAAAAAAGCACTTAAAACAACACTACTGGTGTAATAAGATTTCATTTATAACTTGGCCTTATAAAAACGCTTCCCGTGCAGTCACATCCACTGCACAAATAATGTCGGAAGGTGAGGAAGTTCAGTTAAAGTGAACTCATCACTGTCATAACAAACTCTATTTTGTTACTGGATAAAACACAACCCCAGAGGAAAGAAGCATCCACTTAACCTGTTCGGGCACAGCCAACTCTTCAGCTCCGTTTCCACCCTCAAACCAACACGAGAGCAGTCAATTGCTCACATGCAACTGCCGTATTTCATGTGGTTTAGAGACACTGGATGGTCACACCGATTCTGCTTCGCAGATTAACGCGTGCAGGCAGTTCTGTTACTCACCCCAGTTCTGAACCACCTCCTCGCCTGCTCACAACAGGGGAGGGTCCAACACTGTTTCTGAGCTCACATTCAATGTCACGGGGCAGCTCTTTCCCAGCCATCCCAAAACAGCGCTTGCAGGTGTGTGCTGGCAAGAAAACGGGTACATATGGTTTTCAAATAACTCTTGTGATTAACAACAGGAACAAGAAAGCTTCCCTCAGGTTTCCATACGATAAAATATTTCTAGCCAATTCAGACAGGGCTATAGACCAAGCTGGGTTGTTTTTTTTTTTCTCAATTTACCCACTTCAATTTTTCAGAATTAGTGTATTTGTATTAAAAACAATGTTAATCAAATTAGCTCCTTGTGTTCCTACTATTTGCCTGAATCAAGCTCAACTTGTAACTCAGGTGACTGATTTCTTCTGTTCCGACCAAGGTGAAGCTCCACTCATTCTACATCTTCCTTGGTTTCAGAGTTTTTCTGTTATTTTCCCTGAACTAGGCAAGGTTTCATGAATCTGGCTCCCAGAAGTCATGCAGTTTTCCCTAAGGAGTAAAAACAAAACAGTAACCAAGTCAGAAAACCAATGACAGAAGAGTAGAGTCGGCAAATGCTTCGCTTGAGATCACCGCAACGTGTCGCAAATCCCTAGAATTTTATTCTGAAACGCTTGCCAGTTCCCCCAGACGTGGGGATTAACCCCAAATAGCTCTGAAAAAACAACTCGGAAAGAACTGCATTTTTATCAACTTTCATCCATTGCTAAGTAGCTTCTGCAGCCACGTGTTACTGTCTAATTCCTTTCCCCCTCTAACGAGAAATATCACACACGCTACAAATGATGTCTCTTTCACACATTGCTAGGAGCAATGAATAGTCTTTACAGGCAAACAGTTGATTACACCATTTTTAACCAAAATCAATACTAAGCATATATGCACAATTTAAATTTTATGTAAGCAATAAACTACGTTACTGGAAAGCTAAGCTTTTCCAAGACAGGTAGCTTTGTATTCCAAGACACGACAAATAGTCGGTCCGATGGCATTACAAAAGAAACTTTGCAACCCTAAACTGGAAGAAACAACGCTGAACTCTGGATATGGGCAGAAATTACCCACCTTTTCCACCAGGGCAAATATTAATGAGAGACTAATCATGACATTATTTACTACTGCATACTTTTACTGAGCATGGAAGGCTTTTCCTAATCGTTGCATGAAATTTGACGCATGCAAAAGGGGCAGTAGTTATCAAGAGCCATTAAACTCAGTGTGGATAGAGCCTTGGACTCAAATGGTCTCAGTGTCACACAGCACCAGACCACAGCAGGAAGTGTATCACCGCATTCCTGCCCCGACGTCCTTTTCGAAGCATCTGCTAATGACTATAATCAGGGACAGACCCTGTGACTTGACTCCGTACTAGCATTTTAGTGTATTGCACAAGCCATTTACAAAACCAGCACTTTGAAGGATAAAGGTGAAATCTTGGTTTTATTGAAGCCAGCAAAGTAAGAATTTTAATTAAAAATCTACTCTAATACATCTATCTATATTCCACAGCCACACCATTTTTTTTTTTTAAAAAATCTCTTTAAAAGCCTATGCTACTTTCAAAAAAAATGAGTTAAATGCACCCAGGAATAGGAAAAGAGAGAAAAAGGTTTCGTTACGATACCTGAGTAGGCCGAGTGGTTTGTATCATATCTTGCCATTTCCCATATATCCTAGCAACTAAATCTTTTACCTGCAAATTCAGATTGATTACTTTAGCCACTTATGTTAAAAAAGCCAAAATCATACCCCTCCCTTCCTCCCACCCTCCAAACCCCCGGATAACCCAAGACCCAAGGTTGACCGGGAGGGCACGATTTTACAGCTGGCACAAAGAATCACCACTTCAACTCCAGCCATATCCCCGTAATTTGGGACTCGGAATTCCAAGTTTAACTCCACACAAACACATTGCAGGCACATGACTCCCCACGTGAAGTGTCTGCAATCAGCATAAGAGCCTCTGGCCCCTAAACGCTCACCTCATCCTGCGGGTGAGTTGGGTTTGTTACACAAGTCTGAGCTTGTGCACCTAGAGAAGGTGCCTGCAACCGCAATCATGAAAGCCAACTCTGCAGCACCATCTGCTTCCGATGTGAATTCCTTACATATAAACTGGTTTTTTTTTTCATAACCTCAAGCAGTAGTTTAAATCCAAGCCAATCAGAACTGAGGTCTGTGTTAATACCCAGCACTGTGGAGTCCTCTGGAAGTTCCTTTACCATTACTCATATGAAGTGATAGGGAAAAACATTAAGATTTTCCCCCGAGTGCAAGGGCTAGAGAAACAAAAGTGAAAGCAGCCCAAGATACAAAAATCCAAGGCAAGATTCATTTAACTTGTTAAAAGGATCCGTGCTCTACTGATCTGGCACAACAGAAAAGAAAAATCTTCTTGACTAGATGATCTTAAAGGTCCCTTCCAACCTAGACAATTCTACGATTCTATGATTTCAAATATTCCAGTATTGTATCAGCTCAGTAAACACAACTGCAAATGTTTGATTTAAAGCCGAAGAAGGCAAGGCTTTTCAAGCTGTGGTCGGCCACTTCATCGCTGATCTGATTTGTCTTGCTACGACGGCATGCAAGGCACGAAAGTCACAAAATTAGGACTATCGTTAGCAAGCCTCACACCACAAAGCAAACAAAAGGCAATTATCCAAGCTTGATGCTGCATCACATATACTGCTGGCTTAAATCCGCAAGGTTTTTAACTAACTCATTAATTTTTAAATAAAACAGAGACATGCAAGATAAGCTAGTTTTTCAGTTCTCTGTATCCTGCCCTGCACGTAGCCTCTGCTCTTAAAAGTAGAGTCAACTATCAGCGACTGCCAGGAAAAGAAACTCTGTGGGTATGGAAGTTGAGATGCTGAGCTAAAAAGATGACAAGCTCACATTTTACAGTTGTTAAAGAATCCCGTTGTTAGCAAAAAGAATACTTTTAGTGCATTAAGAGGGACATGTATTTAGGTACATGAAAAGACCTGATGCAGAGAAACCAGAAAAAAAATCAAACTTAGAATTTCCAGGGCTGGGATGAGGGAACAACATGCACCAAGAACACCAAAAACCACCCCAAAAACCCAATTTGTGTCTTACCTTGGTTCGATAAAACAGCCTTGCATCTTCCCTAATATCACATTTTATGTGCTTATCTAAGGCACCACAAAGCTTCAGTAAGTGTTGCTAAATAAAGACAAAAGCGTACAAGCTAGTTAAAATTCTCCACATCAAAACCAAAAACTTTCTTAAAATATTATTTCAATTTAAAAATTGCATGCTTCAATTTGAAATCTTCTCAGAAATGTACAGTAATGTAGGGGGAAAAGAAAGAAAACAAGATCCTCTATTAGATGCACCCAATAAACCAGTTCAAACAACTTTAAGAAAATAGTTTCAAAGTATAGCAGAGCTATACATCAGAAATTTCAAAGTTCCTACTAGCTAATTTGTAAATCTTTTCTGTCCCCAAAGTATCAAACATAGTGCCATTCAGATCTTTTATCTGCAAAAAGAAAAGTTCTGAAGTTTCACTAGCTAAAAATAACCTCTTCAGTAATGACGACTCAGGTAATTTTCTTTTGTAGGAATTGGCTGAGCAGGTAAAACACATTCAAGGTTTATGCACTGATCTTATTTCTAAGTTTCTAATTACTTTAATAAGGCAGTTTTGCAACTCCGTAATCTCCTGATAATGACTCCCAAGATCTTTCGCGTTCTGTGAATTCCATCATAAAATTCTTGTTTTCAACCCCCCACTGAACAGCTGCAAAGAGGCTCCTCTCGGCAGAAGAGGTGAGACATGCTGAAATCCTACTTATAAACATTTGCTGGTGTCTCAAGAGCATTGCAGTTTATCCCATCTAACTGGAAGAGGACCAAAAAATAAAACAGTGTTATTGATTTTATACAGAGTCTAGCCTGCACAATATTCAGCCACACCCCTCTTGCCATTTGCTGGCTAAAAGGTCAGTGAATAACAGACTTTCTTCATTAAGAAATACAGAGACGTCAAAAAATGTAAAAAAAGATCAAGTTCTCCACAAATCTTCGGGAAGGCAGTTGTAAAAAACAATCTCAAAAGATCATCACAATACAAATATCTTCTTTACCAATTATGCTTTTGTTTCAGATTACGCTCTGTGATTATCTTTTTGCACCGAGCAGGGAACTGAGCCGCTTAAGCCCTGACATGTAACCAAACATTCCTGCTTTGCCTCCCTCGAACAGTTCATGTGACAGATTTCTTAACAGCCAAGCGCAATTCCACGGGGCAGAAGGCACCTTGCAGCAAGGAACTGGCAGCAAATGATCCCAGAGATCTGAACAGGATTAGCGAGAGGCTAAGCAGAAGCTATTACTTCACAGACGATCACACCACACGGCGCGAGGGAACTATCGCAACAGAGAAGAGAGACAGTCCCAGCTCTCCCCCGCGGCACGGCCGCACTCCAGCACCGAACACCAGGATGTGTTTGAAAGTGTTTTATTGGATATTTTCAAAGCGATTTTCTTCTCAATTGAAAAAATCTCAACCTTACTTTACTTCAAAAGTTCATAGGATCGTTGGACTTCTTAGAATTTCTATGTTGAATTAATCTCCAGGTTACTTTCCGAGACAGATTAACAAAATGAACGTCTGCTGATCCACAGCCATGTGTTTTGAGGAAGTCCAATTCGCAGAAATGCAGAAGAGCTTTCTCTGCACTTACTGCAGAGGCAGAAACCTCTTCTGCATTTACTTTGCCCCAGAACAAAAGCTTCTCCCCAGTGCTATTATCCACTGGTGATCTTCTATCACATGATAGCTCTCACCAAAAGAGACCAAAAGTGCATGATAAATAGTCTTTTGAAATCTGAAGACCTAGCCGCTGAAGCTACTTACCCTTTGATTAGAATTTACAACATCGAAGAAACTAGCTTCGCTGACTAGATGGAGGAGGATGTAGATTAGGTAGTACGCCTGGAGAGAAACCAACAGAGCTTTAGCAGTCAAAGCAGAATCATAACCCTTCACATCTAGATATAGCATCATCTTAGCTTTCTGGAATGATTCCTCCAGCAGCCAGATCAATGGACAAGTATGTCTACACATTTGTCTAAATAACTAATTTGAAACAGCACACTCATATATTACAAACACTTTAAAACAATATTACACTGTTGTAAGTTAGATAAGTAACCTACAAAGCTTTCTGTAGTTTTAATTACTGAAAACTAAATTCAGCAGTTGGCTTTATTTCCCTATCATATACATCCAGATCAAAATACTTGCCAAGAGATTTTATGATAGACTCAAATAACCAAACCAATACTCAATTTCTAGATGGGGGAAAATACTAAATTTTTCTAATACTTGTTTATAAAAAAAAGATCCTCAAGAGGTGCATAAATCCCTTCTGAAGCCTGCAGGTGAAGGTCTGACTCAGCATCAGTTTTCACTGCTTATATCTGAACGGAGGGAGGATGGTCCTCGGATTACAGAAGACAGGACTCAAGACATCCATGTGCCTTAGCTCTGCAGAAAAATGATGATTGCCCTCTGTTTGTAACACAGCCTAATACAGCTTCCTCTGTCACAGGCTACTTCTTTCCTTCCTCCCTGACTATAACCAAAATTGAACGTGAATAATATTTTAACGGATACAGATGATCAGCAACAAATCAGTGTGCTTACAGTTCCACGTACAGAACTGCCCTCAGAAATTAAAATCAGTGTTCTCAAAATTGTAGAAGCTTCATAAAAAGACATGTGCAAAAATGCACTATCTGCTCTATACCTCCTGTTCTAGCTCTGTCTGAAGGTGGTCTCCATCGGCATTCTGCTGCTCCACTCCTTTTCTCATCTTCTTTAGCAGGTTAGAAGGTTTCATGTACACCAGATACTGAAGCAGAAGAGACATCTACAAATACAAGCATTAACAAATGGAGTTGGCTTACTGGCCACAGAAAATTGAAACCAAGTGCCACTAAAGCATATTTTTTCCACTAAGACAAGAATATAAAAGGGATTTTTAACTAAAATTGAGGTTTTCATGCTTTGGGTAATTTTTGACTATTCACAAATTAAGTGTTTGTACATTGCCTGGTTAAAAGATCAACCCTAGGAAAACAAAGTGATACATAAACACAAAAGGAAGACTGAAGGAAGCCTAGACCTTTTTCCAATGTCCAAAATGAGTATTAAGGCACATAAACAATACTGCACTTACAAGGCACAGAACATGCAGGTTACACACAGCTTGAAAAAGATACTTCTAATATCAATCTAAACTAAAAATTCCTAATTGGTCATTTTGCGAGGTTCTTGAGGACAGGCTCCCAGTATTAAAACATACTTAAATCCAAATAATAATAAACGCGTTTGCTAAACTTTCAAATTATACACAACACACATATGCAGTACCTGCTTGTCACTGTCATCAGGTATCCCTATATGGTTTTTATTAAGCAGCTTTGAAATAATCACTAGGCTAAGACGTCGTCTTACTTCCCTGAAAAACAATTTTTGAAAGTTATTTCCCAGAGAATTTCTTAAATCCACGCTGTTTCTACAAAGCATATGAGGCTAAGCATGGCTTCCCTAGACATAAAGGTCCTTACAACTACTAAAGCAGATTTTCTGAATATAGGTGCTATTAAACTAATAAAGAGGCTATTAAAATAGAAGTACCCGTATCTCACGGCAGCTTTTTTTTCTGCCTGAAATTGAGGAACCAATTCCTTCTCCTCACTCAGCTACATTATAATTAATTCGTTTCAAAAACAGAGAACTCCTAAGAGATTGACCTCAAACATAGACATGAATCACCCAAAGAAAATGTAACTTTTGGTCATTCAGAGAAGAATTGAAGTGACAGATGTCAGAATGTGAAGTTATTCAGCCTTTCTTTACCGTAGAGTACCAGGAATTTTGCAGCCCAAAACACCACACAAAATGTGAAACAAGCCTTTTTTGAAGCAGAGGTGATCAAGCAGCTATAGACGCACATAATAAGAACTGCACATACATCTGTAACATGAGAGAAAACCCAAATACCTCTTTCTTTTTAAGCACCTATTGCATTTATCTGACTTTAAGCTTATGCGAATAAACTGGCCATTAATGATTCAAATAAATTAGCTGTTAATGATACTACATTGATGCTACTGTGTTCTTACCGTCCACGTATTATCCAGCTAGGGACCAGCTGAACCAGCCACAGGAGATTATGGTGGTGACTGGAGAGTTCACTCGCTGCCAGGCAGAGCTCAGGCATCTTTAAAACAACAACAACAAAGAAATCTTGAATATTACTGAAGAACAGATATTGTGACCATTTGTTTTATTTGCAGAGGATTACACATCTGCTCTCTAGAAACATACGCAACAGAAGCGTTAAAAGGAATTGGGCTAATGAGAGATGACGGGCATAAAGACATTTCTGTAGTTAAGTCTGGTAAATAGGATGTTACAGTAGGGTAGTTGAGATCAGATTGCTCTTCATGACATTTTATCAGCTTAGTACACTTTTTTCTTCATTCTTTCAGAGAGCCATTTTAAACATATAGCTATATTAGCAAATACAAGATTAAGTTCAATACAACAGTTCCTTTGCAGAAGAGGACAAGGACACGATGTCATGCGACAAAAACCCCTCTCGGTATATCCACCCGCCTCCTAAATCTCACACAAATCCAAAGGTCCCAATTTGTTCATATTACATTTTCAAGCAATTTTTTTTTTTAATATCAAGAAAAAAAAATGAAAACTTCAAAACAGAAGTTTCTTGGAAATTAAGTTGCAGTTTCATTGATCTAGTACAAGAAAGTTATTTGTGACTAGTTACCTTTGTATCCCAGTCTTTTATGCTTATCAGAAGCTTTATGAAAAGGCACTGAAAATCTATCAAAGGAATTTGCTTCAACTGTTTCTCCAAGCTTATTTTAAATAGCAATAGAAGCAGCAGAAATATTTCTTGATCAGTATATCCACCTTGAATTACCGTTGTACAGAAACCTAGAAACTTTAAAAGAAATAAAAAGCATTAAAATCTGAAATTGATTAAGTTCTCACCATACTTCAAAAGAAGCTAAAGTTTTCCACTCCCACGTTAAAATGCGCCTCCAAAGATCTATCGTTCTTGTTGTGTACTAACATCTCCCCGTCCACCAGTAACTGCACTCTTTTTTTTTTAAATACCTGCTGAAGGCTCACCTTTTGAACGATGCCATTACTCACTGGACATTACAGGAGCAGGAAAGATCCTTCCCCAACTGCACAGACAATCCTTATCTAACTGAATGAAAGACTGACGGACTTTATAAATACCCAAGTAATACCAAAAACATAAATCAAGAGATTTTTTTCCCCACCCAAGTATTATCACATGGGTTACTTACAACGTGGCACGTGTGCATAAAAAAGACCACAGATTAATGAGGAGGTGTGCACTCTGTCTCTAGTGGAGATGCTCTGAGTGCTTCCTCTTAAACTAAGTGATTTTTATACTTAAAAGTCTCTAAGGAAGTGATGTGGGGAGGATTCAAATACTTCTACACGGAAGTCTGAAATGGGTTATAAAGTCAGTATTCTCCATACAACCTCTAATCACAGAGAACTAGTCTGTGAAGTGTGACCAGGATGAATGATCCGAGGGCTGGAGCACCTCTGCTGTGAAGACAGGCTGAGAGAGCTGGGGGTGTTCAGCCTGGAGAAGAGAAGGCTCCGAGGAGACCTTATAACGGCCTTCCAGTACCTGAAGGGGCTACAGGAGAGATGGGGAGGGACTCTTTGTCAGGGAGTGGAGCCATAGGACGAGGGTAATGGTTTTCAATTGAAAGAGGGGAGACTTAGATAAGATATCAGGAAGAAATTCTTTCACAGAATCCCAGAATGATATGGGGTTGGAAGGGACCTCTGGAGATCATCTAGTCCAACCCCCTGCCAAAGCAGGGCCATCCAGAGCAGGTTGCACAGGAAC
>VXAK01025560.1:0-38576 GCA_013399435.1 Arenaria interpres | reverse complement strand
ATGTTAAACAGCACCAGTTCCAGAACTGATTCCTGAGGAACACCACTCGTCACTTGGACATCAAGCCATTGACAGCAACTCTGAGTGTGAGCATCCAGCCAACTCCTTCTCCACTGAGTGGCCCATCCGTCAAATCCATGGCTCACCAATTTAGAGACAAGGAAGCCATGTGGGACAGTGTCAATGCATTACACAAGTCCACAGAGATGATGTCAGTCACTCTTCCCCTACCCACCAATGCTGTAACCCCATTGTAGAAGGGCAGCAGATGTCAGACACGATTTGCCTTTAGTGAAGCCATGTTGGCTGTCACCAATCTCCTCCTTATTTTCCATCTGCCTTAGTATGGTTTCCAAGAGGATCTGCTCCATGATCTTGTCGGGCACAGAGGTGAGACGGACTGGCCTGTAGTTCTCTGGGTCTTCCTTTTTTCCCTTTTTAAAAATGGAAATCCCCATTCTGCCATCACCCTAGGTGGCTTGGGGACAAGGCAGACCTCCTCTGCTCCTTAAACTACCGAAAATCCATGTGCAGGCCATCAGCTGGACCTCAGTAAAGGACTGGACCCCACCCTGCAGCAGGTGCATGCAGAGTCTTCCAAAATCTGATTTTTATCCCGCTCAGACAACACGCAACATGGTTTGCAATATTCTTGCTACCCAAGAGAGATGTGTCTCAACACTCGAAAACAACAGAAGCTAATAGCAAAACATCGATGTCCTTTCAAGCTATACTGTGCCTCGTTTTCTCCTGGGCATCCAACCTCTACTGCACAAATCTACAAAATGCCCCGTAACTGAAAAAATATCAAATCTCCTTCCAAGAAGGACATTCACCTGCAGAGCCTTCTTTAACAGCCTGAATTCAGAGGCACAGAGTAAGTGCTGGAGATGTTTCAAGAAAGGGACAGGAACACGATATTTTTAAAAGTGGGTGAAGTGAAATTGAGATTAAGTATAGTCTGTTTCAACGTGCAAAAAACCACGTCTTTCAAGATGATCCTCAAGTCAGCTGCCTGAGATGCTACACCTGGACAGTCTACCATGGTAAGATGAAAGGACAGGAAAGCAACAGCTTGAGGAAGCAGTTACGACAGAACAAAATGTCATGGCAGAAACCCTGGTCATCTCTTAATTGCCATCTGGAAACAGCAAATTTAATTTCTTTTTTTTTTTATTTAACAAAACCAGCCTTACTGTCCTAGAAGGCAGAGGGCTCAGCATGGACAAAGACTTGCACCAGGCCCCCGGATGACTCAGATCATCTAGCTATAGGGGCACACGCAGATGAGAGCACATCTGGCTGAGCTTCCTTCCTACAGATGGTACCCAAAAAACATTTGCAAATTTCAATACAATTACATTAAAAAAAATAATATTGTAACGTAGCAGTAAAGGGGAAAATGGAGCAAAGGCTAAATTGAAAGCATTGCTTTAGGAGACATTTCCTCTCCAGAGTCAGGCTCTGTCCCGTCACTGCCCGTACCTGGGAGAGCATCCACTGATGACAGAGGATTTAGGATAGGGCCCGTATATTGCACTGATTTTGTCAGCTTGTGAATGGGAAAAAAGATGCACACAGCTTGTTTCAATTTCTCGGCTTTAAAGAAGATAAACCACATACTTCCAAAAATGCAGGAGCCTCAAGGTACATTCATATTTCTGTCAAGGGTGCAACTCCCACATGTCGACATACCTGCGGGATGTTCAGCCAACCCGACCAAAGTATCAGAAAGGGTGACAAGGGAGCCTTGTCCTGCCACAGCTTCACTGCCATTGCTGCCATGACAGACTCGATCAAAAGTAGGCCTCACACTGCAATTAAAATTACGATTTGAGTACTAGCATGTTTGTGCTTCACTGACTTTCAATATGATTTAAGCTGCTGCAGGAACAATTTTCCTAACTAGTGCCACCTTTAAAGGTGTTGGAGTGATGGAGAAGCCTAATTCTCGATTATTTTTAGTGGAGCTACCAGCCCTGACAGGCATGCAGCCAAAAACTGAAGGTCTGAGGGACTTTGTTACCTCCAAAGGCAAAGATATCAGATCCTCTCCTGAATTGTCTGCGGCCACTCCAGTTTTCTGCTGAGGGCTTGCCTCCACGTGCTGGTCCAAGAGCTGCAGTGCCCCCAGGGACTAGCCTGCAGGCAGATCTGGCACCCCAGCCTCACAGGTAGCAGTGACATCAAAGAGAAGAGAAGAAAGGAAATCTCCTCTATAGCCTAGAATTTTCCCACATTTAAAAAAAAAAAAGAAAAGAAAAAAAAACCAGGCTGGCTTCTTGATTACCCAGGCAGCATCCAGAAAGCTGTCTCGTGTACCCTAGCGATATATTGTTGGTATCTAATTATCTTCTGCAATTTCCTGCCTTCTGAAATAGTGAGACAAAAAGGCATTTTACTTTGGTCTAACGATGTGACATTGACATCTGCAGTGAGATCTTCGTGCTGTGTAGCTCGCAGGGCTAGCAGTACCCCCCCGTGCCTCCGCTCACACGCCGTATCCCAGGCCCATCTCTCCTGCTGCAACACCTATTCTTTATAGGAAACCGCTTGCGTTTTCTGCTGGCAGTCTTTGAGACACAGCCAGGCCACAAAGGTTAAGCTGATGAGTTGATTTTCATGATTTATTATCTCCTGATTAGCAGCTTTCCCCCCCGCCATTCGGCAGAGTAGTTACTGGCCAGCCCTGCCCTTCATTCATCACATCAAATTTGATTTCTTATGTCATGCTCTGACAAGTTGAGGATAAAGTCACGAGTGAGCACTGCCTTGTGGCACAGCAGCTAAGCTTAGGGACAGCAGTCCAGATGGAAAACTGACAGTCTGGCTTGAAATTAGCTCCAAAGTCAGCCCATTGCCACAGAAAGACATCTTGTGCTACAGGGAGAGATGCCTACATGAGCTGGTTGTCCTGACCCGTCTGTCATCGCACTGGTGAAAAGATGATGAGAAGAAAAAACACAACCTTCTGTTCTAAAGAGGGAAAGTCCTTTCTCTTTCCATCACCCTGCTTCAGAGCCCAGAGGAGTGCTACTTCCAATACCACCTTGCTGTGCTGTGCCTGCAAAGTGACACTGAACCTTCACCCTGGTGACAAAAGAAGAAATTGCCATTGGGGATTATAAGGAAGACGGCAGTGGCCACAAACGACCTAATTTTCCCCCGAGGCAAGCCGTGTATGCTTTTTGTTGTTCAGAGCCATCTGCAAGGAACTGGATATTTGCAAATAAAAGGAGATTAGGACAAGGCATTAATCCAGCGTCTGCTGCTCATTCATGCTGTCCCCTGAAAGAGAGCCCAGATACAACATTTAAGTCATAACACTCTGTTCCGAGCTGCTGATGAATTAAAAAAAGAAAATTATAATTAACAGACACACAAAGTTGGGATATAATTTTTACACCAACGAAACCCCAGGAGGGCCATAAAATGTGGAGCTGTTAGGGAAACAAAGCGAGATTCCTTTTGAGGAAGGGCAGCTTCCTTTCAGCTGTGTCCATCCCTTCCCAGCAGAGGAGACACAGCATGGCCAGGAACAGGGTGGCAGCAGAAAGGGCAATAGCTTGTCCAGAAACTCTTGCTCTTAGGAGTGCATAACTTCTTGAAGCCTACCAAAATAGCCTAACAGGGCGCTAGTTCCCAGACTTGAATGGCAAAGGCTTCTGCTACCCCTGGGAATTGTTTTCGTTGTCTGATGGAAGGGCACATCAGAAAATGGCATCCACAGCTTTTACAAAACGCTCTAATCTGGGCATCGCCACATGACAGTAAGGGCATCAACCCAGCAAGCACATTTCTGCTTTTTATTTGGGTTTTCTTCATATCCACAGCAACTACGTGGCTGTCAGGACTGCTTTTCTGGGGAGAAGAAAAAAAATTAAGCTTGGGGAAAAACATCCAGTTCAGAAACACAGATGAAAAGCATTTCATTCTGCATATTGTCTGTTTTCCTACCAGCAGCCACTTTCACACAGGGCTTTGCCTGGCAGAGCTGGTAGGCGCTCACCGCTGCTCAGATTTGGGGTTTGATACCTCTCAGATGTCGCTGGCAGGTCTGGCATTCAAAGGCATCGCACACATGGCACCACCTGCATCCTCTGCCTTGGGAACCGAGCGCACATCTCACATCGCAGACACCGACTGTCGACCACTGCCATCTGATGCTTTCTATTCAGCATGTTTTCCAGCTTAATTTTGTTTACTTTAAGATGGAAAAAAGATGGCTCATTAGAGGCACTTCCCACAGCCTGCTTAAAGAACTGATGAGCCGACATACATTTTCATCAGTTCAGGTCTCATTGCTTTACCTTTAGTTGCAGGTCTTCAGCAGACAGCAACAAGCCTTGCAGTCCCTCCTGGATACCTATTCACAGAGTCCCTCCTGGATACCTATTCATAGCACCTCTGCCACCCGGAGTAATCCCACCTTCCCAACGCAGCAACATCCCCTGCTCAGCAAAGCAAGTTTTCCTGCCACTGGTATTCATTTCGCTAATGGCTTGGAAAAACAAACCTGGTTTTCAGGTGAAAATTCAGGTCAAACATCAGGCAAAAGACATGGAGAGTTGGGAAAGACACTTAGGCAAGCACCTCAGGAAAAATGCTCTTTAATAATTCCGGGAAGAGACTTGAAGATGTTTTTACAACATGAGCTTCAAATACATGGAAGAGCCAGTAGCTGGATGTAATCAGCCCCACCACTCCACACCAACCAGAGACCCAGCCTAATGGGGTGACTCCAGCTGATGAAACACCGTGGGGAGACATGCACAATAGCCATGGGAGAAGCTTGGAAGCAAGGATGGTCATGGATGAGTGACCGCTTTTCTGCAAGTGGTGTCTCACAGCCCCATATTGTTGCCAGAGGTAGGTAATATCACGGAATCACAGAATCTTCCTGGTTGGAAGGGACCTTTGAGATCATCGAGTCCAACCATACACAAAAAACCACAATAAATACCCAACCCAACAATTTAATAATCTCAGCCACTAGAGCATGCCCTGAAGTGTCACGTCTACACATTTCTTAAATACCTCCAGGGATGGGGACTCCACCACCTCCCTGGGCAGGCCGTTCCAGGGCCTGACCACCCTCTCAGGAAAGTCATTCTTCCTCAGATCTAATCTAAACCTCCCCTGCCTCAACTTCAGACCATTTCCTCTGCTCCTGTCATTATTCCCTTGGGAGAAGAGGGCAACCCCCACCTCTCTACAATCTCCTGTCAGGGAGTTGTAGAGGGCAATGAGGTCTCCCCTCAGCCTCCTCTTCTCCAATGTGACAGACCCTTCATGCCAAGCCAGGCCCAAAGTTTAGCCAGGCTGTGAGGGGGTACACCACCACGTACATTCACCCCAGGAGACATTTTGGCCCACCATAATTCAGCCCCAGTTCTCCTCTGTGACCTTCAATTACAGCCCCCAGCCTCCACAGCTCCGCCATGATCTCCCTTGTAGAAGGGCGGCGCTTCTTCCTTTTCCCCAGACCCAGCTTAAAACCCCTTTATTTCCCATTTGGAACCAGCAAGTCCCAACAGCCAAGTCCCAACAAAGCAGGGTCCTGGGTGTTGACACTCAAAGAAAAATAAGTATCTACAGCAGAGCACACCTCTCTTAGGTGCAAAGACTGCAAGGAGGTAGACCTGCTCTAGCCCAGTATGGCCACCTCCTCTGAGGTGACTACTAGGCGAGTTGGCTGCACCTCCTGGAGAGGCTGCCCTCAGGACACCCACCCATTTCCCACCTCCCTCTTCAAGCATTTGCGAAACCAGCCCAAGCATCACTCAACCCAGTTTTTTGGCATCCGAGTGGCATTAAACCCACCCTTGTGTTGTCGTGCCATTAATTTAAAGCAGTTTTACAGCCAGTTCTCTGATCAATAAAATGCAGAAACATGACTGAAGAAAGGCATAAGCATCTGTAATCCCATGATTACATAAATCCCTCCAGTCAATCAGTTATTAATGGCTGTTATATTTATTGGGGTTTATAGCAGGCCTACAAACCTGAGCCATTACAGTTAGACACCAAAGAAGACACTGTAAAAAAGCTATTTGATTACTGACTCCTCACAGCAACTGCTGACAGAATACAAATTTGGCTCACTCTCCCTCCTGTTAGCAAGCCTGCTAATGAGCTTGCCAATTAAGAGCCAATCTGAAGACCTTGGAGGGGAAGCTGTCAAGAACATGAACTCCCATTCCTCTGAGGAGCAGCTGCAGGACTCGTGATGGGGGCCACCTCAGACACTTCTTGCTGACGCCACCCACTGACCTCCTTATCTCCCACAACCCATTCCTCTCACCCAGGAAATACAAACACTTGTCACACACGCATCTTATGGCTTCTAAGGCACAGACACTGAAAATAAACACACACCAAAGAGTAATAAAACCTCCCTTGCTCCTCATCATTTCAGAGACCTTACTAGGTCAAATGCTGGAACTACTGGGAAAGCGCAAAAACTTTAATATAATTATAGGAAAAAAGTCACTAATTACACATCATTGCGTCTATTTAATTCTTTTGGGATACATTTTTTAATTTTGGATGCGTGTGTTTCTATTTAAGGAATCGAGGACAGTTTGGGAAAGAAAACTTTGGCTCTTGACTCCCTTTGGATGCTCCTGTGCGCGTTCCTCCCCTCATCAGCTATCAACTATCGGTGGCATTTCCAAGGGAGAACCGGGACCACGGCGCTGCAGCCCCCGCCGACTGCACCCGCAGGTTAGATTGCATTGCCATGCTCATGCCCGAGGGACTGTCGGGAAGAGAACAGGAGCTGGGCTCCTGGTCTAGGTTTTCTTCCAGATTGATCAGCCTCCTCATTTATTTCATCACACCACATGATGAGCAACCCTCTCGAAATAACCTTTAGCAGAAAGCTCTGTTACCGAAATAAAGAAATGCCGTACTTTCTCTGAAACCATATCCTTCTGGTGGAGCTAATTATGAGGAAGCTGTTGCTTAATGAAAGTTTGCTTTAATATGACTTAAGCTATTCCTAAGTTTGCTTTGGACAGCACCCAGATTTTTTTAAATTAAATATTAGCAGTCTGTTAGCCTATCAAACAAACCTAAGCATGTCAAATTAGTATTTTAATAGTGTTTTTTTCTTCTCCCCCTCTCCTCCCAACCTAGATTTGGCTTCCTAATTGACTTGCTGCTTTAAAGTTAGTAAACTCCAAAGTCTGAGAAGATGTCACACTTCAATGGTTTAGGAGTGCACACTTTGTCTGGGTGATGGATGGATCAAACGTGCGCTGAGGAATGCTGCAATGTTCCTTTCATCTTCTCTGCTCCTCGCAGGGCTGAGAACCGGACTCTCTCTAAACCTCTCTGCTGCTAGGAACAATAAGCAAATTATCTCATTCATTATCAATGTAGAATCCGTCTTACTGGCCTGAGGGGATGTTATTGAACTGACATTACTGCATGAGCACCGACAAAGGTATCCGCGCAAATTTATCACCCTGGTGGCTGTGGACAAGCTGGGCATGCTGGGCACTCTCTGGCTCATTACGCTCCTTTCTGGTTATTGCCAGCCCCAACCTGTTTGGCAAATGACATATGGCAGAGCTGCGCAGACACAGCAGGTCCTTCAGAAACGCAGGCGATGAGTGAGATAACATTCACAGGTGACTGGTAAAGGAAGGCTGACGCGCCAATCTAGGGTTGTACACGTGACAAAAGGTGAAAATGTAGAGGGAGAGCACTTATTTAGTATATAGAGCAATATCCAGTATTTTCGGAGTGTTTTTGCACTATAATTATTTACTTTCAGTGCTGCCTAATCAAGTAAAAGACTGCAACGTTTCTGATCTAGATGAGGGCTGAAAGGTAGAAAAGGTTTTAAAATAGTATGTGTGCTCTCCGAAGTGACCAATGCAGGCTATGCATATATTCATACGCCTATATCAAATTTGGTAGTGCAAGAACAGTACTCCCGACTGCAGGCCCTGCCAGTGGGATGTGAAAGTCAGGCAGGTTTTCTAAAGCGCTGACATTGCAATTATTAAAGGTTTTACATATAAAGCTTAGTTAACAAATCCGCTGACGATGCACGAGCCGGAATAAATGCCTGCTCCTTCTCCAGAGCAGGGGGGCTCTCCCAGCATAAAGGTGAGGAGAAGAGACACTGAAACTCAATGAGGTCAGGTAAGGGGGCTGGTATTAATATATGCACCACCAGGGCAAGTCTGCCCAGTGGGCCCCAGAAAGAGAGGGCTGGGTTGCAAGAAATCCCTTGGGATGCAGAGTCCAATGCACCTAAACTTAAGCAATCGGAGGAAAAATGGGGCAGGAGGGACCAAGAGCACTGCAAATCCCCTCAGGCCCTGAAATACTAGAGAATTTGTTAAATCCCAGGGAGCGGCCTTGGCTGTATTCAGTAAAAGGAAGATAAAGCAAAGCCTTGGCAGTGCTGGCAAGTCTAAACGGGGTGGTAGTACCCTTCCTGCCCTCAGATCTGGGGAGAAAAACTGGAGGTGACAAGCAGGGTTGGACAGCCAGGTACCCCAAAAACATTCATGCTCTCATAAGGAGCTGCCAGCAACTGCCCACCACTGAGTCTCAGGGGTTTCAGCAGGACTTGAGTTGCTGCACAGTGTCTGTTATTGATGTTGGTTGGGCATTCACCTCCACCCCTCATCCCCACCCCTCCTTCAAAGGCCCTTGTGACCCTAAAGGGTGATAACAAGGTGCTTTACCTTATAAAAACCTTTCTGTCTTGTCTCAAATGAGCACGGTTTCATTAGCTATGTCTCTTGTTCATTTTTTTTGCACATCACCCATGGCAATAAAAGAAGGACAAGGTGTTGTGTTATATCCAGTCCCGTGGTGCATTACATACCAGCGGTGAGGTGGACTCACAGGTGCCAGCTGTGATTCTTCTTTTGCTCTCCCCACTTCTAACTTATAAAATCACTCCTGTATATCATCGCATTTTAGTCATACATCTGAGACTGCTCATTTATCCAGAAATCATCCTCACCCTCACCACAATGACAAGTCAGGAACACTGACTCCCCACCTTGCTCTATAGACAGGCAGAGAAAACAAAGCCCTGGCAATACGAGTGTTGCCTGAATATGTAGGTACCTGCTTCAACTTTTACCTTAGTGAAGAATCCAGACTAGGGCCACCCAAAAGCAGACTCCCCTCACATTTTTGGGGAAGGGAGATCAATCCCACCCACGTTCACACTGCAGCTCTGGTGTCATTTCACAGGACATCCTGCAGGGACTCAATTGCATCCAAGGAGAGCTTTGCTGGCTCACTCTAGCCAGGGCCATTTGCAGGACAGTCATGCTTTCCTTTGTTCCCCATCCCTTTTCTTCCAACCTTCCTGGTGTTACCTCCCTTCCCCCTTCCATGCTCTGGCAGGGATGCTGAATGCTGATGAGACAATACTTGATCCATCTTCAAGCACTTATTTTCGGGCAATTAACTTGGCATCATAGAAGCACTTAAGAAACCTGGCTTTCCGGAGTGGAAGACAACTGACTAAAAAGCTAAGCAAGGTAGTAAATTATTGTCAAATGACTAAAAAAAGAGCAGGAAGGGGAAAAAGATAAAAAGAAACTAACACTTCAATAGAGGATGTTTGCTGCTGTTGGACCAAACCTGAAATCTGACATAAAAAGCTGATCTAACAGTTCGAGCAGCCACGAGTGCGAGTCCAATACTGGCCACTATCAATTGTGTCTATAACAATTATCCTTTGCCATTCAAGGGTGGATGCTCTCTTTTCTGACATCTCCTGACTGTATGTCACTGATTTATCCTCGGAATAATTAGCCAAGGCAAACCATCTATCTGCCTAGATAGCAGACATTACTGTAACGTTCAAAGGCTTACCAATCACCACTGGTCTTTCATCACTAGCTGACCCTGCTATAATACTGCTTTTCTACTTCCAGGGGCAATAATTTACACATTATCAACATTGTTCTTATTTACCGGGTCTTAAATTCAATTCTGGGAAGCAGAATCAGAAGCAAATGATTCCATTTTCTATAAACCAGAAATTCTCAAGTCTTCCTAGTGGCATTATTTTTCCGTCCCCAAAATGACACTTCAAAGGTGCATCTGCCTTTCACCCCGCAGATGCCAGCGTCGGGGCTGCCAGTGGTACCCAGGAACAGGGCATGGGGAAAGGCAGTGGTACTGCCTGAGCACTCCCTCTCTGCTGGGCACCTGGGTCTTTCCTCCCGCTCTCTACTTAGCTTGGGCAACACTGGGGACTTTTTGGACACCAGCAGCATGCTGATTTTGCAGGCACAGCTTTAGACCTAAAGCGAATAAATAAGTATCAGTCGGCTTCCCACGCAGAGCTTACAGCCACCTTCCATGTTTTTCAGTGGAACCGACTGCAAACCCTTGCAGCCACAAGAAACATACAGACATCTGCATAGTAAATTGTCCTTCAGGAAAGTGGGGGCAGGGGAGGGAGGAGGAAAAGTTCTTCAACTTGCAGTTTATCCCACTGGCCATTGCAACTACCTCATCACCTCGAAGGTGTACTGCTGCCATCAGCGAGTGATGTCCCAAACAAAGAGGAAGAAGGTAGGGACAGACAGAGAGGGAAAGAAATTCCCCTATTCCCCATGTTCTCAAAACTCACCAATTAAAAATATTTAATGTTACCTCACTGGATTGACATACTGGTGTAATCCCAACAATTAAAGTCCACAAGGTGCATACAGAAAAAGCAGACCTACCATCCTCCCATCCACAGACTCACACAAAGAAGCAGGGATCTCAAGCACCCAGTAAGCCTAATGTTGTAATTTATCACTTATTCTCATTAACTATCCAGTGTCATAAATCAAGCTCTCCACATGCTAATACTTTATATAAATACATCCCAGCTCTTACACAATACCATCCTACTACCATACGTTTAGATTAGTCCCTCAAAATAAAGGTGTATTTAAAAAAAAAAACCATTCCATGAAATACTATCCGTGCAATCCTCGAAGGAGTTTAAAGGGAACAAAACCTAAAATAAAGGCAGAGAGTACCCTTAAAATTAAATACCTTTAGGGCAGGTGGTCCCAGCGGGGCATACAGCAGTTCCAGGGCACAGCGGCAAACTTGAAGCCACAACCCTTTATGTATTATAATGTACAACAAACCAAGGGTCAAGGCATGTAAGAGATGGAGCCTGAGCCAAACAGCCCTGCTTTTCTAACCTGCTTGTTTTCTTTCTGCAAATAAACACCCTACTACCACCTGGTACGAGGTGGCACAGGATCCAACAGGATCAGATTCTGAAGAAGTACCTGGCTTGCTGTTTTCACCAAGAAATTAATTTTTAGGGGTAAACATGGACACTTGCATCAAGGCTGAATTATCAATTGCAGACTAAGCAGCTGAATGGTGTTTAGGAGGAATTACTACACCCTTCACTTCCCTCTCCCACCTCCAGCCCCACCATACGCACCTGCGTGCACTGGGCTTCCAGGGCACCAAGCCATGACACAGGTCATTGCAAGCTGCCCCAGTCCTGCTTCCCAGCACCTCTAACACACCAGTTCTGCTGCTATGAAACCCTTTTTGATTAAAGCAGGATGGTCAGGGTTTATCCGTCAGTTCTCAATGCTGGAAAATAAAAATTACTTGCTCTCCTGGACCTCTCTCACACTCTTGGGTATGTTCTCATCCCTTCGTTTAACTGAGAACACCAAACGCTTGAGTCACAATAGCATCAAGGGAAACAAAAAGCTACTTTCAAACATCTATTATCTCTTCATTCAAACAGCCACCCTCGGCTAGACCAGAGGTCTAGACATGCTATTATCTTCAAACATCACCTACAGCGGATGCCCAGAGCATTAGGACCAGACAACAGTTTAGCCACAAGCCCTCCACACGGTCTCTCAGACTCAAGCAATCCAGGGACCCGAAATTAAGTAACTCACAGTTCTGCACATAGGTCCTTCCAAAACTAACTAATCCAGCTGCAGAAATATTTATCAATGCTTCATTAATGCCAAATGAGCCCTGCAAGCATGCAGGTTTTGTTAGGAGATCCTGAGATACTTGAGAGGTAGAGCAGGCTTCTTCCTCTCCTGTCTTGGTTTCCTTGGCCCTTCCTCCTCCCCTTAAGTTCAAAAACTGGTAGCGATTTACAATTTAGAAGGTATGCATGTACGTATGTGTCTGTGCATGCACACAAGCCAGAGAAGTCAGCAAGTCTCTTAGGGAAAGAATCCCACTCCAAAACTCAGGACTTGGTCCTCCATGATCAGAATGGGGCGTTTCCTGGCTAATCCTAATGAATGCCTCGGGCAAAAGAATCCATCCAGGCAAATGTCTCTCCAGAAAGAACAGAGCAACCCTTATATACCAGAACAGAATGAGGTTTGGAAATGCTTAAATCCTTCTGCCCTGGAGTCCCAGGTAGCACCCACCTGTAGAGCCCTTCCGTGCACCAACTCTACCTTGCCATTGCCCCAAAGAGTCCTTTAGCACTTACGGACTGAAATACAAGGACCACTGAGGAAAGCACCACAAGATAGTTTACCTTGTGATATTTATGCCATTCAGGCATTTAATCACCCCCTAAACTCCCCTCCGTACATGTCCCAAAAAAGGCAGGCCTCTCAACTTCTCAGAGGTGCTCCACAGGCCTAAGCAAGCAAATATTTCCTTACTGCCTTTCTTCACGTCCCATGGACCACAAGTCAGACTTTTCTTTCTCCTCTGCTTACACCTACGCACCAGCCCCACTGTCTGTGCTTACATACGTGACACTTAAATCCGTTTTACAGAGAAGGGACAGGCACTTTCACCCCAGTCATTTGGGGTTTCTATCTGCCCAAAGAGACACATTTTGCCAAAGACAGGCTTAGGTCACGCCGTCCACAGGAGGAAAGACTGATGATAATGAAAAGACCTTTGCTGGGGAAAACAAATGAAATGGAGCAGAGAAGGCGGCAGTAACACGTGGACATAAAGGCACGGAGCCGGATTAGAAACACCACTTGCCTTCATCACAGGCTTTGTAGAAAAGGACGGATTTCAGCATGTTAAGACCCTGAAAAGGCATCCATGTGTGGTTATATGACCTTGTGGTTTACCAGAGGACTTTGCAAACTCCCCCGACCCTTTCATGGCATGTCCATGAAGACTATAATGGGCATCCACACTCTGGTGGGGATTTTCAAGTCTCTTGACCTGCAAAGACAGACTCATGGGCTTTACAATTACTGCCAACTGGCTGCCTAGCTTTTAAATTTCATGAGCCCTGAAATGAACAACTAACTCATGAAGATTATAAAACATCATTTTGCTACAGCACTTTGTTGGCTCAATAAAACCTGAAACAAAGGGCTTGTGGAGTATTTTAATTTCTACTGGAAGCATCACCTGTGGAGTTTACAAGGTACATCAACAAACTCGGACCAAGACACATTTTGTAGTCACAGATTTGCACAGGTTTGGAGGAGCCCACCATAACCAGCCCGCAGTTTATAGTCTGCAAAATTTACAACATCAGCAGAGAAAAAAAGAAAAACTATTAAGTTTGTATATTGCTTCTGTAATGCCAGAAGACCTCACAAACTCACCAAAGTACGTACCGAGATGACACACAGCCAAGAGATACGGCCTTTGCCTTTTCCTTAGATCCTGATGCAAAAAGGGGAAAAAAAAATGCAACCCAGTACTTTGCAAATTCTGGCACCCAACCCATAAAAGCATGTACTCTTGCTCAATGGGAAAAATGGCAGTAAATTGATGCACACTTAAATAGACCCAGGGCCTTTGTGAATATTAAAAGACATTCTGCATATCAAGGATCCTTTTCTGGAAATGT
The DNA here is from genome assembly GCA_013399435.1 of Arenaria interpres. Taxonomy (NCBI): domain Eukaryota; kingdom Metazoa; phylum Chordata; class Aves; order Charadriiformes; family Scolopacidae; genus Arenaria; species Arenaria interpres. The sequence continues at coordinate 24,754 of VXAK01025560.1, read as the reverse complement.
GTCAAACCCTGTATCCAAGCAGTGCTCTCCTTTTCCCAAGCTTCTACCTTGGCCAAGACAGAAACAGGTCACACCTCCAAAGGAAAAAAAGAGCCCTCTAATCCCCACCTCCTTCCTCCAGGAATTGCTCTGACGAGGGGAAAAAGGAAAATAATTTATATACACATTGTTTTGTGGTTTTCCCACAGAAGTTTTAATAGTTTCCTTCAGGTTGTCTGCTCAGTGTATAATACTCAGAGCTATCCCGAGGAAATTCCCAATGATTCAGCAAGATTTCTAATTGCACTGCTTAAAACAGTGCCCTGTTGAAGGCTCATGCCAAAAGCAGGCTAAAGGCTTTTGGATCAAGGACATTTCAATGGGTAGATAGAGATTTAGAGATAAAAAGGCAAAGTGAGGAAATACACAGCTTTTTTGTAAACTGTGGCTACCTAGTGTCTAAATAAACATTTGGGCTTCATTTTTAATATCCTCACAGTTATGCTTCTCCTAAGTTTACAAAACATCACTTATTATACATCTTTGCAGAACAGGCAGGCTGGGGTTATTCACATCTTTGAAAACACACACATTTTAACAGACCTGGAGTCTACACAGCTCAGAAATATCAAATGAAGAAAGAAATAGAGTGCCTCCTAATGAAGTTCAAAATAAGGAAAGCATTTAATTATGCGTACTCCTCCAACGCGTGGGACACTGCTGTTAAAGGAGAGAAAGTGTCATAATTCAAAAGTCTTTAATCTAATGAAAAACTACAATTGTTCAGGCTGTTTCCAATACATTCAAATAAAAGAAAATGGGTTGAGATTTCTCCCTTCAAGAAACACTCAGGAAATTACATCCCATCCAACCCTTCCCCCTCATCTTTTTGTCAGCAAATCCTATAAACCCACAAAATGCCAGGAATTAAATGCTAAGGTTGGCAATCTGTCATTGACATATGTTCCTGCCTTTTTTTTTTTCCCCCCACCCAGTCCTGAGACGAGGCTGCAGCCTCAGCGAGGAATTTCTTAGCACCAGTTATTATTTGGTGGCTTTCATTCTCCCCCTTCCTCTACTCTAATCAACGTGATTTACTTCCCTACCCCACCAGCCAATTTTTCATGGGTCCTCGGGAAAAAAAAAAAAATAACAGGACCTGACTTGCAGGAACTTGGAGGCAACTCTGTGCACGTAACAGCGTGCTCTGAAGCAGCACCATCGCCTTCCAGCACAGCAGGGACAGCCCCGAGACACACGGCTACGACAAAACAGTTTCTTCCCCTTGGGAAACCCTCGGCGCAGGCTGTCCAAACAGCATTTACCATCTCAAGTGTTGCTTTATTTATGGTTGGAATTCTCCCTGTGCAGAAGGGAGAGCGACTGAGTAACTTATTAGGAATGTTCCCGGGGAATAGGGAAAGAGGGAAATGAGATCATTCGTAACTCCAGAAACATTTACAGCTTTTATGCAAAATGTAAAATTGCAGCGTTATCAAAAAAAAAAAAAACCCAAAAAAATCCAAACCCAACCCAAACAACCTTAAGCTGGTAACCTGCCAAGCTACAGGTGGGCTTTGTAAGGCGGGGAAGGATTCCAGCTTTCTTGCTTGGGGAAGAGAGGAAAGCAGGACTTCTGGGAAGATGAAATACTTGTGATAGATATATTTACACAATATGTGGGAAGTGTGAACAGATGCTACCTAGGAGGCCTCTCTCATGACAGCATCTCCAGAATGCAAGAGGGTTTTTCATTTGATTTTGTTTGTGTGGTAGGCTGGGTTTTTTTGAAAAAAACAAAAAACAAAATAATTTTTAAGAAGTGTTTTGCAATAGGAAATACTGGCTTCTAAGGCCTTCTGAATGCATCTATTAATAGCTTTTTCAGTAATTAATAAATCATTATTGTCATCTTCTCACCTGTAGATAGCCAATACAGACTGACTCGGTTTGGGCGTTGAATTTGACCTGTCACATGGACGCTCCCCACAGCTGCAAACTCAGTCCCCATCCCAGCCTTCCCAAAATGCTGGCCTGCAGTTTTTCCTACAGCAGTTTTCAAACCACTGGTAAGGAGATCGCCTCTTGCAAAGATCCCCTAAGACAGGAACGGTACGATGAGCCTTGCCCAAGGCCCGATGGGCAAAGAATCCATGGGAGAATTGGGAAGGGCAAACGGGATACACATCCCCAGAACTCCTTGCGTTTAATTTGTTATAAAGCAGGGCCTAGGTCAGTAATGACAAAGAAACAGTACCATGATTTGTTTGGTTACAGCTACAGGCATCATCATTTTGTGAAGAGTTGGCAGCTCCCAAATAGTGACTTCCAGAGAGTTCACTTAAATATAACCCTCTCTGCCTGAGCCAGGAATAAAATGTATTCCATTTAATGTGATTTCAGCTAAATCTGAAGAGTTAACAGCCAAAGAGCTACATATTGATTATGCCACTTCCGTTCTGATGAAAAGGACTTCAAAATAGCCCCAGAATCCACTATCTCCCTCGATTCCATTCAGTTCCACTACCAAAGACTTTCTATTGTTTCTTACTATAAAGTAGCATATTCCCAACTATCCTTTCGAGGGTCCAGGTCACCCCAGACATTTATCAACCCACACAACAAACAGACGCGTACAATCGCATCCCTGTGCACAGGAACACTCATTCCTCCACACACTCTGCCCTTTCGTATCCTAAGTGTAGAAAAAAAAATAGAGGAGACTGAAGCAAGGAAATTGGGCATGCTATATTGTTTTCATGCTGTTGGCTAGACAAGAGTTACTCAAGGCTGCTGATGGGAGCACCGTCATTCATGCTGCTTTGTAAAAAAGAAAATAGAGAAATTAAAAAAAAAAAAAAGTGTGATACACACACACATGAAAACTATATACACCAGAGAAAATGCCTGGTTAGATAACCTCTTCTCCTTCTAATGCTTCACAGTGATTTAGCTCTCCACCCTGAGGGCTTGTAGGTAGATAGGCAGGCAGTTTTAATACTCTCCCCTAGCTCATTAAAAATATCAATCAGGGGAGCCCTCTTCTGAAGCTGAGTGAACATCATCCACATTAAAGTAATCAAAAGTACTTCCCACCAAGGTCCGCGTGGCATCTGTCCTTGTGCAGGGCCAATGCAAAGGCTCGTTTGTCAAAACTAACTCTTAAAACTAGAAAGATATATTTCTTCCATCTTATGTCACTGCAGAAAAACAAAGGCGGGGGGGAAATTCCAGGATGGCCATAAAGCAGACTGTTTTACTTGCTGTAGACATATTTTTAACTGATCTTTATAAAAAAAAAAATAACCAGAAGTAACACGCTGTTCTTCTGGATACCCATAGGCTGCCTGTGGATACCACAGTCATATGGGTATAAGCCTGAGCTATGGAGAGGAAAAAAAGACAAACAGAAAAAAAACATGCAGCAAATTCACAGCCAAGGTCCATGGCTTAACTTCTCAGCTGCAGTAGCACTTTTTGATAGGTGAAATTTTCTTGTCCTTGATATGGTTCCTTGGAGTAACAAGCAGCAAAGGTAAAAGAAAAATCAAAGAAACCTTTCATTAGGTTCATGAAAATAACTGAGGCGTAAGTGCTTGGAAATATAATCCCATCCACTTCTTTCACCAGACTGACTTCTTTCGTAAGATGCCCTGAATGTTTGCTCACTGTTTGCCCTGCCAGTGGTTTTCGGATCCACCAAATTCAGACCGAGAACCATGTTCATGACAAAAATAACGTAACTATAAAAAAACAAACTAGTAATTCCCATTAGGCCAGTGACAGTACCTAGAGAGCTGCAGATGAGAAAGCAAATCATAGAATCATAGAATTGTCTGGGTTGGAAGGGACCTTTAAGGTCATCAAGTCCAACCATCAACCCAACTCTGACAAAAACCATCACTAAACCATGTCTCTAAGCTCTATGTCAACCCGTCTTTTGAAAACCTCCAGGGATGGTGCCTCAACCATTTCCCTGGGCAGCCCATTCCAAGGCTTCATAACCCTTTCAGTGAAAAAATTTTTCCTACAACCCAATCTGAACCTCCCCTGCAACTTGAGGCCACTTCCTCTTGTCCCATCGCCTGTGACTTGGGAGAAGAGACCAACCCCCCCTGGCTACACCCTCCTTTCAGGGAGTTGGAGAGAGCGAGAAGGTCTCCCCTCAGCCTCCTTTTCTCCAGGCTGAACACCCCCAGCTCCCTCAGAAGTTCTCCAGACCCTTCTCCTTGTGCTCCAGACCCCTCACCAGCTCCATTGCCAAATGACCCCACCTCTGTACAAAAATGAAAAACCCTTGCCCTAAAGAAGGCCTGAGGTCAAGAGATTTAGTTTTGATGCTGTCCTCTGCAGTGCCTGATCATCTTCAAAACAGAAAAAGGAGAAAGCAAGTCTGGTAGTATTTATTACATTTTTAATCCAGTTCTGGTATCAAAAGAAATCCAAGTGCAATGTTGCTCTTCACAATCACCTTCACTAGGTGCACTAGGAGAGCACTATTTCACCTTCTGCGAGGAGGTACAGAATTTCTAACGCAAACAGCACATTCTAAATTTTTTCAGATTTCCTCCTATAGAAAGTTACTTGTTCTAGTAACAGTATGAAGCCGATCTGCATTTTCTGCTCGCTTGGCTGTATTTTCTAACCCTCCTGCCTACATTTACAGAAGGTGGCAAGATATCTGAGGGGGGAAACCCTGAGATTTCATCATTTTTTGACTGGTTCATCAGCCTGATTGCAAGGTGCTTCTTGAATTAAGAGCTGCTAAAATTGGTTAACCATCTAGTTAACCAAAGAAGGCAAGATTTAGCATCAAATTAGTCTGCAAACAGCTTAGCATGTCTAATGCTAAGCTCAAGCATAATTCTTCTCTCTTCACAAGCCCCACAAGCACCCTTAACCTTTCTATACCAAAAAATATCAAGTGAGACACCATCAACACAAATTGGGTGTGTAAATCCTGCACAGTCACATTATAGGGAAAAATGAGCTGCAAGAAAAACAATGTATAAGGACCTCATATGTTAACCATTCAAAGCAGGTATGAAACCCCAGTAATTATGTGTTTGCTGAAAAGGCTGATTTCAAGACGGACCTAATCACCAGCAAGAGCTTCACTGGGACCAGATGTCCCAGTATTAAGCCTGCCCCCACCATCCTCTCTCTTCCTTTGCAAAGAAAGGAAATTAGGGCCTTATGTCCTGGCAGTACAAAAACAAAAGCGTGGCCTCCTTCCACATCCAGCTTCCTCCTCCTCTGCTCTACACAGAAAGCTTCTCCTTCCATGCTCTACCCCATCTCAAGTCAGAAACCAAGAAAGTTCAATACAGTTTTTCCTTTGTTTCTTAATTTTTCTCTGCACCAAGCTACAGACACGAAACAGGACCTACGTGTGGTTCCCAATCAAATTGCTTAATGCAACATCCCAGCCAGAGCACAGAGCACAACTTTGGGAAAGCCAAAGGAGAAACTGTTATGAGAAAATCCCTCCTCCCTCTTCTTCACCCTGAGCCAACAAAGCGTGGCAGCACTACGCGTTCCAGAAACACTCCTCAATCCTGCACTTCAAGACATCAATATTTTGGTCAAATTTTCAGCTCTCTGCTGTGCATACTCAGCTCCCTATAATGTGAGACCTCGGGGTACAGCACAAGTCAAAGCTGAGAGTACAAATAGCCAGGCAAGAGCAACGGGTTATCAATCATCAAATCCAGCTTACTCTTTAACATTGTTTTTTTTAAAAAAATGTTCCAAAACCCACATGGCTTTTGACTTTGGTTTGGCACAAGGTCAGCAGTCTAGCATCTGGTCGCTTGAGCAATAAGTTCCCAAGATCCAGGCTTGCTCCCAACATCACTTGTCTCTGTTTCTAAGTTCACACGACTTTCAACTCAATGCATGGCTCCAGCTCTCCGCAAACAGATGCCAGAGGCTGAGGATTGATTTCAGCTTGCATCCAGCCCCTGGGCCCTCTTTGGGGAGTCGCCACAAGGAAAGCTGAGTGGGTGTCAGGGAACAGTGCACCTGAGTTACCACCACCAACATCTGGCCCATAACTCTGTGCCATGCTTTTGCTCCTTACTGCTTTGATTTAAAAATCTCCTATTTAGGGATCCTTAAAGAATTAAGGCGGGGGGGGAGGGAGGAGGAAGGGGAAGGAAGGGGAATGAAACACCATTTGTAGAGTTTTTAGCGTCTTTCTTCCATAATCGTTTTCAGCCCTCTCTCAACTTCAATGGGATCAGATTTTAAAGACAAACACGTTACTTGTAATTCACAGGGAAAGTCCCTAAGAGAAATTATCTTAAAGATACCCATTAACTCGGAAACAAAACATGAACCTGCTCTGCACAGGGTTCATGAACTGCACGAAAGGGTCCAGCAAGAAGTGGTACAACAGCTACCATTCAGTGAAGATCACAGAATGGTTCAGGTTGGAAGAGACATTAAAGATCATCTAGTTCCAACCTCCCTGCCATGGCCAGGAACACCTACCACTAGACCTGGTTGCTGGTTCTACTGGACACCTACCATTACAGGTGGGTTCAAGCCCTATCCAGCCTGGCCTTGAACACTTCCAGGGATGATGAGACAAGGAACAGTTTAAGTTATAGAGAATTGTACATCGCACCACTAAACGGGATAGTAACGTCTGTCATATGCTGCATTAAGTCTCCAGGTGCTTTTTAAGAGTAATTCTTCATTTGCTTAAAACTTGCTCACTTTGTGTATTAACATCACCACTTGTTAGAGATCCTGCCTATGGCTATAAATCACATTTTTTCTGACCTTGCACACTGAGCGGCCCTGGCTTTGGCTACTGCTTGGAAAGAAGAAGAAATTAGGACCCCGAGCACCAAAGACAAAGAACGTTGTTGGTCCACTGATGTTTGTTCAACTGTGGAAAGGGTGGGCAGAGTCTGAGGGAGGTTTTAGCACCAGCCAAAGACTGGACAAGAAATGGTACTGCAAACACCATCCATATCCAGGCCTTGATTAGAGTGGTGTCACTCATTAAGCGGCTGATGTCATTAGAGTTATGCCAGCAGAAAAACACCACAAAGAAAAGAGACAGGCTCATAACCTTTGAGTTTCATCTGTGCATCTCAAAGTTTCAGATTTTGCCTCTGTGTGAAGCTGCTGTTTGAGGGAGATAACACCACGGTGTGTGAACGCTGAGCACCAGCTCGCCCTCGAGCATGACTTCACAGTCCCTAAGCCAGTTCCTTTTTAAATAATTGCACGCAGACTCGTGCCGAACCACTTCCCTGTTTCAGAGCTTAAAACAAGATGCCAATTTGCTTAATGTGTAAAAATTAAGCCACTCCAAAATTAATTATAAACATTCACCTCACTTGACTCTTGTGCCAGATAGATTTCAGCTAAGAGTCAGATTAAAACTCCATCCTGTCCAGCTCATTTCTCTGACTTAAGAAGTTAATACCTCATCATACTACAGGTGACATGCTCACCTCATTCCACTTTGCGTAACATTAACTGCTGATTTTCTTCAGTGCCTTGGTTGGGAGCAAAATGACCTACATCAGATGCTGGTAATGTACAGAAACCAAACCCAAGAACCCTCGTATGGAAAAGCTTGCAAAGATGGGATAAGACTCTTCTTATTTTAATACATATGTATGTATAAATATACACACATATACTGACATAGAGAGTAGTTTGCTTGCAGAGTGTTTTATTTTATTTTTGGCAAATACTTGGCCTGGCCTCTTCTATAGCTGGAACATAAGCTAAAAATGCTCTTGGAGCTTTCCCTTCAAGAAACAAGAGGGAATTTCACTCCTGTATTCCACTATGTTTCTCCAACTGGGATGACTTTGCAGATTTGTAAGTCTACAAAACTAGGGATATTTGTTTTTCCTTTCTACCTTGAAAGAAGGATAACTCTCTTGTCCCACCTTTCGTCCATCTTGTCTACCTAGAGCTGTATGTTTTTCAGTAGGGAAACACTGTGTATAGCCAAAACTAAAGGGGCTCCCACCTTCACCCTCACAAAGAGATAAACACTAGCTACTCTTCTTGCATTTTGAACTATGGATACAATTCCATAAAAATTTAGAAAGAATTAAAATATTTCACTAAAGACAGTATACTGCATGATGGGCTTAGGGAAAGTAAAAGGAGATCTCATGGAGAGCTTGTCTACACTGGAAAATATCACTGTATTGGAACATGACACTTGAATAGTGCCATTAAAAGCTGGGAACAGCCTCTCATGTGGTATTATCTGGCACTGCTCCTACAATTTTTTTCCACAATACTTGCACATATTTTCACCAGACACAGACCTCCTTCTCAGTCCATATGGGAACAGCTGGCTGAAATCACAAGTACCCTCTGAGGGTGCAATACTTTGGGACAGTTCAAACAAAACTGACTGATGCATATTCCCCCAGCGAGGAAAAAAAAAAAAAAAAGAAATAATTTCAAAATGCTTTTCCAGACCTAAAGTTTAGCCAAGCTAACCCAACAACAAGGTAAGAATTCGTACTATGCCTGCAGGAGCACTGTGTCTTCAAAAAAAGAAGTGGTACAGAAAAACAATCAATCACAGAACCACAGAATTATACAAGTTTAGAAGGGACCTCTGGAGATCATCTAATCCAACCCCCCTGCCAGAGCAGGTCCACCCAGAGCAGGTTGCACAGGAACGTGTCCAGGCGGGTTTGGAATGTCTCCAGAGAAGGAGACTCCACCACCTCCCTGGGCAGCCTCTTCCAGGGCTCTGCCACCCTCAAAGTCAAGCAGTTCCTCCTCATGTTTAGGTGGAACTTCCTATAGTCAAGTTTGTGCCCATTTCCTAANGCCACAAGGGCACACTGCTGGCTCATGGGCATCCTGTTGTCCACCAGGGCTCCTAGGTCTTTCTCCTCAGAGCTGCTCTCCAGCAGGTCAGCCACAACCTGTCCTGGTGCAGGGGGTAATCCATGCACAGTTTACAGTCAGTGGCTTATATGCAGGGTATGCAGAGTGGCACTACCTAAAGAGTGTTCCCTCCTGCCAAACGTTGAGTTTAGTTATAGTATTTCTGGCTGGTTGCAATCCATAACCATGTGTATCCCATCATACCTCATTGCAAACACATCTCAAGTTCAAGATGGGGGACAGAGGGGAAGGCATAGTCACCACCTTTGCAAATCTTGTTAAATTAGACAAAACATTGTTCTGATGCTCCTTCATGAGAAGAAAGTTGTTGAAGACAAAAGAAAACAGAACAATGTTTCTTGGGGTTTTTCCTCCCCAGAAATTTTCCACAACTAAATTGAGGAAATTTAGATAAGGACCTTCTATGCAAGAAGTTTTGCTGCAAAATTATTGTTGGTAGTATTATTATTTTCAAAAACGTGTTTATCCACTCCTTGCAAGTGGTGCAGAGAGGTCAGGACATAAGACTTCAGCCTGAGGGCCAAAAAAAAAGCCCAAAAAAAAGTCAGAGAAGCTCCAACACGTGCTGTTCCCAAGCAGAGAGCTACAGGATTTCCCTCCTCCATCGAATGGATACATTTCCACATGCCTTGGGAGTCAAAACCACTTTCTCCAGGCAAAAGCCTGTCATACATTTCCACTTTCTCCAGGCGATGGAAAAAAATTCACTCAGAGCCAGGAAAGCCCTGCTACGTGCAGAAGAATAACCACCACTGTGGATAGTCAGGTTACTTAAAATGGCCACCTTTCCTTTTCCCTATGGCAAAATTGTTTAAATGTGTATGGAACAGTAGATTGATAGTCACAGAAAAAAATAAAATATATTATTCCTTTTTCTTTGCTTGTGCTAACTTACAAGTCATAAAAAATAATAAATTCAGACTTATGTCCTGATAAACAAAACCGCAGCAGAGCACGGCGTAATTTCTCCTCTTTTGCTGCTATCTGCCTCAGCTTTCTTAATTCATGCCACATTTAATCTACATGTAGGAAGTCCACATTTGTTTCCAATAAGAGAAGGAAAGTAATGAGATGTCAAGGAACAGTTTCCTTGGGCCAGAGACTTCAAAGGTGAGCCTGGCAGCTTGTCCTGCATTTATTGTTTACATCAAGCTTAAGATTTTTCTAAAGAGCAACTGCCCATTTAAAATAATTATAAGCTGCAACTTAAAGCCGACCGGCACATGAATGTATGATAAAACACTTACACCATCGTCCAAATTCTGGCGTCAGCCCTGTATCAGAGAACACGTAGCTCCAGATGCTGGTTTAAAACAATAAGTACAAGCTGAAAATAAGCATATAATTCTTTCAGCTAATGCAGAAGGGTCATGCTACTTAATGCAAAAGCAACATTAAATCAAAGCATGGACTACATTATCTCAACATATGAGCTGCAATAACAGCTACTTCTGGTGTGCTATAGGCTATATCTGTCCTGGAGTCCCCGGTAAAAAAGCAATTTTTTTTCCCCCAACTATTCTTTCAGTCAAACTTCTGAATTACAGCAGAGTTGGGAAAAACAGGGAATATATGAACAAAAAGAAAAAAGACGCCCTGCTTACTCCTTATCCTGCAAAACCGTACTGCTCATTGAGGACCGAGCCTTGCTGCTGCTGAAGCCAGCACAAAGGCTCACCTGGGAAGGGGAATTCCTTGAAACAAGGGCCGTAGCAGCAGATAATAAGCATTAGGATCCAGGTTCGATACTAAAAACCCAAATTAAAAGGCTCTACCTCTGCACGGATAAGCACGGCACGAAGCGCCTGCAAGGCCTACCATGTGCAAACGTTGAGGCAGGCAAAATCATTAAACAGGCAATCAGTTTGTGTATCGCAGGCACCATTGCTGAACACAGAGTCTACCTTCTGATTGACACCATTTTTTAATGTGTGTGTGTGTCTGTGTGCACGTATTTATAAACACATACATCCGTATTGTTTATCGTCCTCCAGCACACGCTCTGAGTCAGCAGACGGGGAAATATGTTTGAGCAGTGTTTAAAATGACACCCTTTACAAATGAAACCATCTAAATCCGGTGTTAGAGAATTAAGGAGCTTCTCATGTAAATCACGCATCATTTACAGTGGAATTTGTCCTTGTGCCAGCAGCCACTTGTGCTGCATGATAACAACGGCGGGGCTTTGGGGACGCAAAGCTGGCCGCAGCCCCGTGGTGTCCTGCCCCTGCTTCTCCTCCAGTCACCAAACCACTCCGAACCTTTCCACGGAGCAGTAATACGAAGCAGCAAATAATACGGTCTTCATCTCCCGTTTCTCCTTCCCACCTCTGGCTGAGGAACGGTACAACCATCACCCAGGGACGCTCGTTTTTAAGAGCCATTAATTCTCATTCAAGAGCGTTTTAAGTTTGGGCAGAGCTCAGTTTTGGGTTGCGTACTTGAGGTGAACATCAAGCCTTTGTAAGGCCGGGGAAGGCATTACCTGTGTTTTAGGCAAAAGGAGGGGCAGTGAGAGCAGCAAGGAGTGGAGGGGGGCAAGAGGACCCCCCCACACCAGCCAGGCACGATGAGAGATGCAGCTGATGGGCACGGACCCACAGCCATATTACAAACACATCAGTTCCATCTTACCCAAACCCCATTTCTGTGGAGGGAGAAAGCCTGAGAGGCCTCACAAACACAGCCTTAAAAAAGCACGTCTCTTTTTGCAGCCCCCCCTCACCATCATCAGGTAGGAAGGCCCTACCAAGCTGCGGCCAAGCAGAACCCTCTCCAGCATCCCATCTAGCAGCATCCCGCCAGGAGAAGAGCTAAATTCCTCTTCCCCATGCCCAGCTGGGGCCACAGCTGAGAGCCATAACACCTCCTTCCAGGGGAGCAAGGCAGGGCTGGGGGCCTGGATTTGGCCATCCGTGGCCAGCCCAGCCAGTGGAACCTCCCCATGTTCCCCTGCAGCACCAGCACCCAAAGCAGAACAACCTTTTGGTCCCTGTCCTGTCCTTTCCTTTTCTTTTTGGGGGACCAAGGCCAAAGGGACTCAGGGGGCGGCTTTTGGGGGACCAAGGCCTGTGTGGGTTCCAAGGGAGCACGGAGACCCAGCAAAGCTCCTAGGATGCAGGAACGGGAGCAGCAGTACGCAAACTCTAAATTGTCCTTCCCTCCCAAAGCCACAAATATACACCTGCTTCTCCATCACCTCCACAGCCTCTCCTAAATGTATTTACAAGGGCTCCCCTGCCTGTTCCTTTCTGTTATTACAAAGCAGTCATATTTGATGTCTGGGTAATACAAGAGGGCACTCACCTTTCCTACAGCTCTGCTCAGCAGCCACAGGGAAGAGCCCATCAATAACCACCCCCACCCTCCCCAAACCCAGAGGAGGGAAGCCAATATTATAAATACGGGAGAGGTGGCACTGCCACATTATGTGAGGCTGTGCAGGAGCAAACAACAGAAATGGGAGTTTGAGAGTTTGATTTTTTTTAGAAAGGACACGTTCTGCCCGGGCATGCTCATGACTCCCAGTAGGAGCAACCATCACTGGTGGTGGAGGTAGAAGAGTGGCCAGTGGACGAATATTCCAGTTGGCACAAGTTAGGTATTTGGGGTCTCAGCAACTGTAAGAGCTTTCTCAGGTGCCGCGTGTTTCCCCCAATTTGTGCTTTTCTTGCTGAAGGTCTCATCCACAATTACTGTGGGCCACGAAAACGATCAGAGGGATGGAGCACCTCTCCTCCGGGGACAGGCTGAGAGAGCTGGGGTTGTTGAGCCTGGAGAAGAGAAGGCTTCAAGGAGACCTTAGAGCAGCCTTCCAATATCTGAAGGGAGCTACAGGAGAGACGGGGAGGGACTCCTTGTCAGGAAGTGCAGTGACAGGACAAGGGGTAACAGTTTTAAATTGAAAAAGGGGAGATTTAGATTAGATATTAGGAAGAAGTTCTTTGCTGGGAGGGTGGTGAGAGCCTGGCCCAGGTTGCCCAGAGAAGCTGTGGCTGCCCCATCCCTGGAGGGGTTCAAGGCCAGGTTGGAGGGGGCTTGGAGCAACCTGGTCTGGTGGGAGGTGTCCCTGCCCAGGGCAGGGGGGTTGAAATGAGATGATTTTTAAGGTGCCTTCCAACGCAAACCATTCTATAATTCTATATTGGTTGAGGTATTATTAAACAAGGCAGCTGGGTTTAGTGGACCATATCTGGATTTTTCCACCTTTCTCCCTTCATTGCATTAGCATCACCTACACAGTCCAATTGAGTTGTCTTCACTCTTTTGAGATTTTCCTGCTTTCTTTTCTCCTTCCAAGCCTTCTTCTCTGCTATCACGACCGGTCAGTAACTTTTATTAGTACCAGGCATTAAACATCCAGCTCTGAGACAAGACCAGGTGCCCAGTGAAGCCCAAAAATCTCAAGGTACAGAGTGCAATGTATGTCCTAGGGACATTAAATGATAATGCACCCACAGCTTCAAGTGGAAGATTCATTCTCAAATTATTCTCAGATCTAATAATTGGAACAAATGAGACTTTCCTATTTCACTATTAGTTTCAAAATCTGATGTCAACAGACATGAGAGTACACCTCTTCTGCCACCTCCTTATGTATTTCTTCGTTCTTACCAAGTTGGCCCAGCAAAACCTATAGGAGTTTTCAGTGGTGAACTCCACTCTGTGAGAGTGAGGATGGCATGATCTGTGCCTCAATTTGCACAGCAAATTCAGCATAAGCAGAAGCACGCCTCAACTTCACTGCCCTTGGGCTAAGGAGCATCAACGTCAAAGCTGGTGCCAAGTCCTCTTGGAAATCCTACCAGAATATCCCAGCTGAGCACCCACTGTACAAATTTCTTCCAGCCACCACCAAGATCTGGGATTTTCTCCCAGTTATGTGAAGGCATCCTGTGGCTGGAAGAAAAATTCTCAGGCAGCCCCCCGGGGGGTGAAGCAAGTCCTGTACTCATCTGAAATACTCATTAAATAAAACTATAGAAATAACGGCCTCTTTGTCTGTGTGTGGTCAGGTAATAATGAGTTAAAGCTCTACGCAGCCCTGACTTCTGGTTAGCTTATCTCAGTGGTCATTAATCGGTCATTACTGGTGGAGACAGAGGCCCCTAATGCTTCCCTATAATGCAGCATTGGCTGCACACCTCCACATTGTCCTACCCTTACCAGGGATTCATGGCAGACACTAAAAGTGTAATCTCGGGCCATATATCCCCACAGCCCCTCGTAAAATAAAACCAAAAGGGAAGCGGATCCCTGTGTTAAATGGTATCTCAGACAGAGCTGGTAAAGGGCAGCAAGCACTGCTCTCCCGCCTTCGCTCCGCAGCCTTTCCCCAGGACCCCTCCACTCTTCGTTACATAGAAGTAAAATTAATTCCTGCTCTTGTATTCCTCCTAATGAAGCTTCTCAGAGCAGCCTAGAATTACAAACATTTACATAATGACTTAATGTTTAGAATAAATTAGGAATTTTTAAGAAGTCTTTCCACCGCCAAAGCCAGGTGCTTTGCACGCCTCCCCCAAAACGGCAAGCGAGCCTCCTTCAACTTTAGAACTCACCAGATGAGAAATATGATGACTGCATAAGAAAATTAATTACCTTGAAGGTTCAGCAGAAATTCCACCACATATAAATTAAATGGGGTGAGGGGAAAAAAAAAAAGCAACAAAAAAAACCCCAGCCCACCCCACAGCAACAGTTAAGTTTGCTTAGAACAAAAAGCAATTTTCCTCCAGCTCACCCAGATTTTGCAGTGTAACCTTTCCTAGGGAAACGACAGGAATGCAACCGCCCTTTTGTTAGTCTCTTTTTTTTGTAATTCCTTCCCACCCTGCACCTCTGAACCCACTCATTACTTTCAATCACGTTTGAAAGAAGGATAGAAAGATAAATTCATTTTTTTCATGATTTGTGAACACTGGCAGCTAGACAGAGGAAAAGATGCCAATCAGTCTGCTACCGAGGGAAAAGCAGGTAAAATTCAGCTGTTAAACACAATTTGAAAGTGGATGAGTGACTAATTAGTAGACATAAGAAAAAAAAATAAATTAAAAGCTAATGTTTTACCCCAAAATGAAAACAACAGAGTTAAACAAAACAGGAGTTATGACACACTGCACACAATATTTCACGTTAAAATCAGCTTGAGTGCTATAACCTAACTAAGAAACCCAGGCTCCCTGCAGCTCAAAATGATGCTGTTCCTACGCCGGGGGGCTCAGCCGTGCAGCCCCCCTCCTTCCAGTAACCTATTATTACAAAAAGCATTAACCAGTGGGCAAGAAGCAGGCTGGAGGGCATTTTGTACCCCCCATACTCCACCCCCCTCTCCAGTTTTGTCTTTCCCCCTTGACTCCCCAGGGACACTGCTGGCCTCCTCGCTGTGGTCCTGCTTTATGTGTGGTCCCCGCAGGTTACTGGAGCTCACCAAAATCCAGGGTATACCTGGAATGCCAAGGCCACGCAGTACGTGCACAGGTTTTCCTTGCTGTGCCCAAGCTTTTCTCTACGGAGCTCACAGCTCCATAAAAAGTTTGAGCCCTTCCCCTCCAAGGACTCACACTTCGGTTACTGCAACATCCTCTCCCAGGGCCTTGCAGAAAATCATCTTGATGCATTTGGTTTTTTTTCCAAAACACTGCCATGAAGATCCTTTCCATGCCTTGTTGCTCTGACCACATCCCCTTTCCATGTTTCTCTCTTGCTCTTACCTGTACTTCACACATCCAGAAAAAACAATGTGCTTTTAGCGGAAAGTTTTTATTTTTTCATGGCTTATCTCCGACTTGAGCATCACCTCTCCCGCTACTGAGATATACTTCTACTCTGCCACTAACAGCAACTTTTCCCCCTGAATTTCTGTTTTTTAAACTCAAACAAACATGCTTCCTCTCACACCAGCATGCACAGAAGAGCCATGCCTTGCTGAAAACCTCTCGCTGGTCCTTCCCTCTCTTGCTGCAACGCAGAAGAGAGACCCCATATCTGGTTTTGAAGGCCCACAAAGATATGCGCTAAGTAGGGTATAAAAAAAACATCCCTGGCCTTGTAACTGCCACTAAAATCAACACACACAGCCCTACTTCCAGCTATAGTGCATTTTTATAGCGGATTTTTAATAGATCCTGCTTTCTGGCATGCTGAGGATGCCAACTGATGGGGACCACTGTCCCACTGCCTCCCGACACCCTGTCTGTAACACCACGGTGGTGGGGCTCTGGGGCAGGCACCCCTCTGCTCCGCTGTCCTAGCACATCTGTCCCTGGTCCACATCTGGGGCTCCCAGATGTTACGAGAACTGGATAATATTTAGATAACAACAATAACACGCTCTGCTGTTTGTATTACAGTCGTTCGCCTGCCTTACATCTTCAACTTGCCCCTTGCCATCTCTACACAGCAGTTTTGGAAAAGTCCCAGAAAGCCTGATTTCCCTTAAAATCACTGAGGATACAAAGGAAGGGCTTGGAGTGGGAGCCGGCTGGCACTCCTAGCAGCTCTCGGCCCTTTCCCTCCCCTGCAATACATTTTTATGTCCTTGCCCTCTTCCAGCTGGGTCACCTCCTGCCAGTGAGAGCCCTGTTTATTTTCAGCAGAAGGAAGGAGGAGCCCAAATTAATAGCAAACAGGTAGGCTTCTGGTTTTCATCAAAATCCACAAGGTTCTGGCCAGTATGGACGGGAGAAACCCCTTGACGAGGGTTTTGGAGGACAGCAAAGCAAAACCGTGGGGATGCTTGCTGGAATGAACCAGGAGATCCAAGTGTTGCTTCAGCCAGGGCAGTATTCCTGTGTCCGCGTTACAGGAAAACTGAGGATTACCCCGTCTGCCCCAGCTGAGCCTGCTGGTGATCAGTGCGCTCACTTGTGGAACTTAAAAAACTTGTAATTCAGCAATGAGTGTGCATGCATGAGCCGGTGTCCAGACGTGTGCTGAATGAAGAGAAACGTCTTGTTTGTTTTTCAATTTTTAAGAAACTGAACCCCATTAAGGTTTTTTTAGTTACGCCTACTTAGAAGGCTGCTGTAATTTCTCTGTGGGTTTAACAGCAGAGGTGAGATGTTGGATGGCTCCATCAAATTTGGTGTCAAATTTATAGGAATGATACGAAAGCAAAAAGAAACACTAAGTTCCATGTACTTCTGAGTTCCTTAGGCTCCTTTGAAAGCTATGTAAAGGAGAAGATTTTTTAAAAAAACAACCCAGATAGTTAGACATTAACATTATTTTCTCCTTGCACAGTACATGTCCTGATGAGCTATTTGGCATTCTAAACCTTGTGTCTGCAAAGAGAATAAAGGAAGACAAAATGTTCTGCAAATGCAAATATACAACTCTACATTAAGCTGAGTATCTCCTGATATCTCTATATAAAATGAAAGCAGTGCTTAAAATCTAGTTCTGGAGTACCTGAACTCCACAGAGGAAAAGCAGTTCTTGAAAAGATCTATTATTGAGCAGCCTGCAGGATGACACATCTGCTTGTTAATGTATGGGAGGCTGGGAAGGCTGTGGCTGTGAGTGACGGCTGCTGAAGTATTGCCTAAGTACCTCAAATCAGATTGCTTTCTGTCAAAGGAAAAACAGAGGTCCCAGAAACCAAGACTGAGAGAGAGAAGTTTTAGCAACAAAAATATAACAGGCGTAATTATTAGCTTCCATTGTTTCTGCAGACAAAAGGGCAATCACTTTAAATCTTCTGCATCTTGCCAAGTCTCTTATTTCTTAACCCTTACAATTAGCACGCCAAATGACTACGAACCAGGATGAAATTACTGAAAAGCCAGGGAGGGGAGGGGGAGACAAGGGCAGAACGACTGCATGCTCAAATTATTCCACTTTAAGGTACATCTCAGCGAAACCAGCTCAAGCACACTATTAACTGAAGTAAAATGAGACAAAAAACACGGTGAAAGAAGAGATGTGAAACTAGACACCCCCCCCATTCCCTTTCCTATATGGGCCGTGTGGGGGAGATTACTCCCACATCCCTACCGAGGATTTAATGTTTGCACTACTGCACGCGTGTCTCCTCGCTGCAGGGTTGATGGGAACTGAAAAAAAAACCCAAAACCCCAAAACATTTCTTTTTCTTTCTTCCCAGCTTATGCCTACCTAAGACAGGCATATATCTCATGCCACTAGCGGCCTCAAATCTTAACAATCGGTTTTGACAGCTCTTCTTTTTTTTCCATCAGAAATTAGGTACGTGCAAATTCTATATTATCTTGCAGCTTTGTAAGCCTCCATCCCCAAGGCAAAAACTGTTTTCAGAGAAATAAAGAAGTTCCGTGTGCAGGTTTATATTGACATCGTTTTAAAAGTGTTTCACGGGGGAAAAAAGATCTAAAATAAAACTTCAGAAATTAAGATGAAATACATATACATAGTGGTTTTATTTTGCTTCCAATTGCCTTGTCCCAGGATTAACATTTCCCATACGTATTCTTACAAATGGACCCCCTTAGCATCTGAAGGGGAGCGATTGTGGAAGGACATTCACTGCATCACAAGGCAAGCAGAGCCAGAGGACAACCTGGAAGAAGGGTCCAGAGAACTGCAGGATGAATAAATTTGGGACTCTATACAAACACAGGTCACACAGTGATTTTTAACCTCTTTCAGCCTGCAGAAAACCAAAAATGTTCCAGTCAAGCTCACGTACTCTGCCATTACTGCAAAGGTCCTTATTGGCTCTTGTGGCCATAAAGATCACCCAGGACTCACATTTTCGCAGTTAGGTCAGTTCTGCTGAGGAGGCAGAATTTTCTTGGCAGCTCTTCTGGATGGACAAGCTCGGGGTGTAAGGGTAATTTTGCACTTCCCTCTTCTAGTATAGCACGTACGTATACATTACTGACATACACATGTGCATGATTACATAAACCTTCCCAACCAAAACACTCAACTCCACATCCTTCTTTCCCTGGGTAGCAGATGAAAGAGCACATACAGATGTGCGCCGCTGGAAGCTATTTGGAAACTGCAGCAATAAGAGCGGTATCAAGAAACGACCGAGGAGAGAAAAACAAAACCAAGGCGAAGTGGTGTGTCCACCCAACCTGGCCAGATTGATCAAACAGGTTTATTTTCAGTTAAAAATCACCTTAGATTGAGTGTTATCAATCCATATAAGTGGATATGTAATACGCATTTTTTTTATAGTGCAAATATGTAAGGAAGAAAAAACCTAAGCGGGTTCCTCCAGAAACCCTAACTGCCAACTTCCCGGCATGGCTGCAGCTAAGCCCCTGCCTTAATCATGCATGTGTTTTGTATTATTTTTTATTGACTTTTGAAACTCATAAAAGGAGAAATTAAAAGAAAATCGCAATGACTAGTCACACAACCGATCTTTCGGGGCTCATAATCCCGCAGATCTTTACAACGCAGTCTTATTTTAAACACCTGGGTAATCCTGTTGAAGTCAGGGAGATTACTCATGGACATGAAGTCAAAGATGTGAATCACCGGGTGTCCCTACCGACAGACAAGGCATGACTCCCACGGAGACCCACTTGAAACGCAGAGCCATAATGTTGGAATTTTTTCCACATTTTTTCAAGGAGAAAGCTAAAATAAGAAGCATCGCAAACATGAGACGCTTTGGCCGCTCATCTCAAGTCTGTGGAAAATCAGAAATATCTCAAAGATGACTGGGGAGCCGGGGATGGGATGAAATGTTAATGCAACCCTTGCCTGACCCACAGTCGCAGTGTAACGGTTAAAGCCATAGTGGATTCTAACAAAAAATGAATATAACCTGCAGCGTCTTTATAGGGACTTGGCGAAATACAGGAAGTTCACCAACTAAGTAAGCATCAAAGGAAGGATTATCTTCATTTATAAGGAAGCTATTCCAGAAGGAAACTGGACCAGGCAATTTCCATCTCCAGTGGGATCACATTTACCTGTTTGAGCTGAAGGGAATTGACTCCACCAACAGTAATTCCACTTAAGGTCAGAAACTATCAGTCTGCTGCCCTGGAAGAAACACGTGTTCCACAGATACACATTTTTTTCACCCTTTTGCTGATCTCCAATTTAAGTGTGGAACACTTCCAGCTCTGATTTTTGTTTAAAGTCACACAAACCCAGGTATAATATTTCAAGCATCCAGGTTCGGGTTCTTTAATTGCAACTTTCTGTGACTTATTAATGATTTATTCATCTCAGAATGCACTCAAAAGTCTAGCATATCACCCTGATCCTTGCACAGCACACTGTTAGCTTTAAAATTGCATAAACCGCCACATTCTTGACAAGTTGAAAAGTTAACAAGGGTTGTAAGGCAGGGAAAAAATAAGCATGCTGAGCTCTGATCAGCTCAGCCCCCAAAACTCCAGACTCTTTCAGAAGAGCAGCACACAGCTGGCTATTAAAAAGGGAGACTCTATTACAATATTGGCTTTGTGGCCCGGGTTTCCCCATTCCTCAGCTAGAGATAAAATGTCGCCTCTTTAATGAAAGCCATACTTACTTCATGCTTGCTGGCTGTAAACTATCAAACAGGATCTCTGTTTAATGAATACATGAAGTATCACTCGCAGCTTTTTCTAAAGGACCTTTGAAAATGAAATGGCTTGTGAGGCCACTTGCTCCTACGTGTGCATGAGAGCAGTGAGGAGCCACAAAAACCTGCCCTCCACCCCAAGGCAAATCAGTAATCGTCTCTGCACTGACTTTGAGGGAAGAGAGGAGAAACTCTGCACATTTGGAAATGGGGAATCCCTTAGTTGATAGCACTATTCAAGACATTTTATTTAAAAGAAATAAAACTTCTTTATGGAAAAGAAGTGCCAGAAAATTCAGCCTTGGAAGCTTTCTACAAGGGTAAATTGAAGTTCCCGGCCTACAATCAATAGACAAACATTACAGGCAGATGCAGACAACATTAGGTAAAACAAAAATAAATACATAAATACCTTAGCAACGTTACAGGCGTTAAGTTGTCGGACCCAGAGACTTTTTTTTTACATCTACTGAATTACCCCACCAGTTTTTGTGCATTCACCCCGATGCCAGGGACTTTGCAGCTCTTTCCCGATGAGCGGGCAGTGAAATGAGAAAGAGGTGGTAAATCTCCTTCCAGCCCATCAGTGATAATGCAGCTCTCACACGCATGCTTAGGCTCAGCACCAACTACCCCAGGTCTTCCCCGGGGAGACACAAAGGGGCTTTGGCTGTACACATGATCCGCCATATGAAGTTTTAGAGAATGACAAAACTGCCTTTCAACTGGTTTTCAAGTCAATAAACAGCACATTCAGAGCAGCTCACCATTTTGGTTGTCCTGTGAATAGACTTCTTCAATAGGCAAGCAACAACAGTAATTCACTTTCATGCCGAAGAAAAGGGCCACTGCTTAACTAGAGACTGTATGTGTATGGCACCAGAATATTTGATTACTACTTCTGAAAATACACCTGCATGGCATGAAAAATCTCCCAGCAGACTGTGCTGCACCGTGTTTTTATTTTCCAAATGCAAATTGAATTTAAGCGGCTTTGCAAAGCCTGTTTTGTTAACAAAATCACCGAGTGGTGTGATGCATTCCTGCCTCTTTTGCCTACATTAGCAAGGACGGGCTCAAATCTGCAGGATGGGGCAGGGGGGGAACACACAGGCAGACGGTGATTTGTTTTCCGCACCAAGCTCAGAAATTAAGCAGGCTAGTGAGAAATTTCAAGCTCGCTTGGTGAACACTGAGTTTATGAGAAAACACAGATTATCACAAGTTGGGCTGCAGCGGGCTCTCCTTGAAGAAGCAATGCTGCAAACTCAAACAGAGGAGTAATTTAATAAAATGCAGTGGGATTCAGGCTAATCATAAAACTTGCCGTGATGAGAAGACTGAAGAAAATTGCTTCTTCTTGTCCATTATGCCTTTATTTTTGATTAGGGAAACAAAAGCTGGGAATAGAAATGTCAGGCTTTTTCATCCCCGACGGGTTCCTATGGATACTGAAAAGGAAGAAAGTGCCTTGATTCTTGCAAAGATAATTAGCATACCTTCAGAGTGAAAAATAGGTAGAGCCATTAGCAGCAGTCAGACAGCTCACGCTTGGACGCAGAGTTCTGGAAAGACCCTTTAATAATAAGCCGAATCTTACCACTACATTGATTTCTAAAACGATACATAAAAATACATTTATTTCATGCACTTGCCATGACATTTCATTACTTTCTGGAAAATTATATGCACTGGCTCTTGTTTCTTACACACTAAAATGTATACTGCGCTGCATGCTGGCTCTTGTTTCTTACATTCTGCATTTTGAAACAGGGAGTAAAAATCTCCTTAGGCAGAGCAGGTAAAGGAAATGTATGACTCAATAGAAAGCTCAATAAAGCTCACTGGCATTACATGCAAGAGTTTCCTTGCGCTACGCTCCCAAACGTCTTACCCTCTTTCTGTTGAGGCCACTAAAGCTGTTAAGTTGGGTTTCTTGTAATTTCTATCCCCGTACTTCTCAACCAAGAAAGAAAAGGCTGATTAAAAATCTCTGATCCTTCCTGAAACGATACTCACTTGCATTTGCCCAAGCGTTTCAGCAGTGAGCCCGCTGTCAGGAACACTCTCACCATAAATCTGTCATCGCTGGTTGACTCCCTCCAAGTGCCATACGCATGCAGAAATAAAGCCACGTCACTGGATTGCTCTTTTAATTACTCTTATTTATGAATGTCAGTGACATCCAGAAGACCAAAACTGGAGTTTTGCTGGGCATTTCTTGAGTCATCAGCATGTGAAGTTCAGGAGAGTAAGACAGACTGGTTTCTAGTCTTCCCAGTCAAAATGGGATTGCGCTGGTGGTGGTGTTGCTTAAGGACAAAACATGCAGTTCGATCCCTCTCTAAACTGTCAATACAATTGTCTTTCACCAGGACTACTGCAGCCTGTATGGATAAGATGATTAATCACTTCAACTCTACCAGCCATTATTTCTAATTAAAAACTATGCCATAAATACCTATTTTATTGCTAGGTCTCTATGGTAAATAAATTCAAGTGCTCAGTAAAACACTCACAAAGGAAATTACTGTAAAAAAATGACTTTTTATTTCCAAGCGTATCTTCCTTAAAAAGGCTGCTTCCCATACATATCCCAGCAGCGCGGTCTGCAATAATTTAAAGAGTCTTTGAAAGTACAATTCTGAGCAAATCCACTAAAAAAACTTCTTGCCATCATCTGTTCAATGGAAACTATAGCATTTTAATATCATAACACGCTTTTCAATGTTGACACTTTACTGCTTCTCCATCTCCTGGTCAGGTAGTGAAGAATTAAAGCACAAGCAAAAAGAAAAACGTGAAACTTCCTAAACAGACAATTTTATATATGGAGATTAAATCTCTCCCTCTTCTCCCACACCCCCCACACCCCTCCGCCCCATTGCCGATGACAGATGCAAATCTTTTGGGGTAATTATATCAGCCTTGCTTTCCAGGCACACCTCAAACCTCAAGAGTTTCTTGGGGCACCTTGGGGCTTCCTGTCTGTTGAGAGCGCAAAGAAGCCGCTTGGGAGCAGCCCCTCCGGGTGGGAATGCCAGGCCAGGGCACCGTGTGTGGTCGGGGTGAAAATGCAGATGTTAACACCCTTCTAATCCTTGCTTCACATCGCCATAACTTAACTTTCTGTATACAAGGAGCCCTTAAACAAACTCCTCTGCATTAGGAGCTCCAAAAGGACACGCTCCGTAGAGAGCAGAGCAAACTCCTCCATTCCTAATGGAGCACACGGCAGAGACACGCAGTCCCGCTCCTTGGTACGGCTTCAGTGACCAGGGCAGAAAATGGGACCCCAGACCCTGAGATGTATTTTTCACAGCTTGCGAGGACAAAGGAGAAGGACAGTGCTGGGCACAGGCCATGTTTTCAGTGCAAAGGAAGGAAGGAAGAATGGCTCGACCGAGACATGAAAAAAGGCAAATGCTGCAAGCAAAGCACCAGCTGAACTACCATCTATAAACATTTGAATTATTCTGTGTAACATTTCAAAACATAACAAACAGACAGCACTGGGATTTATATTAAAATTATCCCTCTGTGTTGGTTCCTGTATGTGTATATGAATCATACATATTCTTCTTCAGATGCACTGCATATAAAATCATAGATCATATAAAAAGCTAAGGACCAGAGTTTCAAAAGCACTCAGCACCCGTTTAGATACTAAATGGCAGCAGAGAGACTGCTGGGGAAACCAGCTGGGTTTTTTTGAGGACAGCAGGGTTGGCAGAAACCACCACCACGCTCCTGAATTTTCCTGATGCACAGCCTGGGTGTTGAGACTGTTCCAAAACCAGGCCACCTTATTTAGATCCCTAAATGCACTTGAGAAAACCTGACCCTAAATCGCCAGTTTTACCTATGCTGACTCTGTTCAAAACCCCCACAAAGCCATTGCTTAACATCTAGCCCAACTACAGTGCACTTGAAATATTTATAATGTGCCATATGTATTACTAGTTATTTATTCTTTAGTATAAACACATAAAATATTAATTACATGCTCTGTCAGAACTGTCTAACATAGGCAATCTCAACTACAAAATACCGTTGTGCTCTTTTCTCTAACCTCCCCCGCCCTTTGAAATTACCTTCAGATGTTTGTAGACAGACATTAACGCCTCTGAAATCGAGGGACAGCAAGAGGTAAAGTGTTGCATGCAGTTCAGTGCCACGGGTTTAATTCCTGCAGCATTACCCAGGGGACACTAATTTTATCCTTAAATGATGATACAATTTGATGGGACGTTTCACGGAATCACAGAATCTTCATGGTTGGAAGGGACCTTCGAGATCATCAAGTCCAACCATACACACCAGAAAAAAAAACCAACCCAACAATCCCGGGCA
>VXAK01025559.1:85822-96041 GCA_013399435.1 Arenaria interpres | reverse complement strand
CTGTGGGACCTGCTCTGGGTGGACCTGCTTTGGCAGGGGGTTGGACTGGGTGATCTCCAGAGGTCCCTTCCAACCCCATGTGATTCTGTGATTCTGTGTACGGTGTTAGCAGGAGGTGGAATTGGGTTTAGCTTTTTTTCTGATGAAAAAGAAGCAGCGGGTCTGGGCTGTCCCAGCAGAAGAGCCATGGAGTAACCGCTTTGGAAAGCATTTGCCAAAGTCCTCTTCATAGTCAGTTTGTTTGGGGGTATTGCAAAGGGGAGGAAAAGCTCTTCCCAAGGTTTTTCTCGTGCTCCCCTGGCCAAGGGGGGAGTGATTGGAGGCTTGGGGGTACCAGGGTGGGGGTTTGGAGCTTGAGGTTGAGTGATGGTGACGGGCTGTGAACCAAGGGGACCTAAAGATAACAGAGGCTTTTATAGGAGGACAATGCGTCGCTGGGTAAGAACAACTTTGCCGAGGTATTGATTGTGATTGAGTGTGACACTGGCCGGAGACGGTGGCTCCCAGGGACATCCTGATACCCCCGGTGCCCCTCAGCCGGGCTCTGGCTGCGTGGCTTCAGTAATCTGATAAATTACTTATCTCTCTAATCTTGTTAGTCTTCTCCTTCCCCAGATCCCTGGGATGCGGACAGAGCTGGCCCTGTGTGGCACAGGCTGGCTGCTGCCAGCTAGGCGCCGTGTGGGTGGCTTTTTAGGGCAGGTTTCTGGCTTTTTGTGGCTGATGAAGTGATGTGTCTGTGTCAGAAAATTGCTAACTTGCAAAGCCCTCCTGCTTTTGAGTGCAGAAGACGAGCTGCAGCAGAGAGCTGGTTTTTGTGTGCAGCGCCTGATGAGAAACGGGCTTTTTGTCATTAGGATTTCTGACACCTGCGTGGTGCGAGAGCTGCAGGGCCGTGCTTGCCCCGAGAAATGGAAAAAGCTCTCAATTTTTGCTTTTCGGGTGTGTGGTCAGCCACAGACTTTAAGTACATGCAGCTCCACAGCTAGAGTTTGCTCTTGGATCACTCGGATGATGGGAAAGGAGCAAAGATGCTCGCAGAAAGGTGAAGGGGAGTGTGGTGCCACAGGAAACATGTTGTGGCTCTCCTGCGGTCACTCAGGAGACCCGGTGTTTGGGAAAGGGTCAACTTCATCATTGAAGAAGGAAAAGGGGCTGAGTGATGCTCTGCTGCGGCGTGATCCAGGGCTGGGCTGCACCCCGGTCTTGGAGAACCACCCCTGTCTTTTGCTGCTTGTCCAAATTCTTTTGGAAGCAGCATCTCTTCTGAGGGCATCCATAAATCCATTTCTCACCCTTCTCGGTCCTTACAGAATTGTTCTGCCTCACATCTTTTCATGCCACTTCTCCCTCTAAATTAAAATTTCACAGGTTTTTACAGGCTGCATCTGGGAGCTGAACCTTCGGGGTTACCTGACGGGGAGCTGGCGTGTCACCGCCTGTGCTGCTGATGTCCCCAGGGACACGCTCCTCTCCTCTGCAATATTATTTTATTGTCCTGCTTCGCTGGGTGGCATCCAGAGGAGAATCCCAAACCTCTCCATCACCTCCTCTCTCATGACAGCGTGCGTCTTATCTTGATGGGGAGCTAAATAGCTTGCCTTGGCAGGGGGGGGGAAATAGTATTTTGTGTGAATACATATGATGTGTGAGGTGTAAAGACAGCAGGTAAGCACAGTTCTGTGCTGATGCCTGTCTTTTTGTTTTTCTGTGACTTGTTTTTGCGACAGCAGTCAAACCCAGAGAGCTGACATTGATGTGGAGAAGTGGGTTTTTTTTGCAGAGAAGATGAAATGCAGCTTGTGCCTCTGCTCCAGCAGACTGAGGCCGTTGCCAACGTTTGGGGTCTGAAACCGAGAGCCTCGCTGAAACTTAAGTTTCATTTACCTTATAATTCTTACAAAATGTGGCATTTGCCAAAGCGGATGCGTCTTTCTGATAGTAACAGCCAGCACTACCCAGGACTTTAACTTGCCAACCGAGTCCCTTGGCCACCTTACAAGGGGAGGGTTTTCCCGTTGAAGCACGGAGATGATGACAGACGAGGGCTGGCACCGCACCCGCACGCTTCTGCTCCAGCCCGCTATTTTTAAGCAAACTGTCCCTCATCCTCCCCTGGAAATTAAGAAAAATACCGCGGGGTTACTGTTGGCCTTCACCAAAGAGCAGCTCAGCGCTGGGTCTGGGCAGGAGGCTCATTGCCCCGAGTCACAGCTTCCCTTGCTCCCTTTTAACAGCAAAATACCCTAAAATGCTTGGTTTGGGGTTGTGTTCTGGTTTAGGTGTGCACAAGAGCGTTGCATACCCTTCAGGGATGCATTAAGAGGTCTTCGTAAGATTTTGCTTTCACTACTTGGGCTGGTTTGAGTGCTCTCTGCCCTCCCATCGTAAAGCATGTATTTTTTTTTTCCCCGGATGTTTCTGATTGCTGTAAGATACCGTTGCGGGTTGAAATTTGCTGTAGGCACACAAGCATGGGAAGCGTTTGCCTGTTTTCCAGGGAGATGTGCTGTATTAGGGGGTGGAAAGCAAAGCGAATTGATTTGAGGAACTTACCTTTGATGTCTAGATTTAGATGGTCTAGGCGCTCTCTTAAGTTGCAGGAGGGGAAAAAAGAACATCTGAAAAGAAACCTAAAGGACTGCTGTAAAGGTGTTAGTGGACTAGACGGCGATTTTTCAGTAGGAAAATCTCCAAATGCAGGTGGTCTGAGGGTGCAAGGAAGAGCAGAGCCCAGCTCCAAGTTACTCGCTGAGCATCGGATGCTCCATCGGAGCTGAAGAACGTTGTTTTGTGATTTTTGTGTTGCAGCAGCACGTTCAAAACCAGGTTCCTTGTCCTGTGATGGCAAAATATTCTCTCTCTCTCTGCGTTCAATATTGGTTTTTATAGAATCATAGAATTTCTAGGTTGGAAGGGACCTTTCAGATTGAGTCTAACCATCAACCTAACTCTGATCAAAGCCACCACTAAACCACATCCCTCAGCACCACATCTACCTATCTTTTAAGTACCTCCAGGGGAGGCAATTCCACCACTTCCCTGGGAAAGCCTTTTTCTAGCCTTAAATGCTCCCAATTATTTGCATTCATGTTTGTCAATTATTGCATTATCTGCTTGGGCAAAACCTGTCATTTTATCCACCTGGAGCTTCATAACGTTAATTCCTCCAACTTTTATATCCCCCGTAACGTATCCAGAGTTGTTAAATGCCTTTGCCCGAATTTGTCATTATTTCTTTCCTGCCAAAGTGATGGCTCAGGCAGGAGAGGGGGAACGGCTCCAGGTGGAGACGCGGCGTGCTCCTCGACACATTTGCATCGGATAATTGAATCTGCAAAGACGGTTGTTGTCAGTCTGGGGAACGGAGCTCGTTTTAAAGCGCAGGGTTTTGTTCAAACGAGCTTTGGTTTCCTGCATGATCTCCGTTCTTGGTGCAGGGAGGTCCAAACCTGACGGTTTAGGGCAAGAGGAGATACTAAATTTCTATGAAAAGCAGCAGGAGTTGGTGGGGCTGAAGCTCTGCAGCTCCTGTGGGAAAAGCCATCAAAATAAAAAGCTCATCGTGAGAAACTGTAGAAGGGCCACCTCTTTAGCGAAAATGCTCTGTTTAAGCACGGAATCACGGAATTGTTGGAGTTGGAAGGGACGTTCTAGAGATCATCCAGTCCAACTCCCCTGCCAAAGCAGGGTTGCCCAGAGCACATCACTCAGGAGCATCCAGGTGGGGCTTGAAGATCTCCAGAGAAGGGGACTCCACACCCTCCCTGGGCATATTTTTGAGTAGTGTGCTGTAATATATGCAAAAATGCTATAGGGTCTATTAATTACAAGGCACCTGGGAAGTTGCAGAGTGTTGGCTTCAGGATGGATTCCTGCAAAGCCCTGGGTGGAGTTCTTGATGCTTTTGTACATGGATGCTTTTGGGCAGTTGTTGGAGCAGCTGGGAGTGGGGACGAGCCTAGCAATGAAGGGGGACCGAGCATCTCTCCACTGGCTGGTCCTGAGCATCTCCTGGGGATGTCCCTGCTTGGGGCTCAGCCCTTCCTGCCCCAGTTTAGAGGTGCTGAATGATCAGTCTTCAAAGGGAGAGAAGGGAGTTAATGGGCCATACTGGAACAGGGGTGGGAGCTGCCACCTTGCTCTCCTTGTCTATGTTCTCATGCCCATGTCATGGTGTGGCTTGGGTCCAGCTCTGGCACTTGAGCTCCCCAGGAGCTGCTGAAGTTCTGCTGGAGTTGTGTAAAGGTCTGCAGCGGCAGTTGTCCCCAAGGCAAGGCGTGTGGTCCCCAGGCAGGATGCTGGCAGCTGCCGAGGTTGCTCCAAGTGTAATTTATTGTGGCTTTCAGGCAGAGCAAAGCTTCAGAAAGCACTTTGCATTTTCACCACCTTCGCAGGGAACCTTTTTATGTCCTGTTCCTCATGCATCGTTTCCAGGGTATTTTGGTAAATGATCTAATTTAACACACCTTCTACACCCTGCTTGTCACTGTGGTTTCTGAGTACATTCGTTAGGGACCGGTTTGATTTTGGGCATAATTCCTCTGATGGGCACATTTGCTCTGCAGCGGCAGAACGTCTTTGATTCAGCATTACACATAAGGCAAGATTAATGGAAAGCACTTTACTAAATAGGTTTGAATACCTTGTAGGTTCCTTAAAGATGCTTTTCTTTTTCATTTAAATGGAGCCGTATTATCTCGGGCTGAGGTTTATTTGCTGCTATTGTGGTTTGTGGACTGTAGTGCTCCCTGCGCTGCCGGAGGTTGGACCGTTGTGCACCAGAGCGTCTGTAGCTCCTGGAAATAGCCCGATGCTAACTCTGGGTATATGGTTGTGATTATTTTATATTTGTTTTACTTTGGGGCGGGGAGGGAGAGGGAGAAGGAAGCATGCTTAAAAAAAGCCGTGAGAGCTCTGGCTGTTAATTAGCCCAGCAATAACGTGGTAATGACCACCCTGCAGGATTAAAAACCCATATGCAGGTAACGCATTAACTCCGCTTGTTGGCAGCATGAAATGATGCAGATGATATCGAGTGAGCAGAGCTGGCTGGTGTGCCCGTGACAGCCTGTCGATACCCTGATGTCAGCGCGCACACCTTTGACCTCAGCACGAGGTTTAGTCAAACCTTGCTTTGCATGGTGACATTTTCCACTGGGTGTGAATATTGCGCAGGGAGAAACCAAGTAAGTCCTTGTTGGTGAGAGACCCTTCGTGGCTGGCCTCAGGAGCAGTATTTGGGTGAAACTCTGCAGGGACGCAGATTTATATTGTTTCAGGGTCTTTATTAATGTGCTGGACACGTAGAGTTTGATGCTGCTGTTAAGGTTCATTTCTCTTAATTTTGAAGGGTCATTTCCACCCCTTGGTGCCATCCTTATGCCAGGAGGTGGTTACCAGCTCTGTGAGAACGTTGGGGACCTGGGCTCGTTCTTTGTCCCAGCCAAACCCGTGGGGCTGGAAGGTCTGGCGAGAGATTTTGGCAGCTGTGTGGTCGCAGGGACCTGCCCCTTGGTCAAGACGTGCGTAAGGGACTTTGGCTGTTGGGTTGGTAGATACCTGCTGTAGGAACTCGTGCCCAGGGTTATCTCTGGCTGGGTGCCTGAAGTCATCCAGGTACCTTCAAAAATGCTGATGTTGGATCCTCCAGCATATTCTAAGCTGGGAGCAGCTGAGTTTTTGGATTCTCTTGGAGAAGGAAAATTATCAGAGGCTTGCTGTGATTTATGCTGGTTCCTTTTAGTTGCAGCTGTACATAAAGACTCTAAATTGGGGGTTATTTTGCTTAACTGCAGTTTTTGTGAGGTAGCTCTCATTTGCTAATTCATTTTTGGTCGTTACTGCCGATGCAAGTACAAGCTTATTTTGCAGCAATGTTTTGCATCTTCCCTGGACTTGAATCAGCAAATGAGTGTTGGTATCTTTGTGACAATCTGGTGAGCAGAGGGGAAGTGGAAAATTGGAAGTGATGCTCTGAAGATAATTTTGTTAATGCTTTTTTTTATATCAATGGTCAAAGATACTTATCAAACCAAGTATCTTGAGTAGGAAGGGCAAGTTAGATATTTCTGGCTACAAATGGATTGCATGAATGGATGTAGTGCTGGAGATAACTGGTAGGAAATTATTAAACATACTCTGGTTCCTTTGGGGTATGTTTTCAGCGTATGTTGAATTTTTTAAGTGTGTGTACGCAGTTCAGAGGGTAATACCATTAATTAGACCAACAAGAAAGACTAATAAAAAAGTATAACCCTCTATAGTATACTAGGTTTATCCCTGATTAGCAGAGCTGCTCTGATCTCATCATGAATCTGTGTATATGTCATTAGGAGAGATGTATTAACTTGGTAATTAACATCGCCAAAAAGTTTTCATCATTTGTTCTGCTGAAAATGAGTAAAAAACGGTAAGGAAAATAGATTGGCACAGAACTTTGAGTTAATATAGGACAGAAGCACAAAGATTTTCCTTTATTCCAGTCTATTAGGGGCCAAGGGTGGGGAGAGGAGGCGTAGGGTACCACAGATGCTCTGGCTGAAACTTAAGCCAAATCAAGGAGGATGTCAGCTGCCCACCTGTAACTCATCCCCTCACCCAGTAGCGTTTGCAGGCACCCCTTGGTACTGGGCCAGAGACCTTTTCAATACAAATACAGTGCAAAAAAAGTCCATTTCTGCCTCCACATGCTGGCACGGCCCCCGTCAATGTCAGGGGGAATTAGGGGAGCCTGTCCGGAGTAGAACAGAGCCCATAGATCCCAGTACAGGTGCTACACACAACACTGTATTTTATCAGGGCCCTCATGCTCGAGCTGGGTAAATATTATCCTGGGCAATATACAGCCAATTCTTTCTGAATTTTAGCCAAAACTTTGCTGGGAGAAGCAGAGAGTGTGCGTGCTGGGGAGGCATCTCCACCTCGTGCCGGCAGGAGGGGCGAGCAGCGGAGTCGTGGTACTCCCAGGCGAGTTGTTTCTGCATGTTATTAAAAGTATTATCATGATGAGGTGCTGGTCAGGCGCCGAACTCCATAAGGACGAGTGCGGTGTCTCTCTGTGTGACAAGTGCCATTGCCAAGGAGGAATCCCAACGAGGAGCCGGTGCGGTGTTACCCTGCCGGGCTGGGATCTGCGCGGTTTCCTTCCTGTCTGTTTATTCAGGCAAGCTCCGACTTGCTTAGTTAGTTATTTCACCTCTTGTGAATGATGACTAGCAGGGAAGAGTAGCTACTTCCTGATGAACTCATGTATATATTTCTAAAATATTTCTATTTCTTAATCTGTTCTTATGGTGGGGAACAGCAGCACAAACCAGGAGGTTTTTGCTGGGGATGGTGCATGTGCTGGAATTTTTATCTTTCCTCTTCAGCATTTCCTTTTAAGCTTATTTGCATGAAGTTGAACTGCTAAGCAAATGTTCCCCGTGTTTTAACCTGTTGCACAGCTACACTGTGCCTTTCTTCGTTAGCCTGCTATGGAAATGAGGGCAGATAACTGGAGCTCCCATTGTGGGGATGCGCTCCCAAACAGACAGAAAGCAGCAAGGTCCTTATCGGCGCCTCGTCGATAAACGAGGGCACAAAAGCCCTGGCGTGGCCCCACATCTCCTACTTATTTGGAGATTAAAAGCTCTTGAGGCTTTGGTTTGTTGTGAAAGTTAATTGCGAAGCACTTGAACCTTGGCAGGGCTCCCACGCCGAGACTCGTCCCGCCTGAGCTGAGCCCTCCGACAGGTACGGGGCTTGTCCAGGCTGGCTGCTCCGGTACCTCCAGAGGGCATTTCTTCAGATATTTTACACATCCCAGGAGGAGATGAATGGTCCTCAGAGAATGCTGGTCTCTTCCCACCGACTCTCGTGAGCCGGGGCAGCAGGCGAGATGATCCCACCCATAACGTTAATCTCTTGGCTGCATCGCTGCTGAGGCACCGCTTCAGCTTAATTAAAGGTTGTGTTTGTTAAAGGCCATCGTGCTTGCGTCAAATTACGCCTGGAAGTGCCTGTGAACAGAGTTGGTTCCTCAAGGGTGTTCCCAGCACTGCTCATTGCCCAACGTGTCTCCATGATCTGCTTGGGGAGCGACTCTTCTGTCAAGCCTTGGTGTCCCAGAGCATCCACTGAGATCCTCTCAGGTCTTTCAGGGTTGTGACCTGCATCCAGGACCCTTGTGTTTTTTGGATTGATCCTCCAGGACCTCCATGTGAAGTTAGTTCTGGCTTCAGAGCTGTCAGGTGAAGGAACTTCTCTTCATGCTTTGCCTTGCCCCTTTCCTTAGCATTTAAATAGAATCACTGGAGGAGCCTTCTGCATTGCCTCTGCTCTGAGAGATGGGAAGTTCCCTCAACCAGCCAGGCTGCTCAGCACAAACCTGAAAGAAAAGCAGAAATAAAAGCTGAGCCACGTGATTACAGAAGGATGAGGTTGGTTTGGTGGGGATGTTCTTTTTAAGATGCTTTCCAATAGCTCCTTCCTGACCAGTGGCTGTGCAAAACCTCATACGCCGAGTAACTGCAGGATCCGCGTGGTGAGGTTGTAGATACTGCAGTGTTGGACCTCTGCAGAGGAGACTGAAGGTCTAAGGCTTGCTGTTGGGGGGGCTGGTTTAGACAGGGAGGTCCAAAGTTGATGTTAGCTATAGATGGTGCTTTGCTTTGGTCTCCAGTTTTCATCACGACCTCCTGATGGCTTTAAGGCCAAGGGTTGTGGTGCCGTGGGAAAGCACTGCAGTGCGGGAGGCATCAGCTTGGTTGTCGTTAAGGGGAGGGACAAAAACGCCCTAATAGTCTCCCGATCTCGAGGCTCCATCTTCCATTTAAAAGAAATAAAAATAGTGTCCCGTCGGCGTTGTGTTCTACCTGAGCTTTTGTGAAACAAAATCGAATGTTAGCGCTCTGGCAGCACAAATAAAAGGAGGAGGAGGAGCGGTGTATGAAGTGAATCACCAGCTGGTTTTTAAGTTTTTCTGCATTGGTCTTGTGACATTTTTGTGGAGTAGACCAGAGCACAGCATTCCCTTACATAATGCTCACATCACTGGAGTATGATTGTATCCGACTGTCACAGATGAGGATGCTGTATTTATGTCTCAATGAATTTCATCCCTCGGTTTATGTGTCCCCGGTCCTCTGGGGAATATCACAAATCCAAGTGATATGCCCGAGTACAATGGTAGGTTGGATTTATCAACTCCATTTAATGATCTGGTTGAAAGGAGAAACAATGCATTAATTATATTCACAACTGATGATTGACTTGGTGATGCGAGCACCAGGCAGGACCGAGATTTAGCAGGGAGAGACCGGAGTGAGGTGAGAAATTTAGGCAAAGGGTGGCAAACCAGCACGCAAACCAAAAATGTGAAAAATGGGGATTTGGTGAGAAGGTGATGCTTAGAATAAGTGAGGGTGTTGAGCTGTCTGCAGTCTCCACCGATTTTGGCCAAAATCAGTGTTGCTGTAGGTGTTACAGACTTATACTGGTGTAATGGGAAAGCGGGGAGTGCTGGGTGTTTGTGTTCAGGAAGAAAAATTAATACTTAAAAAAACCCCAACCCTACAGGTTGTCAAGTGTGAGTATTTTGGCTCTGCTCCGTGGATGGTATTAACGTAAATTCAAGCTGACCTAAGTGTGCTGGGATGAAAACAAACATTTACCCTCGGAAAATCCTCCGACTGAATGTGATTTTCACCGTTGGCTTTGGGCTGTTTGGTGTTTTGCATTTCTTTTCTGTGGGTTTTAGTAATGAAAACAAACAACTTGGCTTCACCTTGGGTTGTACTTTTAAGTTCATTTCCAGTCGTTTTCTCTCGTTCCCATGCATTAACACACTTTGTATGTGCTCTGAGCTGCCAACAGGCAAGAGGATGTACTTCTTTAGCTTGAATTTGAAATGGTTGTGTTCTATCAGGATGCAAAATCTCTGAAGTCAAGGTTAAGTAGTTTCTTAGTTTCTCTTGAAGATTCTACGCATACAACTGTTCCCACGTGAGATACTGAGTGTTCGGCCAGTTCCATAGGCTTTGCTGTGTATAGCCACGTGCTCTAAGGTAAATACGTGTATAGTGGGTTATTGGTCCCTGCCAGTGCTAAACCCCCTCCCCTTTGCTTTTTGGGTTGTATTCCTGACCTTCCTAATTGTCTCCAGCTGAAACTCTCCCTTAAAAGTGAGCTCAGATGGAAAATATTTTTGTGCAAAATGCTAACGTTTTTTTTTTTT
>VXAK01025559.1:63300-85785 GCA_013399435.1 Arenaria interpres | reverse complement strand
GGGGGGAATCCTCTTTTTTAAAAGCTGGCATAGGCTAGAGGTGATTTATTCATTAGAGACATTTTATTTTAGTTAAGGCACCGGTGGATTGTCTGTAAGGAGGAAAATGCAGCCAACTCAACGGTGAGTTACAGTGTATTGAGCACCACAAGGGGAACTTTTAACTGAAAGCCTCTTATTCTTCGGTTATTGGAAGGGGGAATCTGAGGAACTGTTTGCAACGAATGATGTTAATTATTTGGGGCTGGGCTAAATAAAATTAATTTTGAACACTAAGTGAATTACTTTGTCCTTGTCGTAACCCCAATCCACATGAAAAGAGCTCAGGTTATTAAAGGCTGTTTTAAAATGAAAAGGAATGTTGCTCACTCACTATCTTTCTTCTTGGTGGGAAGAAGGGTATTATTTTAAAGATCAATTACCATTGTTCAGGTCCTGTTATGCTGTCTCAAAGACATCCAGTGTTTTGGACTTCTTATTTATTTTTAAAATGTTTTGCAATCGATAGTTTTATTTTTTTTTTCCTCTCTAGTTTTTTTTTTCTTCTTGTTCTGCATTTTCTTTTTGTGCTATACCCTGGGGTGCAATTAGGAGTGTGTGCTGTCATTCTGCATCCGAGTAGTGCCAGGACGGCAGAAGCATTAAAGCCCTCAGAAGGTAAATATTGCAAAGGATGTAACAGAAGGAGTCCTGGAAAAAACACAAGCCAACAACATTGAGGAGATTCATCCGCCCCTTGATGTTTGAAGACTGCAGAGTTAGGGGATTGAGGGTTTGTAGGACCTTGCAGACCGTGGGTGGGAAAGACAAGGTCTGACTTGGGACAAGAGGAGAAGTGTCCGTTTGAGTGGTCACCAACAGAGGTGGCAGGGATAGGGTCACCCCTTCCTGAGGGGAAAACTCAAAAAGCTCTATTTTGCTTGTTCTGCTTCTGCTGAGGATCCTTTGAGCATTGGTTGTAGACCAACTTGTTCCTTGTTCTGCACCAGGGTGGGAAGAAATGACATGGTTAAAGACCTGGTTACAGGATCCCTGCAAAGATGACTCAGGTTGTGCTGGTAGTGATGGTTGAGCAGAGAACCAAAGGGCTAAGCTTTGCTGTAAAACACGAGTACCGGGTGTGTTTCACCCAAGAGTTGGGGTTTGGGTAGTCGTGTGATGGGGAAACGTCACAATGTCCATGGGGATACACCTGGGGGAGTGTGTGGATGGAGAGCTGGACCGAGAACAGCAAGAGGCAGGTTTGATGGTGTTGCCTCCTTCCTCTCCACCTCGGGGCTGAGCCTGGTTGATGTGCAGCACAGAGGGACCAGGTGATGTTAAAAGAAAGCTGTGAGAATGCTTTCTGCATTGAGCACTTGAAGGCATCCTTAATTTCCCCAGCTGGTATCTGCAGCAGCATCGCTGTCGCTCACCCCACCGCCTCTAATGAAGCAATTACATGCATAGAAGTGTGCCTGCTCCCAGTAACACTGGGTAAAGTCACTGGTCCATGCAGCCCTGTCACAGGTTTAACAGGAGTTGTCCTTCTGCAGAAAAGCCCCCGTGGTTGAGGGCTAGGTTTGCACCTTGTGTGGTGCCAGGAGCTGCTGCCTGGACCAATATTTCTTGTATTGCAGAAATTTTTGCATGTCAAAGGGGCAGAAGAGACAGGCTGGGAGGATTGGGGGAAGAGCAACGCTCTGAGCCGTGGGGGCAAGGCGTTAAGAGGAGTTCTCAGCAATTTTAAGGCACGTTGTATTCCTTGAATTGCAGTGGGCTTCAAGTGTTCCTGCCATTTGATGTGGCAGAAGAGATCAGTCGCTATTTTGGAAGATTAATTTATACAATTCAGATCACACTTGTAGGGTTTTTTTGTTTCCTAGCGTTTCTTGTTTTACTAATTGCAATTGTTTCACATCCTCTAATCTATTATACTTTTTAATAAGGCATATAATTCATTATTTAAGTGGCAGTGTTCTGATAATTAGATGAGTTATTTTTGTCAGTGCTGATTAGTTGGTAAGTACAGATTAATACTTGAAGACGTGATGTGGTCCCTTGATATTTTTGTTTCAAAGAGGTGATGTGGCACTTGTTTCACAGTGTTCCCAACAGCTTCATCCCTTACAGCGGGAGGAAGGTGCCGACACATTGTAAAGAGGGTTTGAAAGGCTCCGGGTCTTGTTTTCCCCTGTAAAACTCATTATATTAGAGAAAACGCCAGGGAGTTGGAAGTTGGGGCTGGGATATTGAATTTTCAGCTCTGGGGCAGGCAGTGTCTCTATCTGCAGGTGCAGCGCCGGGTGCCACGGGGGTCCCGCACCCTGAGTGAGGATTTGGGGTGTGCGAGGAACATCTTGCACGTTGCAGGGCACAAACTCGCCGTTTTCTGGGTGCGTCCCAGAAAAGCTTTGCCCCTTCACAAATAGAAAGCCTTGGCCTTTTTGTCTTTTTTTTTTTCTTTTCGTTTTTTTTCCACCCTGGAGTTAATTGCGACGCGGGACAATGTGGGCTTTGTGTGCCCGTCCCCGCGCTGGGGGACGGCTTCTCCTCTCCCCCCGCCGCGATGCCGAGCTGTTCCCTATTCGTGATACAGAAGCTGTTCACAGGATTAAGGCCTTTTAAAATTCGTTTGCAGACATCTTAATGAAGGGTGTGGTGGCCGAGGGGAGGGAGTGGGCACCCACAGACTGTTATGACTCAGGTGCAGATATCTGTGGGGTGAGACATCCCGGCATTCCCCATCCCCTGCGAACTAGAGCAAGTGAAACAGTTGATGCGCTGCAGCGTAATTAAGCATGTGTTTTTTTGGAGCTGCAGCCTTCTGCTTTCTCCAGGGTGATATGAACCATGCTGCTCCGAGAGATGATGTAGTTGGAGCTGAGCCATCGCGTTATTCAGGACCAGATCTCTGGGAAGAGGGAGTAAACCAAATTTTTGTTGTCACTTGGTCACCCCTACCAAGGAAACCACAGCGCTCTTTGGGGGCTCGTTTGTCTTGTGGGCTGTTCCAACCCTCCCCAGTTTAGCAGATGGCTCCAAACACAAATAAGCCTTGGGGATGGCTGTCGCTGCCTGTGACCCCAGGGAAAGTAGAAACCACATCGGAAATGAGCAGGGATGAGGAGATGCCTAACATTTTTTCTCAAGCAAACAAACGTGGCATAGGGATAGCGGGGTAAGCTCTGTGTGTTTATCAGCGCCTTGGGGTGCACCTTGGTCAGACCCTTCTGTTCCTGGTCTTTGGTGTTTCAAGGGCACCTGTGTAAATCGATGGTCTCAGGATGTATTCACAAAGGTGTTGTAGGGTTTCTGTGTGCTTCTAGAGCCCCTCTGCCTGAGGACGGGGGTTGAAGTCGTTGGGCTCCTCTCCTCTGAGTGACTGGGGGGCTGAGTTCGGCACTTACTGTGTCTTTCACGTGGAGATCCAGCTGTGAGCGATGGTGGGATGGTTCATGGGCTTTGGAGATGAGTTCACAGACTGGCGTGGAAGCAGTGCAAGAAAAGGATTTTCCAAAGTAGAAACAGAGGAGTGATACTGAGGGTTTCCATGCTTCCCCTCGTTTTGAGCCTGTTGGGCTGTAGAAATAAATTAGGGGCTAAGCAACTGAGAGGAATGGGGGGCAGGAGGGTCTGCCGGGAGGGCAGAGGTGGAACAGAGAAGAGCAGTGATGTCTCCATCACCCCACTGTGGTCCTGTAATGCAGCCCAGGGTTTCCAGCACCTCTTTGCTTGGGCTGCAGTGTTGGAATCGACATGTTGTACGAGAAATGGCTTGTGCTTTATTCACGGTCTCGATGCTGCTGAAGAGGAGGGTCAGAGTGTAAGTCGGTTAAGCGGCCGGATTGCCCTGGTATGTTTGCCACAGGATAATGGAAAATTCCTGCGAGGAGTCTTGCTTGATCTGGGGCCAGAGGAAACAGGATGAAGCCTATTCCACCAGCGAAACGATAGAAGAGTACACTGTGCATCTTCCGGCGCCTGCTGCCAATGTTTTTATAGGCTTTGAGATTTTTATTTTGAAGAAGAAAAATAACCGTCCGCGAGGCCAACCTGCGGTCGTGCCAGGCTCCTTGCCTCGTGCCCTCTCGCGCTGCCTGTGTGCCATTCCTTTGTGTAACTGTTGGAGGACTGCATGCACAAAAGCCCATGATAGCTTCGTTTTCTGCTTCCAAGATGATGGGAGGAATTCAGGGCTGCGTGGGTCCCCCGTGGTTAGACCCTGCGGTCGGTGTCGTGACACGACATACCAAGCACGTCAACTCTGCTGACGCTGATGAGGGCCTTTCAGGGGCTGCAATGGGCTTTGCATCCTCTTGCTCTCCATGAATGGGTTTGGGTCCCCGTTGCTGCCTGAAAAATTAAAAATTACCATCAGAACTTGTGGCGTTCAAGTGTCTAGTAGAAGGCTTTGAAAGGAAGTTTTAATATCTCTTAGGACTTTGTGGCGTCTTCGTGTTACAAAACCATTTGTGCCATAAGGCTTTAAAGCGAAGGATTCAACTTGCAGCTCTTAGACTGTTATCATTAATAAAATGACTTTGCACTTTGATAGCCCCTTTCATTCAAGGATCTAAAAGTACTTTAAAAAATGCTAATGAATTAAGCTCCTTGATAGCTCTTGAGTGCAGCTCTTTGTATAGGAATTTGGTCCAAAGCCTAGTGAAGTCAATGGAAAGATGTCTATGTCATTAGCTCAAGCAAATCCCTTAATCTGCCTGTCCCTGCTTGTCCCATCTGCAGCCAGAGCTAATGGCATGGACATCTTCCCATGCCAGGAGCCCTCATCCTTTCTCCATTGGGATTTTTTTTCTTGATTTCTTGCCTGGTTCCACTGCTGAGGAGCACATGGGGGGTAGCAGTACTTTCAAGGCAAGGGGGGTGTTGGGCATAAAGATTTAGGGTTCCCTGTCTTGTGTACTGTTGAGCTCTGATTTAATGTTGGAGATTAAGATGAGTGGAGGTTGAAATAACATAGAATCACCCTGCAAGAGAAAGCCCTTTTAGCCCAGCAGTGAAGCAGTGTAGAGCAATAGCTCTGTGCTGTTCACGTGCCATCGTGGTCCAGCTCAAGGAGCGGTGGTTTCCTCCAGGAAATCTGCAGCAGCGGGAAGAGCTTAACTGTCTCTTGTGGTTTCCAGTCCAAGACCATCCCACGAGCTTTGTTCCTTCACCTATTTTTAGTTAGTTGGAGGTTTGCCATCATTTAAATACTCGGGATCACGCTTCAGAGAAGACGGCTCCTTCTGCTGCGGGACGTAGCTACGGACACCAGCAGCAGGGCTGGGCTGTAAGGAAGAGCGCGTTGCTGCTGGTGGAAACTCTCTTTTGATCCAGTTCAGGGCTGTCAACTGAACTAACGGGGGAATTCTTCTTCTTGCTGTATTAAAAAAGATAAAGGCAGTTATGCCCCTGGCAAAGCCGTAGACACAAGGCGCTGTGAACATCTTGACGCCCCCTTCCGCTTCCAGCCGTAGGATGGGTCGTGTAACGTCCTCACGCCTGATCAGCCGTGACAATCTGTATTTTATGGATTCTCGCTCTTTGTCACCCTGTTACAACCTCGCCTCTCCCCTACCTTTCATTAATTGTCTCTCAAAACTATCTCATCGCTGCTCTGATGATTTTTTTTTTCCAGTGGATAAGCCTGTTAGAGATAATCTGGTTTGCTGAATTTCCTTTCCGCTGGGCAATCTCCTTAATAGCCGCCTCGGAGGATTTCATCGTGTTTGGTATCAGGATGTGGCTTTGTATAAATATTCTGTTTCTCCATGGTTCTTCTGCTGATTAAGGTCTGTTCTTTCTCCCAAATAAATTGTCTCATAAAATACTTCTGAGAGGGGAGAGCTTGAGGGAGATTTAGTGTGCATTTGGTACTTCTGAGCAAATTACATTGGCCAAGATGGTCAAAATTCACTGCTGGTTTTTGATACGTCAACTTTGACAGTTCAAGGGCCAGAACAAAGGGAAGAGGAGGGAGAGGGAAGAGTTATAATCCGAACTGCGGCATCCCTCATGGTACAGGGTAGAGTCCTACATGATTGTGGGAGTATCCCCCTTGGGATGCCCCATGGAGAAAAGAAGGCTGCCAAAAGGCTCATCCCGTCTCCTTTTATCTATTTCCCCACTATGCAGCAATCAATAGCATCATTTATTCTCTTTCAGAATTTTATCAGACTTCATGTAGCCTGATAAGGATGTTTGCCACCATTGCTCCTTTTGAAAAAGCTGATTTTCAGCACTTTCAAAAACAAAACTCCCCCTCTTTATCTGTGCTTCAAGGATGCTTTTTCTTTTCCCCGTCCAAATACGCGCTGGATGGAGGATCAGGAGATTGCAGTTCTGTTCCTGGCGTGGCCAGCGAGTTGCTGAATGATCTTCAGCGATTCATTTGATCTTTCTGCGCCTCGTTCTCGCAAATAAGGATGCTGGTAATAACTTTCTATTGTTAAAGCTCTGGTAATAACTTTCCATTGTCAAAGCTCTTAAAGCTCTTGTACAGAAAGTACTATATGGGAGTTGGAATAATTATTGTAATCATTTGCAAGCGAAGATGCTGGAAATAAAAGTTTCTGCAATATAGGACCTTAGTTCTTGTTGAAGGGAATTATTAGAATAATTTTGGCTGGAATGACCAAGAAAATGTGAATAAGGCAACCGCTTCTATTGAATTTATAGTCGATGGGGAGCTAGGTGATTGAAAGAAATGAGAAATGGGTGGAAGGTGTAGGTTTCCATTTAAGCTCTGAAAAAAAGAAAGCCTCCGCTTGCTGCAGCTGATTTTGGTCCTGCTAGCATCTGTACACCATGTGGGCTCCTTTTACATAGCAGCAATGAGCCATTCTGGCCTTGATTAAAAAAAAACCCAGTACTACAAAACAAAAAAAATCAATCCCCAAACCCCAACAAACCAACCCAAACCATCCATTTCCCCCGTCACCGCTCCTTCTCGGGCCGTGGCTGATCTCATGCAAGAAGGCAACTTTAAGCAGTAAAGGCAATATAATGCTGGCCATGATTGTCCATACGGTACCTAGATACAGCAGTTATAGGTGCGTTAGGATAATGGAGAAATAGATGCGTGTGCTCTATACGTTTCTCAACTCCTGGCTCTCACCCTGTCCCTTATTGCCTCTAATTTACGGCTCGCTAAAAATAGGTCTTGGAGAAGACTTGGAGCTGTTGAGACGGAGGCAGAGCAAGACCGTAAATCACTTGACAGCTCATTTCCTTATAGCAAATATCTTACTCGTACAGCTATATGTTTAGATTAAGGAAGGAATAAAATGTAGCAAGAACTCGGTTTCGTTACTGCATGTTTCAAGTCGTATTTCTTTTTCCTTTAATAAATAATAGCATAAGTAGGTAGGAATGGGACGAATCCTGTAGAAAAGGCCCAAGCTGGATGTCTGTCTTGTAAACATCTCAGATTTGGGGGTTTTGGGTGCTGTGGGTGGTGCAGGAGCTGGAGTCCCACTTGCACCGGGTGCCGTGGCACTAGCGCGGCTGGGTTATTGCACCTCCGTGAGAGGATGGCAAATACAATTAATTTCCATCTCTGCTGAGCCCTTTTAGCCTCTTGTTTTTCCCCGACTCTGTGCGCTGCAACCCTTTGAGCCCCGTTCCTGCAGCCAGTGGGAACGCTGCCAGTAATTCCAGCCGGGATGGGAGCAAGACCTTGACGGTCGTTTCCTTTCCTTACGCACGCAAGGATCTCCAGAGCTCTTTGCAAACACCGCTTGATCCAAGGCGCTCTCGTTAGGTGGGTCAGAGGTGTTATATCAGTCGCCGGGTTGGTTTTATTCCCTTTGGGAATATTTGCTTTATGCCCTGGCTGGGAATGAGAAGCCGGCAGTCACAGCTGGGGCTGCTTTGTTGGGGTTTTTTGGGTTTTTTTGGAAAGTTGTGGGCAGCTTTTTCAGAAGACCTCCATGTCCATCTCTGTACTCTGCAAAAGCCATGTTTCAGAGGGATTTGGTGGAGGTTACCCATATTTTGGTGCATGTTTAGTTTCCTCTATCGCTACACCCTATTTAGCCTAAGCTGCTGTTCCCATTCTCCATCGCTGCCGCAAAGGGACCAGCCGGATAAAATCAGATTGTGCCAAACCTCCGCCGTGCGAGTAAGAGTCAGGGGATCAAGCCTGTAATAACAGACTTCATCTTCGGGTGCGGCAGTACGTGTTTTAGAGGAGTGAAATTACAGCCTTGTCTTGCTGGATGCAGCTTCTGATAATCAGATCCATTATCCGACCGTCACGCTGGTTTTTTTTTTTTTCACAGCAAATATTTCGATGGTGTTACGCGCGGCTGGGTATTTGCATCGTTTAAAGGCGGCTCGGGAGACATGAGTCCTGCTTCCAGATCTGACAGTAACCCGTGATAACATCGCGGACAAGGCTCCTCTTTCACCTGAGCTGCTGTTT
The DNA here is from genome assembly GCA_013399435.1 of Arenaria interpres. Classification (NCBI taxonomy): domain Eukaryota; kingdom Metazoa; phylum Chordata; class Aves; order Charadriiformes; family Scolopacidae; genus Arenaria; species Arenaria interpres. Next base: position 77,378 of record VXAK01025559.1, on the reverse strand, counting down.
CCCGACCTTAACGCCTTTGCAAGAAAAATGCTATATGACAGCCAGGGGTTATAGCGTTGCCTTAGACTTGCCCTGTCTATCCATGTTGCACAATAACAAGAGAAGAAAAAAAAAAGGAAGGAGTTATCGGTGTCCCAGGAGGCAGAGAACAAATTTAGGTCCCGATCTTGCATATGCTTATACAGCTAATTAGCTTTACTCAATAGAGCCCATTCAGCCCGTAGCACTTGTCCTTCATCTGTTCAGGCCCGCGCGTGTGAATGCTTATTGAAACGCAAAGTCAATCGGCGCATTGTTGCACGTACATTATTTCTTATGTTCTTGTTTCAAGCGAGGAACAGTCTCTCTCCATTATAGAAAGTTGTTTGGTTGTTTGTTGGTTTTTTTTTTTTTTTTTTTAATGTCATACAGCTATTGCTGTGAAATTATGGGCCCAGGTAAAGCTGTGCTTTTCAATTCCCCGGCCTGGAATTGCTGAGCTCGGCTGTTTTTGGGGCAGGAAACATTTAGCAATATTTGTCACGGCGTGGGTTGATGTGGCTGCAGACGGGGATGTCGTGCCAGCTCCAGGACTTTGAGGAATAGATACATAATGACTGATTACCCGATTGTTGTCGGGTGGTTGTGTTATCAGGACCTTTCTGTCTTAGCAATTAATCTGCTTGTTGATGAATGCTTGACCAGATCCTGCAGCAGTGAACATGGCAACGAGACTTTTATCGTGGTTTGAACTAGAACTTTACTGATGCTGTTTAGGATATAGGAGTGCATAAAAACGAGCAAATTACATATGCAATGGGGGAATATGAATTTAAAGTGTGGTGTCCAGGTGGGCTCTGTGCGTGGAGCCAGCTGGGGACTTCCCCGTGTCCTCCCGGGCGTTAAGCCCAGGTCGGTGCACAAGCTGCTTTTACAGGGTTTCTACGTTAAAACTACCTTGTGATAGCTACAACTGAGCTTAAAAACCAGAATTTACATAATGATTCTGTCTTAATGATATTACCATAATGGTACTAACAATAGCTTGCTAAAGGCAAATCGGCAGAGAATTCTTTTTCCATCTGACCTTGAGTGCTGGCGTTGGACTGGCATTTTTTCCCCCCCACCTTTGAACTTGAAAGGTTCTTTAATGCTCGGCTCAACGTTTCTGTTTTGGTTTTTCAATTCCTTATTATTTCCCGTGGCTGCAATGCGCAGTGATACCCTGTGCCAGGTCATTTCCAGGACTTGGACCCGAATTAGATTCGGTAGCTGGAAGGCTCCGAGCTGCAGAGATGTTTGTACATGATTCAGTTCCTGGAAGACAAAGGCTCATCCTTGGCCACGGAGCATCGTACACGCGGCTCTCCTTGTGCTTCCAGGCACTGTAAGAAGAGAAACGTAGAGGCAGGCTGTTCCCAGGATAGTCCTGCCTAAAATTTCCCGCCTGCATGGCTAATTTTGAGTTTTGTCTACTTTCCCAGCCAGATTCTCTCTCTGAATCTTTATCAGATGCTAATTAGCATTCATTCCCACCCAGCACTGGGATATTTATTAAGGTTTTGAGAAAGCTTTGCAGGTCTGGCACTGTTGCAACCTCGCCGATGAAATCTCCCGTAACCCCTTCAAGCCTTGTGCCGGTCGGCAAGTGCCCAGTGACCCCCAGCTATTGAATTTTGGCCGTGCTGGGCTCGGGCATCTTGTGTTGAGTACAAGTTTTGGGATAAACAGGGTTTTACAGCAGGATCTGCTGGGCTGGTGGGATTTCCAGCCGGCTTCTCGCTGGAGATGCTCCAGTCGCCTGGTCCCGCAGAGCCCAGGGAAGTCGCTGGTGTTGGCTGGAGACCAACTGCAACCTGTAGTTTGAAATTCCAACATACACTGCTGCCTCCCGGCTCCGGGCTCTGTGTTACCCGAGTCAGCAGATGCCATCGCACACTTGCTCTCGCTGTTACTCCCCGCTTATTTTTATTTGCATGCCTGGGATTCTTGCTTTCGGCTCAGCAGCAATAAATGAGCCATTTGCATAATGAATGGTTTTAAAAACTGCATCCCTGCAGTGTCTTGAGCTTTGCCCTTCAGAAGGGCCCGTTTTCCGGGAGAAGGTGGCATAATTCAAAAAGCTGAAATTCGAAAAGCTGAATTTCCTTCAAAAAGCGGAAGTTTGGATGAGAACCAGTCGGCTTATTTTTCAGCTGATTTCTCTGGCAGTTACGTGGTGCCCTTGCACAGTTCTGTGAGCTTTAGGCTTTTGAAGCAAATGGACAAAATGCAACGTATTGCTCCGTGTTACAGCTTGGGGGGAGTAGGGGGGAGGCAAATGAAGCTGGCTGGGTGGGGGAAATGGAAAAAAAAAAAAAATGGGGGGAAAAAGTGCTGGAAAAGGCTGCTCTGCTCCAATTCCTGCAGGTTATTTGCTGTGAAAGTAACCTCATTGCTTTCTGCCTTGTTGTTTCATGCAAAGTTGCTGGGGGTGGGGGTTGTCTTTGCTCCTGGGGGGGGAGAAGGCAGCCTGGTTTCAGGGTGCTGCTGGCCTTCACTCTGTAAGAAAGAAGCATGCAAGCAGGTTTCTTTTCCTACCCCTATTTCCTTGAGACCGTCTGAAGAAGGGAAAAAAAGCCATTCAGCCCATTCTGTGCTCTGCCTTCTGCTTTTCCCTTTGCCTGTTGCCATCCTGGCAGTGGTTTTTTGGCTCCTTGGGGATAAATGCATTTATTTATCATTCAGTGCACTGTTGTTGCCCTCCTGCAGCGATGCTCCCTCCGAGGACAACCCCGTCAGTAGGACATGTGGCTCTTTGGGTAGAAAGGCTTAGCAGAGGAGCGTTGCTGCCGGCGTCCTCAGAGGCACGTTAATGTGAAAGTAGCAGTTCAGGAGGGGATTTTTGGCTAAAAAGATGACGAGCGGCGCACCTGGAAGATAGGAGGGGAAAGCCAGCATCCAGAGCTGCGTGTCCGTCCTGGCTCGGCGGTGTGTGTGCTGTACGAGGGTTTCCTTGGCAACTTTTTCATCTGGTCTGCTGGGCATTCAGGAGCGAAATAATCATAGAATCAGTGAATGGTTTGGATTGGAAGGGACCTTTAAAGATCATCTAGTTCTAGCTAGAGGTGGAGTGGGCAGGGACACCTCCCACCAGAGCAGGTTGCTCCAAGTCCTCTCCAACCTGGCCTTGAACCCCTCCAGGGATGGGGCAGCCACAGCTTCTCTGGGCAACCTGGGCCAGGCTCTCACCACCCTCACAGCAAAGAATTTTCCTAATATCTCATCTAAACCTCCTCTCTTTCAGTTTAAAACCCTTCCCCCTCCTCCTATGGCTCCCCTCCCTGATCCAGAGTCCCTCCCCATCCCTCCTGGAGCCCCTTGAGGGACTGGAAGGGGCTCTAAGGTCTCCCTGGAGCCTTCTCTTCTCCAGGCTGAACCCTCCCAACTCTCTCAGCACCCCCTCCCAGCAGAGGGGCTCCAGCCCTCCCAGCATCCCCGTGGCCTCCTCTGGACTGCTTGTGAGGTTGTTGGTCCCCCTCATCCTAAAAGGAGGAGCGTGATTTGCCTTAACAATCCAGGCAAGACATAAGCTCTCCTGTGTCCCTGTGGGCCCTTTTGGAGTGGCCACAGGACCACCAAGTGCCCAACACCCCCATGTCCTTCACCTGAAACTAGAGCATCCCCCAAACATAGTGAGGTACTTCCCCTCCCATTGGGATCATGGAGCAGAAAATGGTGTGGATAACCCCCAAAATGAGCCCCACTGCCCCCAAATGGGCAGGAGCCCTTGGTTCCTGTGTATGGGGAGTTTTCTGTCGAGAAGCCCTGCAGCTTGGCGGGTGATGGGTTTCCTAATCGTTTCTAATACCAAAAAATAAAAAAAGGGAGGATGAATAATGAGGAGCGATAACTCTCCAGCAAACGTTAGCGTCCCGCTCGCTCTGATAAGACGTCGCTCCCTTTCAACTCCCTGCAAATGCTATCTGTGTTTCCAGGACTCTTAATGCAAAAATTCCGCGAGGCACCAGTTCCTGTTTGTTTTCCTTTTTCCTTTCAAATTTGTTTGTTGAGTTTGCTGAATGCATAGCAAGCTTCATTTGAGGAAGAGGAGATGAGTGGAGTCGAGTCCTTAATGGAAAAACGCTTGTGAATCAAAATCCAGTCCAAACCCCATAATCTCTGCCCCACACAAGAAAGCTCCACTTCAAGGAATAAAAGTAGGAAAAAATAGGTTGGATTTAATTGCTTTGGACGCCTTGTTACAGCAGAAGTGCGAAAAGACGATAAAAGGTACAATTTAAAGCTCAGCAGCGGAGGGTTGGAAACGCCGGTGCTGGCACGCTGGGAGATGGATACTTTATCCCCAGCACATCTCTGCTGAGTTAAGATAAATGTTGAGCTATTAAGTTCCTGAGAGCAGTAAGAGGCTGGGAGAAGGTCGCTTACTGCTTCCCCTAGTTTGGATTTGCTTCTGTGCTCCGTCATGGAGCCATAAGGAGGATCCCCTTTCTCCTTGGAGGTTCCCCCAAAAGTGCCAAGGGGGGTCAGGACAGCTCAGATCAAGGCACTGGGGGGGTTGCTTCACCCCAGCACTGCGGGACAAAATGCTCAGTGACTGGGGTCATGTCATAGTCACAGGGGTGGCAGACACCTTCCTGGGGTGATGGGGAGGGCTCTGGAGCACAAGTCTTGTGAGGAGAGGCTGAGGGAGCTGGGGGTGTTCAGCCTGGAGAAAAGGAGGCTGAGGGGAGACCTTCTCGCTCTCTCCAACTCCCTGAAAGGAGGGTGTAGCCAGGGGGGGTTGGTCTCTTCTCCCAGGGAAGAGATGATGGGACAAGAAGAAATGGCCTCAAGTTGTGCCAGGGGAGGTTCAGGTTGGATATTAGGAAAAATTTCTTCACCAAAAGGGTTGTCAAGCGCTGAAACAGGCTGCCCAGGGAAGTGGTGGAGTTGCCATCCCTGGAGGTATTTAAAAGTCAGGCAGACATGGTGCTGAGGGACGTGGGTGGTTTTGTCAGTGTTAGGTTGACAGTTGGACTCGATGATCTGAAAGGTCCCTTCCAACCTGGACAAATCTATGATTCTCTGTCCATCTGCGATGAACTGCTTTGGAAGGGCTTTAAAACTCATGGTCACCTTCTGCTGAGCAACTCCTGGTAGAGTCATGATTCTTCGTGTTGTCCGGCCAGGTGGGAATGGAGTGTGGAGTGCCAAGAGCATCCCCCAAACCTGTGGGCACCCCAGTGTGACTGCTGTCCTGTCCCCCGAGGTGGAAAAAGCCAGAGCACCGGGAATAGATAGATTTAGATTATTTAGATATATATTTAGGTACAAGAAAGAAATTCTTTACTGTGAGGCGAGACACTGGCCCAGGTTGCCCAGAGAAGCTGTGGCTGCCCCATCCCTGGAAGTGTTTAAGGCCAGGTTGGACAGGGCTTGGAGCAACCTGGTGTGGTGGGAGGTATCCCTGCCCAGGGCAGGGGGTTGGAACTGGATGATCTTTAAGGTCCCTTCCAACTCTAACTGTTCTATGATTCTAAGATGCCCTGGGGAACATGACCAGGCCAGTGGCTCTGCTCCATCACCCTGCACAAATCCTGATTTTTCTCTGGGCTCAGGAGGCTGTGCACAGCTGAAGTGAGGGAGGACAGAGGAGGGGAAGAAGATGAATCTCCTGCATTCATTATTCTGTGTGTGAAGAACATCAAAAGCACTAATGGAAAAGCCTTTTTATATTTTTCATCAAAGCAGTTGTTCGGATTTGGCAGGCTGAGTTCTTATCGGTAAAATATTTATGAATGAAGCAGCTGGGGGGGTGCTGCTTTAGGAGGACAGTGGGTAAACGCTCCCTCCCTCCTCGGTAAATATGTTTTCCCACTTGGGTCCTTTTTTCTCCCCCTCTGCTTTATTCATGTTACTTCTATTAGATGAACTCGTAGGCGAGTTGGGACCGGGTTTGGAAACTGCAGGTAGCAAGATGNTGGAAACTGCAGGTAGTAAGATGTGTTGATTCTTTTTTTTTTGCTTTATTTAAGAAAAAAGAGGGGGGCAGCAATAAACCAGTCCTCAGGGAGACGGATAGGCTGGATGGGGGACAGCATGGGGGGGTTGCACCTTGATTTCTCTCTGCCAGTGCTTCCATGTTTAACCCAAAAGCCTCTTGACTTATTTCTACAGCTAGTGATTCATCAAGGGTTTTTTTTTTCCCTAGTAAGAAAGGCAACTGCACTGACCTAAATGAGGTTTGTCTTTTTTTCTTCTCTACTAATTAGACCCACCCACACATAGGGAGCACGAAGTGATTTATGGAGGTGTTTTGATCCCAGTTTATTAATTCCTAATCCTGATTTATTATTCTTCTTCCCAATTTTGCATCGTCACTCGGTGAGTAAGGTAGTTCAGAAAGCAGAGATGAAGAGCCGACGCTGAATTTCCATTGGAATATCGGGTGCTTAGAAATAATGGGCTCACAGAGGGAAACCTGCAGCATTTCCCGTTCATCCGAGGGGATGGGAAGAGCGGTATTTGGTATCAGCATAAACTGCTGTGCCCATCTCATGGGCAGTGATGCTCTCGATTTTTATTTTAATAAAAATAAACGGCTTTTTTCCTTTTGGCTTTGTCCAGGAGATGGTAAATCCGATGCCGTTAGAAATCAGTGTTTTGCACAGCGATCCTGTTACTGCCTTTCCCTCCCTGGAGAGGGTGGGCAGATTCGGTGTCACTGGGGCTGCGGGGGGTCGAAGATGCCGAGTTTGGGGTGTGGGGCTGGGGGAGGAGGAGCTGCTGGAGTTTTGTGGAGAATATGGAAATTCTTGGGCATCTCCAATGGCTCAGCGTTTCTGTGCAATGCATAAGGAGGAACCCAGCTATTTAAAATTTAAAGCTGCGTTGCCATCAGGGTATTGTGTTCTTTAAATATAGATCCTTTGAAATGTGATAACTTCGGTCATTGAAGGATAGTAACAGTAATTGTATAAATATTTATGTCATGTAAATGAGCACAAATCAGTGGTGCAGAACTGGGGTAATTTTTTCCAATTCTGAAAAGTTGCCTTGAAATCTCAACTTTTGGAGCAGGTGTTGGGGTGGATCAGCCTATAAAAATAGGAACAGTTGTCTGAGCTTGTTTCTGTTTTTAAAAAGTGCATTAATGCACCGAAAGAGTGTAAAGTTCCAAACCTGCAGTTTCTGAACTGGAATTGCAGACGTCTCGCTGCTGAGGTTTGCACGTCCCCTGGCCGGTGCTTCCCAGTATCCCAAGTGGGCCCACGTATGGAAGTGGAAAGTCCCAGCAAGTCTCCCGAGGGGCCGTGAAGCCTTCCTTTCTGCATGACAAACAGAGGGGAAACATAATGACATTTTGCGTTTGTTTGCTCTTTTAATGTTTCTTTTATTTTCTGTGTATTTTAATATTACAGTGCCTCAAAGCAGATTTTCTTATTAGATCCTCGTGTTGATTTAGCATCTGGTCAAACACCGTGTAATCACTCCCCTCTGTCCAAATACTTCCTGATAAGTGGAGTTCATGGAATCATGGAATCATAGAATGGTTGGAGTTGGAAGGGACCTTAAAGATCACCCAGTTCCAACCCCCCTGCCCTGGGCAGGGACACTTCCCACCACACCAGGTTGCTCCAAGCCCCCTCCAGCCTGGCCTTGAACCCCTCCAGGGATGGACAGCTTCTCTGGGCAACCTGGGCCAGGCTCTCACCACCCTCACAGTTCCCTGTTAAGGAGCTCTCGCTGTCCTTAATGACCATTGTACCCGTTTGGTTCCCTTGGTGGTGGTAAAAAATGCCCTTGGTGATGCTTTTCTAGGGATGGGCTACCAAAGGGGAAGCACCAGTGGCCATCCCCTTCCCAGCCACCCAGTGTCCAGCAAAGCCCATCACTGCAGCATCCCGCTGGGTGACACGTCACCTCTCCTGGTGTCACCAATGCTGAGCAGGAGCCATAATGTGCGTCCCCACCATGGAGAGGAGAGATCTTCCCCTGCCGAGCCCCTGATGGCTTGTGCATAATGGAGAGGATGTACAACTTCAGGCTCGGTGCGGTGTTGGCTCTCCGGTCCTAGCCCGGCTTCTGCAGCGAGCTGGAAGGAGACGGGCTATTAATCCTTCTGACATCCCCTTTGAATACTGTCATATTTCAGTCCTGTTAAGCTGTTGGGCTGTTGTTTATGGGTTTCGTGCTGAAAGGAAGAGCTGTGCTGAGCCTGCAAAATGCCTTTTTTTGCTCTTGTAACACCCCTGTGAGAGGAGACGACTCATTCTCTCTACCCCCAGCAACTGACCCCAAATCCTGCCCCATACCCGGCCGAACGCTTGCCCCATGCAAAGCCTTGCCTGGTCGAGCATCGCCGGCTGCTTGGAAACAATCCCAGCTCTGTGCAGGTCTGCTTGCTTGAGGGAAATACCCATTTATCAGCAGGTGACCCAGTTCCCCCTTCCTTTCTGGGCTGAGAGGTGGGTAACGCAACCAGCGGGTTCCCCTCTGCCTCCCGTCTCCTGGCTGTTGTCCTGCAGCTCATCCTGTGCAGAGAGATTGAATTAATTTGATTTTTTGGGGTTAGCGTGTTCATTAACCTGGGCACTGCTTTCCTCACGTGCTTGTGTCTGGTTAAAAGCGGGGGGCGTAAGTGGGGTTGGCAAAGGCAGAGAGAAATATTTAACACAGCCAAACGTAGTCCCTGGATCGATGTATTTTTTCTGAGCTAAATCCTTTGCTTTCACTGTAACGTAGCTCGTTAGCCCAGGCTAATCAGAAGGCCTGTCCACCAGACGGTGGAAGGCGGTGTGAGCGCAGCCCCCTGACGCCGTGGGCTGAAACCGTCGCGTGATTTTAGGATGCACTTACCGGTCACGAGTCCATCAGACGGGACCCAGCGGGGCTGTGCCATGTGCCGGAGGTAACCCCGCTCTCCCCACGGTGATGGGGACGTGGCCGATGGAGCTGCTCCACAAAACCAGCCGGCTTTTGAAGGCAGCTTCAGCGTGGGGAGCATGAAAATGGGACCGCGGGGCTGGGGGTGCTCTGTGGTGGGAGGGGAGCAGCGTCTCGGTAGCAGCTTTCCCAGCCTGTGCTTTATTAGTCAGGTTTTATTTCTTCCAGTTGGCATTCCTAAAACCCAGAGTTTTTGTGCGTCCATCTTGCTCGCATGTGTTTTCCTTAGCCTGCGGGGAGGAAAAATACCTTTCTGCTTGTCTCTGCCACGTCCCGGCACCAGCTTGGACATCTGTGCTGGGAAAACCAGGGCATGGTGCTGCTGGGACCGGGGGTAGGAGGAGGGTGCTGCACGGTCAGTGGTGTCACCCACCACAAAAATTGCATTTAGCTGGAAAAAAACCCTCCGGTTTTCAATGGGGAGGACACTGAGCAGCACCCTCTCTGTGCAGAGGAGGGTTGCAGTGATTTTGGGGGGAGAGAGCTTTCCTCCCTCCCCCTCCGCAGGCTGTAATTCCCCGGCGTTATAACATGTCATTTTTTCCAGCGTACCTGAGGAGCCGGGAAATAGCATCTAAGCCGAGAGGAACAGCAAGGATGGGACCTCCCGCGGGAGGAGAGATTAGGGCAGGGAATTAAAGTCGTCATTTATTTCTATTTCCCACCCCTCCCAGCCTGAAAAAAAATGGCCGCATTCCTGGGCATCCCTTTATTTTACAGCTTTGAGCCTGTGTTTTGTTTGTTTTTTTTTTAAAAGCCAGCGGATGCTGCCAGTTCCCATCAGCTAATCAAAGCTCCTCTCTCGAAGGGCCAGCGTCAAACGAGCCGGGGGTGTCGTTATTACATCCCATTATACCCTCCGGCAGCGGCTGTACTTTACAACCGCCTAGGAAAGCTGACAGGTAACCAATGAGATGCATATTCCAGCGACAACCTCCTGCCCCCCGGGGAACCGGGACCCTCTCCAGTGCCAGAGCCGGGTCTCATTGTGGCTGGGTGCTTCCCGGGGAACAGCTGGGACCATTGTCCCCGCAGCCGTGGAGCGCGAGGCCATGGCGCAGCGAGGTTTGGTCTTTTGTTCCCTTCTAATTTCATTGTCCGTTCGGGATGGGTTGCCATTAAATGCCTGGTTTGATGGAAAAAGGAAGAAGAGTCGCCCAGAGACTGTGAAGCCGGAGGGATGGAGAAGGCAGGGGGGTGTGTGTGAGCTTGGGAGTCTGGGGAAGGGACAGGGGAGTTGGGGGGGAAATCTGGCTAAATAATTACATCATTACAGCTAGTTATTGCACCTCAGCGCGGTCTGATGGTGTATTAATTCATACCTCGTTCTGCTGATGGGATCCAGCCCGCAGCCTTATTACCATCATCCTTAAATCAGTGTAACGCGCTGCACGTGCTGCCGTGTCTTGGGCACCAAAGGAAGAGGAATTGTGTTGATTTTTGGAGCAGTGTCTTCCCGGTGGAGTATCCCTCCCTGGTACTTTATTTTTTGTCATGATGAAGTATGGAGAGGCAGAAATATTTGGATATTTTGTATTTTTAGGGCTCGTGGCTGTGGCAGGGTGGGAGGATCGGGCTGGATGTGGGGGCGTGAGGGATAAATTGGGGTTGGAAGGGATTTTAGAGCTGGCTGCAGTGGAGCGCGGTGCCTGGGATAACTTGGTGGGTTCGAGTTATTTGCTGGTTTATTACTGAGTTAGTCGTGGGCAGTTTTTCTACTTTTTTATTCTTATTGCGAAAGGCAAAGCGATGCCAAACTTGGCTGGTTCTGGTGCGGAGGCAGGTGCTGGTAAATCCAAGGATGGTGATGCATCAGGGAGCTGCAAGCAGCGTGTCCGTCCAGGCACACCAGCCCTGAGGGGGGGGCAATACTGGCTGAGACGTCTCACTTCTGCAAGGAACTGAGATGTCATTAGAGCAGCCCGAGTAATTGGCTGTCAGGGAGCGCTGGGCAGCCCCTGTCGAGACCCGTGGGTCAGTCTGCACCGTGTGCTGGGGTGGATTTAAGTGTTACTTGGTCCCTCTTGCTGGGGAGAACTGGGAGTAGAGTGGACAAGCGGAGTCTTTGGGCCATTAAAGTGAATTTTGCCCTCCCCTGTCGTCTTCTGGCTCTGGATGTGGCAGCCAGAGGGGCTCCAGGAGCACATTTCACTCACCGAGAGGTTGCCTTCAAATCCTCCAGCCCCTGAACGTGACAGCTGCTAAATCTCCTGTTATTATGCAGAGAACAAAGCTGTCCTCCCCGAACAAAGGGTCTGAAACTCGGGGAGGGGAAGGAAGAGCGTAGCAGCGGGAAGGAGATGGTGTCCCCAGGGTGAAGTCAAGAGCCACCAGCAAAGCTGCCAGGACTTGATGGGTGGAGAAACCTCCCAGCATGGTAAATAAGACCTCAAGCGATGGCCAGATCTGTCCGGTGATGCCTCCAAACAACACCTGGCCGCGTGTTGCACCATCCAAAGACCAAGGAAGATCTGCATCCAGGCTTGGCTGCAGTTTGGGTTTGCAGCTTAGTTCTGCGGCTCAGCTCGCCGTGAAAGCCTGTGTTTTGTTTGCCAACAGCGTGGTTCCTGCCACCCGAGGGGTTCCTGCAAGCCGTTGGACCTCCCGCAAGCTAAACCAGCAAAGCAAGAGATGCTCCTAATAACCTTTTGATGCTTAAAAAGTTAATCCCTCGCTCCCAGCCTGACGTGGCTGTTGGACATGAACACCGTGCGAACAGCTGGGAAGCGGGAGCTGCTGGAAACCTGCTCTGGACGTGGCACACCGCGGTGGGACATCGTTCTCCAGCGCTTCTGTGAAGCGCTTTGCTCCCCGACAGCGCTATCTAAATAATATTAATAATTAAGGGCTCAAGCTGGGCGTGGAGATGCTTCCCGTGCACTTAAGCAACTGCGCCCGCGCCGGCAGATGCCACCTCCTCCGCCTGATGGCCTTGGCCGTCCCCAGCAGCAGAACGTGGCTCTCGAGGAGCGGCAGCGATCGCCGCGGGAGCCCTTCTCAATATTTAAAGACTATTGATGGGCAAGTCGGGCTGGGCTGTGGCAGAAAAGAGATGTCTAGACGTAGCAGGAAGCGGAGAGAGGCCGCTTTCCCTCGGTGCGTGAGGTGCAGCAGGAGAAAACAAGCTGCGTTGTGAGTTTTTCATCATTTTTTTCAATGAAAAGTTCTATTTTGCCCTATTCGGCAGCCCAGCTGATGATGCTGGGGAAGAAGCACATCATGTTGCGGGAAAAACTGCCTGGTGGCTCTAGATGCCTCCAGATCTCTGTCTTTACACACCCTGGGAGCGGTGGGACATCTTCCCCAGCAACTTCGTGGCCTCAAGTTGCACCAGGGGAGGTTCAGATTGGATATTAGGAAAAAGTTTTTACACTGAAAGGGTTCTTAAGCCTTGGAATGGGCTGCCCAGGGAAGGGGTTGAGGCACCATCCCTGGAGGGATTTAAAAGACAAGTAGATATAGTGCTTAGAGACATGGTTTAGTGCTGGTTTTTGTCAGAGTTAGGTTGATGGTTGGACTTGGATGATTTGAAAGGTCCCTTCCAATCCAGACAATTCTATGATATCAGAAGGGAGGGGAGTGCTTTGAGTTTTGCTGTGTTGTCAGCGATACTTAATGGCGAAGTAGGAGGAAGACTTGCGAAATAACTCTGAAAACGGGGCTCTTGGAGAAAGAAAAATGCGTTGATGGGAAGAGAGTGAATCGTTAGTCAGAATCAGAGTAAACGGCTTCTCCTGTAAATCTAAATTGAAGGGGAAAGGCAGGATTTAATTTCTTCTGTGACTATTGCAGGGGCTAGTGTTCCGAAATAAAGCTCTTGAATGGCAACGTTGTGATGGCAGTGATTTAGATTGTATGTATTAGACGAGAGGGGGCAGCTGCCGAAAGCCTGGTGTGAAAGTCACTGCAGAGCATCGTCTAAAGAGGAGGCTTTTTAAAGTTGCTGTAAAACATAAGGTTAAAAGAAATCAAGCTTGTTTTTCTCCAAGGACTGTAACATCCTTTAAGGCTTAATTCTGCTTAATGTTTTGTGTGTCCTCTCTGGGCTGCGCTGTTAGGGTTTAATCTTTTTCAGGATGGTTTTGTGAATTTAGAGACACACTTGAGGTCCAGGAGCTCTCACTCTCTGCCCTTCCTCTTTCCTGGCTTTTTTCTTTTATTTTTTTTTTTGGTGGGGGAGCAACAGGGAGCAACCTCCTCAGATATCCTGGTTTTTTCATTTCTGCCTTCTCCGTGTTCAGAGAGTCCTTGTCTCTCCGTGCTATCGGGGCAAGGAGCCGAATTAATTTTAGGTATCTGTCTCTCCTGTCAATATTTGTGTCAGGAAAGCACTTGTGCAATTTCTTAGAGAAGTCACCGTCTCCCTTCGCTGACCTTTTATTTCTTCTGTGGATGGAGCGTTTCTTCTTTAATATCCTCTGCAGTCTTTGTTTCAGCCGCGCTTATTCTCTTATCTCATTTTATACACTCGCCTTTAATCTCCCCCGTTTCCATCTACATGTTTCCTCAAGTGCTTCCCTGCTCTTTAACCCTTGAGGGGCTGCTCCTGGTTCCCCTCCTGGATGGCGATGGCCCATGCTGTGCACTTCAGCTGAAGGGCACCATTAGCAGTTGAGCATATTAATTTACCCTAAAACAGTTTTACTGCCTAATTGCACTTGTCTTGAAAGAAAATGAGTACTGTCCAAGAGATTCTCGCAGCCTGAAGAGGCAAGATGGCACCTCGTGGCTTCTTCTCATACCGCTTTCTGTTGATATAGCATCTTACTGTTGCCCCTTTCCAACTCCCTTGGAGGTACTGAAGTGGCACAAAATCAGTTGTTGCCTTTGGACCCGTTTCCAAATCAGAATGACTGAGGGACTGTAGCGGGACGGAGTTGTCTGTGCGTGTGTGATTTATGCCAACTGTCCCCACAAACCTGGTGGCACCACTGCCCTGGAAGCTGGTGGGCCATGCAGAGCTGTGTCTTTAATTTTCAGACCTTGAATTTCCTAGTAAATGCTTTCTGTTTTCTTTCTCTTTCCTCCCTATTATTTTATTCTACTTATCGCAGTATTTCAGTAGCAAGTTGGTAGGTTTCTTATAAACACCAAAAAAGGAAGGCATATTGGATTCTACTCAACATTTTTGGTAGAGAAATGTTTGAGGCCACCTTTCTTTCTTCCTGGAA
>VXAK01025559.1:24097-54384 GCA_013399435.1 Arenaria interpres | reverse complement strand
TTGGCCCTCCTGGCCACAAGAGCACACTGCTTGCTCATTGTCATACATGTGTTTTTCTGGGTTTTACCCCCCTTTTCTTCGGGGCACAGTACATGATACGTAAAGGACTCCATGCTGGGTTTGACGGATATAAATTTTGTCAGTGCTGAGACGTCACCAGGCAAGCCATGGAGACATGGTGGAAACCAAAGGGTGGGTGAAAAGGGGTGAAAAAGGTGATAAGCTCCGTGGTTTGGGGTAGCTGAACTCTTTATTCCAGCTTTTCCAGGCTCTGCTTTCTATGGCTGTAGGTCTGTGGATGCAAAGCCGCTTGTTGGGCATCACCTTTGGGTGGTGCCTGCATTGGTCCCACCACCAGCACCTTGCCTGACATCTCACAGCCCTATTGTAGGGGATTGTCACCATCCAGGTGGCACTTTAAGTGCCAGTTCCAGCTGAAGACTGACATAAATATACCGTGGGTGCACTTTTTTATCTGGATTTCAAAAATGTGGTCTTTGACATTATAGCTCACAAATGAGCAGATCATGGTTCCTCCGTGGTAATGTATCTCTATCAATTTATTTCTCATTAAAAATTTTATGCGCTGCAATAAAAGTCAATAGTGAGAAAACAGTGGAGCTTTTATAACCTGTTAAATCAGGCCTCTGCTCATACGTATGGGGTTTGGGTGAAACCAAATCAATCCGGCGTTCCCCCCCCATCCCGTGACTGCGTGATGCTCGATACAAACGAAGGGGGAAAATCGCTGCATTTCAGTGACTGTTACTAACGAGTTTGGCGAGTGGGAGAGGGATCGATCTCTGAATCATCCCTGTTCCAGACAGCTTTTTTTTTTTTGTCCCCTCCTTTCTTTCTCTCCACGTGAAAAGCAAAAGAGGTTTGGGTTTGAGGGAGCCTATAGCGAAAATCTTTTTAATTAATAGTGGATTAGCGCTGGAGCCGTGCTTTAGCTGGAAGAGCAGAAGACTGTGCCTTGTTTTGCTGGGCAGCCAGGAGGGCTGTTAATTATTATTGGGGAGGGCAGGAGGGTGCAGTGGGGTTTGTCCCCCACCCCGTCCCCTTTCTGTCACCGAAGTCACCCGGCATTTGCTCCGTTTGTACTAAAGGGATTTTATTCCCCCTATTGTTACTCCTATCAGATCTCGTTCCTTGCCAACTCCAAGTCCACTCGTGCCCTCTGTTTTTGGGAAGGGTCCCCTGGATCTGGCCGTCGGGGCTCGCAGAGTGGGAGTGGGGTGCACCCCGAGCGATGCTGCCGGAGGGATGGTGATGCCTCGTGCTGGTGCCACCCTCCCCGCCGCGTCCCCTCCCCGCCATCGATTGGGCTCTGTCGCATCTGGAGGCTCTCGCCGTCGTCCCGCTTTTGCTCTAAGTGCAGAGGAAGGGAGAAAAATCAATTCCCATCAGCTGAACAGTGCCCTTTGATTTATCGCCGGCAGAGGAAGAAATTCTTTATCTCCTCCTCCTGGAAGGGATTGCTTTGCTGTTTGGTATTAGGGAGCGATGCCCCTTTTCCTCCAAACCCTGGTATTTTGATAACCTTTACCATCCCGAGGACGTTCTCCCTCCTGTTTTTACTGCGAGAACTCTCTTTTGACTAAGTAGTCACAGGTATTTAATTATTTCTTTAATTTTGAGCTGCGTGGCTGAGCAGCTGGTATCCCTGCAGAAGCAGAGCGTGTAAAGGGGCTTTATTTTGATTTCAAACACAAAGGGACACCAAGATGACAATAACGCATTGGATGGAGTTGGCTCACGGCCCATCCCCAGAGGTCCTCTTCTGACACGCAGACCTGTGGTATTTGATGGTGGTTTTGCAATTAGTACCTTGCACGAGGTCCATTCATTAGCAGCAAAGCTGTTTAGCACCCGTGTGAAGCTGAATTGCTCTTGCGTGTGGCAGTGCTGTGACAACAGTCTGGTTGGGACGGACGGAGGGATGTCTGGGGACATCTGGGCTGCAAGTGGGTATTTTCCTCCCATCCTTCACGGGATGCTGTACCCAGAGAGGAGCACGCAGGTTTGGAGGCAAAAACGGTCTCATTTACGAGTGGTGTCTAGGGAATGTGATTGAAATAAGTGGTTGGAACGTGCCTAAAGGTTTCAAGAAAGCTTCAAAAATCCCTCTCCGTGTTTTTTCTGGTACTGTGTAATTTCTGGCATTTATTGAACACTCAGATATTTGCATTTAACTTGTTGCCCGCACAGCAATTCTGGGCTATCTCTCTCCAGCTTCCAAATCTCCAGCAGTCCTTCCCAAATCCATGAAGCCTTTGGTCCTTTCTGTGGAGGTCAAGTTGAGTGTGGGCACCAGGGTCATCTTCCAGGTCCTCAGCGACAGCAAAAGTCACCACAAAAGCTGTGCAGATCCTCAGCCAGGTGAGCCGTCCTGACACAGTCACCGTGGAGTCAGCGTGGTCCTGGCCCTGGGGAAGAGTCTCATTTTGGGTGAAAACAGTGAAGTTTTAGGAGCGTGCTGCAGAGGGTGGCTGCCATCCAGAGATCATTGCCCAGAGAAGCTGTGGCTGCCCCATCCCTGGAGGGGTTCAAGGCCAGGCTGGAGGGGTCTTTGAGAAACCTGGTCTGGTGGGAGGTGTCCCTGTCCAGGGCAGGCCGTTGGAACTCCATGGTCTTTAAGGTCCCTTCCAACCCAAACCATTCTATGAGTCTATGTTTTTCAAGGTCTCAGCTAACACTGTGGGTGCAAACGTGTTTTTACATCTCGCTGTGCCTCTGCCTTGTGTTCCCCCCATGCTAGGTAGTCACGAAATTGTTCCCTCCCATAGTTTTCATCCCTGGAAGAGGAGGATGGTGCATGGGGACTGGTGTCAGTGGCTCTGCCCCTGTCCCACTCTGCAGAAAGGAAAGCAAGAAGTTCGGGTAGCGTGGTTGGATCTGCAGGTAAACTTTGAGGGCAGATCCCCAAAATGTGCTTAGTTTCTCATTTCTATCTTTTTTTTTCTTCCCCAGAAAGTTCCCTGTAGCAGCATCTGGCAGTGGAAGTCAGTGTGCACAGTTCAGTTCCATGTTCATCCTTGGCATGAACTTGGAATCGGGGAGAATAGTCACCTTTTCAAATAATACTTGGTATTAAATAATAATAGATAAAAACATGTTTCTCCCCCCCTGCACGCCAGGGTGGCACCAGCTCAGCTGGGGGGCTCAGCAAAACCCTTATGTTTGTGGGCTATTGAGACCTTCCCCAGACCTGTATTTGCTCAGTTGAGGAGGAGTTGGAGGCTCTGGTGTCCTCTCTGAAGATGCTCCCTGCAGACCCAGCTCCCTCGGCACCTCCAGCTGCCCTCCCCTCCCCTCTCGCTGGCTCCCCCCTCTCCTTTGGGGCCGTTTAGTGTCAAATCAGAGCTCTGTAGTCAGCCCTGCTGAAGCCGCCATGAACGGTGAAGTCAATAGAGGTGTCCAGCCTGTAAATCACAGGGAGGAAAAAAATGCTACTAGAAAGAGGGAAATTAGCTGGTTTTGGTGTGGTTGTGTGAGTGGGACAAAGCTCAGAGAGCCCTTGCAGGCATCTGGGTGCAGAGCCGGGCTCCCCTACGTGGAGTCATTACTCTACTTGTCTGCTGTGGTGATTAGCAAAGGTCCAGGTCTTCTCCGGGGCTCATGGTGGCTTTGGTGCTGTGCTCCCCTGGCAGTTTGGTAAAGTTACTGGTGTCCCTTAGACTCTGGAGTCCATTCTTGCATCTGGCTGGGGTATCTAGCGTGATATTTTTGGACTGCAAATGGAAAACAGCAGCGCTGCACAGAGCAGAGGGGGTTGTCTTGGTCCACCTTGCTCCAACTCCTGTTGCTCCAGCTCCTAGGCAGTTGGACTAGATGGTCATTGTAGATCCCTTCCAACTGAAATAGTCTATTCTTATTGGTGTTTTTTTTAACATCTATTCTCCTTGCCTTCCCACACCAGTCACCTCTCCCTTTGGTGTACATCGTTGCACTGCCACAGAGAGTGGATGTAAATGCGTTGGTTTACACCCGTTGAAGGTTTTCTCCTTCCTTCCATCTTCCAGCTGAGGTCCAGAGCAGCAGCTGGAGATGGGCACACCAGAAATCAGACCTGATGCTGCTCTTGTTCTGGGGAATGATGTGAATCGTAATGACTGCAGGGCGATGTTTTAATTATCTGTAATTGCTAAAGCAGGTTAGTGGCCAAATGAGCAACTGCAGATGCGCAAATGGCCTAATTTGTTAGCAGCAAGTGTGAGGTGATACCCTGACAATGTGATTAGTGCTAATTTTGCATTTCTGCGAAAAAAAATCCTCTCCCTTTTGGGGTCTGAGGTTGCTTCTGGTCTCGGTCCTCCCAGTCAGAGGCTGACAGCGGTAGCGGGAGGTGGGTGGCCGTCGCTTGGTCTGCTAAAGCTCTCCTCGATGGAAACACCAGGCGAATTCTTCGTGCTGAAGTTG
Source organism: Arenaria interpres (assembly GCA_013399435.1). NCBI lineage: Eukaryota > Metazoa > Chordata > Aves > Charadriiformes > Scolopacidae > Arenaria > Arenaria interpres. The sequence goes on along the minus strand of VXAK01025559.1, from coordinate 49,962 downwards.
CTCTGATCGATACCTTTCCTGCAGGGTGACTGATTTCCAGATGGTTTTGCACGTGGGCGATACGGGGACTTGCGCAGCAGCAGTATGTGTGATTTAGGAAAGATGAAGAGAATTCAGACCGTCTCAATACCACTTAGTGTCAAAATTAGCTCGTCTCCCCTTTTAGTTACTCTGATAGCGTTTATTTGTGCAGCTTTCTAGGACATCAAGGTTTTGCATCATCCACAATCCATCAGTTTAATTCCCTCTTTAAAGCAGTGATCATGAGTCTTAAAATAGAAAAAAAGAAAGCAGGCTGATAGGCAGCAGGGAGCTTGTTTCCAGCCTCAGGCAATGCAGCTGCAGGCAAGAAGTTCTCCTGGAGGAGAACCACCTGGGGTGGTCATGCCCTGCCAGCAAGTCCTAGGTCTTTCGGGCAAATCCCAGGCTTTTTGAGCAACAGTTTTGCACAGATGAACTTCAGGGCTTTGTGAATAAAGGGAATTTCCTTATAAACCAACCGTGGACTGGTCTTTCATAACTGGTGTGTGATACCTACCCCAGTTGGGCTTGGATGAAGCTCCTGATTTCTGACACCTGTCTTGAATGCCGTTCCTTGGGTCTTTGTGCATTAGCAGGTAACAGGGGAAAATGGGAACACCTGAAGGGAAGGGTGGGTCTTGGAAGATCTGCATGGCAGAGGGTGCTCCCATGGCTATCAAGACAGTAGGGTGAGCAGAGCTGGTTGAGTGCTCCTTTACCCTCCTGGGCTGCTGTGGTGCAGATGTGCTCCGTTATTGATGGCCAGAGGTCAACTCAAGGTAGGTTGATGATGAGATCTGGTCATTTTACGAGTGAGGCATATGAGGTTTTTAATAGAGTTGCCGGTGACGGTAAATGAAAGGCAGGGGTGGTGACCCCGTGGAGCATGACCATCAGTCTGGGTTATGGGAATGAGGGATGTGGCGTTGAGTAAACCTCGGAAATCGGAGACTGGTCTTAGTTTGGGCTGGGTTCTGGTTTTAGGGTGAAGGTAACTCAGTTTAAACTCTTGTGGTTGATTTAATCCAGATTTCTTTTGCGCGGTTTCATGTGAATTTTGGTCTGGAGGACTTCCGAATTGCAGTCTCTTGCCATTTCACTGGTGCTTTCAGTCCCTGTTTGTGGAACATGCCAAATCCTGCAGTAAAAACTGTATAGAAAACTCAAAAAAAAGTGAAATTTAAGGGGGAATAAAGCCAAGAGGGTCCATTGGACTTGTGCAGAGCTCGGCCAAGGACCAAAATGTATCCTGTGTGCTGCAGAGCGAGTTTCTTTCTGCAGGTTTTTACAGTGTAAGGCAATTACAGAGCTGAACAGCATTCTTTAAGAAGATTATAATTCTGCCTCCAGTACAGACAGCCTTTCTGCAAGGGCATCCCAATCCGGGCTGTGGCAGTTCTCTGGTGGATTGGGGTTGAACCAGGTCGTTAGCTTTGTTGCAGCATTAATTACTCTGAAAGCAAAAGGTTAATTTGAAGTTTTGTGGGTTTCAGAAGGTACCAGGGAGAGCAGAGCCTTTAATTTGGTGCCATCACGTAGATGCAACAGAAAAAAGTATTTTTGCAGGAATAGTTGGTGAAAATGGTTGGGTGTGCTGGATCCAAGGAGATGCAGAGTCTGTCAGCACCACTGCTTTCTGGAAGGCAAAATAAAAGCCAACCTCCATATTTCTTGTATTGATTTTGCCAATGTATCCTGAATTTAAAAAAAAAAAAAAAGGCAGGAAGGATGGAGATTTGTCAAAATGAATTATTAAAGAAGTCATACTTCAGATTTCCTTCCAGTCTGAGAAAGCAAAGCGTGTCCTCCTTTGCTGTGATATAGCTGCTTTTTTATCTCTTTTTTTTTTTTTCTTTTTTTGTTGTTTCAAGGAAGCATTTCCAACCAGTGGGGCACACAGTTACCGCTCTGCAATAACTCAGCGAACATCAGCTTTCTGCCACAAATCTTCTGAGAACAGCCCGAATCAATAGATGGTGTTTGTTTATTTTGATACAGCAAAGCGAGGGGGGAAAGAAACAATCAGGCAGGTGAGGGAAAACAAGAGCTTTAGCAGAATTTGTTTATAATATAAAAAGTTGTTGGGCTTGTTTTAAAAAAAAAATAAAAAATAAAATAAAATGAAGGCGCCGATCAGATTGGATTCAGATTTCCAGCCCGGATTCAAAACGCACACGATGCTCCCAAGCACAAAGACTGCCTTTCACATGCGGCTCAAAGGGAAGATTTGTGCTTTTCTTGCTGGCACTCCCCGAGGAATATTTGAATTATGAGGCCCTGGCTGCCGTTCCTACCTGCCCAGCCCCATCCCGCCTGCGAGGTGGGATCCTGCAAAGGTGGTCCCAGCGCTGAGCACGCCCCGAGGGGCTGGAAAACCTTGGGGATCCGTGAGATGTAATTTCCCCCAGGATGGTGACTACCTGCACAAAATGCTGCTTAAAATTTGCCCCTGGTGCTTGGGGTGGGAGGAGCTGCCGCAGTTTCATGTTTTCATCTCGTGCTTTTGGTTTTCTGAATGCTTCCATGGGCTTGTCCTCCTGCAGAACCCCCAAACCCCCTAAATCTTCCCTGCCCCAAACCCTTGCTGAAACCCCGATGCCGGTGGGAGCCAGCTTGGGAGGAGAAGGCAGAGACCTCAGAAAGGTGTGGAGCATCAATCTGTTTTATGGTGTAATTAGAGCTGGCCAAATTAATCGCGGGGAAGTAAAATTATCCCATGAATTTAGCTCTTTTTTTTTTTGGTGTGTGAATTAATTGCGACCCCATTCAGGTTTCTCCGCCGGCTCTGGCTGCTCATCCTTTTATAGCCAGGGTCGATAATTCCTCGCCCAGCAGATAATTCACAAGCCGGCCGTGTCGGTGTTTATTTGTCCGGTGGGGGGGCTCAGGCCCTCCTGGGTTTATCACGTTGCTGTTCCCCAGTGGAATGGATGGAGAGGCAAAGAGCAGGCGCCCGTGGATGCGAATAAACCCATCGATCAAAATATTATAGCTGGGTGGTCATTATTGATAGACGGTGCATCCTCCCCCTGGACATCAAGAGTCAGCTCTGTCTGTATGTACAATGAGAGGGGAATTTATCCGTGTCCCCCCCCGCCCCGGGTGCCCCGTTAATGCCACACGTCCCCCCTCCATTCAGCAGGGGAAGGGGAGAATCTCTCTAAATCCCTTGCAGTTATTAAAATGGGAGTTTGCTGCCTGTTCCTGGGTCGTAGCTAACTTTAAACATCTCGTGAGGCTTTGGGAAGACCTGCCCTTTAAAAGTTGATCTTTTTTTTGTTCCTCTCACTGCAGCCCCTTGTTTTTAATACCGACTTGCTGAGGAGCGTTAAGCTGCTGAGCAGAGGAGCGTATGTGTTTCATTTTCACTTGCATATAGCAGGCGTGCAGAAATTACCACTAATTAAAGTGCATTTAACATGCTACAAGCCAAACGTGCTCGGGTATGTTCTTTCCCTGTGTTATTGGAGAAGTTTGTAGGAGAATTAAATTGGCTCGAGGTTGGGGGAGAGAGAGAGCTGGGAGGGTCTGCACCCCCAAAAGCGCGTCTTGTGGCTGCCTCCCCTGTCCTTGCAGCCTCAGAAAGGTGAAAATCACCCCCAATTTGGAGTGATGGGGTGTTTTCTGGGAGGGGTATGTAGTATTCAGGGTCAGATATGCAGTACTTCCAACTGGAGAGATGGTATCCGTGCATCCAGAGTGCGGCTGGCTCTAATGCATCTCCCTCTCGGGTCACCTCTTGCTTTCAAGCTTTATCCCAGGCTGGGAGCGAAGTGGGAGGAAATTCAGTTTTTTGTTTTACGCCCCATTTCAAAGAGACTTTGTAGATAGGGATCTTCCCTTCATCAGGATGCTCGCAGCGATAGAGCCAGAAGGCTGGAAAAAATAAGAGGGAGAAATCCAAACATCCTTTGCTCCTCCACGTTCCCCCCGGGTGGGCACCGAGTGGGTGCCAGCCCCAAAAATGGGGGTCTCCTGAACCCCCCCTGTATTGCAGAGCTGGCAGCTCCGGCCTGTGGTGGTCAGCAGCTTCACAGCCACAGGATTAGGACGTGTGGCTGGAGGTATTTAATTGTCTAATGAACACTAATAGGCACCGGCTGGGATTTAGGAAGGTAGCAGTATTCAAAGGGACTTTTAGAGGGATTTAGGCACCAAACTGGCTTAGGTGCTTCTGAAAATCCCGCTAAGCTCTTAAATAGCTGCTGAAAATGGCCCCTGAAGTGGGGGATCCCAGCCCTCTACCCATCCCCAGGCGTGTGGCTTGCAGGGGTGCAAATGGGAAATCCTCCTTGCTCCCCAAATTAGCCCCAGCCTGCCAGTGGGGAATCAAACAGAGCCTTCTGCTCCCTGCCTGCGAGCCTTTTCCTGAATCACCCCTTTTTTAGCTCAAACAGCATCCAGGAGGGCAGACTTAATTTAAAATGATGGGTTTTTCCCTTCTTACCACCCTTGGCACAGTTGTGTGGTGGGTTTTTTTTTTTCCCCATTAATTCTCAGTCCCCTACAGCATCTCCCTTTCCGTGCCTTTTGGTTGGAGTGGAGCTGTTGGAAAAAAACCAAACCCCAAGTGAGCAGGAACTCTTGGGACAAGTTGCAAAAGCGGGAGATCGCCGGAATGCGAGGCGGGGGGGGGCGGGTAGTGAAGAGCTCAGGATCCTCAGAGCGGTGCCAGAGATAATTGTAATTAGGGTAATGTCTTCAACTGAACTTGGAAGCGAAGTAAAAGAGGGTAAAGGTTGAGCTGGATATGAAAGGTGGGACCGGATGGCTGCGGGAATTGCTGGTGGGATTGGGGAGCTTCCCAACTGCGGGTTGGTGCTTCCTGCCTGTTCCCCCCCCCAACATCATCCCCAGCCCTGGCTGTGGAGCTTCTGAGGGTTTCTCTCTTAAAAAAAGGGGTCAGAGAGCTCAGATTGGGTGCGTGCATCGCCCAGGGGTGGTTTTTCCTTTGCTGGGACTCCCCGCAGCCACTAAAATGATAGTCCCTGGTGCGGGTTTGGAGGAGTTTTGTGTGGGAGCGTGTGTTGTCCTGGCTGTTGGAGCAGAATACAGGCAGGAAGCAGGAAAAATATTAAATAAAATACCTAAAAAAAATTAATCAAACACCTACTCAAAAAAATAGAAAGGAGGCTTTTTAAGTGTGCTGGGGCTGGGTGATGGTGCTTTGCATGTTGGTTGCTCCTTTCACAGAATCACATGGGGTTGGAAGGGACCTCTGGAGATCACCCAGTCCAACCCCCTGCCAGAGCAGGTCCCACAGGAACGTGCCCAGGGGGGGTTTGAATGTCTCCAGAGAAGGAGACTCCACCACCTCTCTGGGCAGCCTCTGCCAGGGCTCTGCCACCCTCACAGCAAAGAAGTTCCTCCTCATGTTGAGGTGGAACTTATTATATTCAAGTTTGTGCCCATTTCCTCTTGTCCTGTCCCTGGGCATCACTGGAAAAAGACTGTCCCCGTCCTCTTGACACCCATCCTTTAAGTATTTATAGGCATTGACCAGATCCCCCCTCAGTCTTCTCTTCTCCAGACTAAAAAGACTCGAGTCCCTAGCTTCCTAGCAGATCTCTTCCCATCTGCATCCAGAGGAACCTCGGCTTGCAGGTCAGGGATACCTCTCGATTTGTTCGCCTCCCGCAGACCCGGCTCAGAGGAGAGGATAAGGTGGGTTCTCCTGCAGGTGCTGCGGGAATTTGGCGGTTCCCAGGCGGGCTGCAGCGGGAGCTGCCGTGCCCCAGGGCTGGGAGCATCGCTCCTGCCGCGCTGGAGAGGCTCTGGCCTGCAGGAGCTTGCTGGGTCAGAGGGAAAGAAAAAAAAAAGAAGTCAAACAAGCCCTTTCCTCCGTCTCCTTTTTCATAAATGAAGTGATTTTGATATGCAGATCACCAAGGGGAAAGAGGGGAAAAAAAACAAAAACCAAAAAACTTGTGGAACCACAAATGCCTGTTTTCAGCGTTTTAAGGGATTTTTGTCATTGAAGTGATTTCCTAAGAAAATGATCTGAGCCATAAGCCGAAAATGGCTTGGTTTAAACCCAGTATTGTTGATTCCAGGACGCAGAGTTGAGCTCAGCCCAAACCCAAAGGCAGATCCAGCTCAGTTTTCTCCCCTTTTTTTCCTCCCCACCATGTTTTATCCCGGGTCATCCCTGGGATGCTGTTGGCAGAGGTGGTGGCTGGGGTGACATCTCTTGGAGTCCTCCCCCCCCCGTTAAACTGCTCAGACACCCTTTGGAGCTGGGATTTATTCAGGTGGGGTTTCTCGAGGTGGCTTTTTGCAGGAACGAGCCTCTTAACCTGCGGCGAAACTCTGTGCTCGGTGCCTTACGTCAGGAGGCGAAGCCTCCGGGCTTTATCTGGTGGTGGATAAAATATTCCTTTCAAATGTGCTTGGCAAACAAATGAGCGAGGCAGAAATACAGATTGTGTTTGCTAATGGTAATGCAGTTGCCAAAGAATGTATAAACCGCTATTCACTGGGAGGGAAATTCCTCTCTTTCTTGTGAGATGTTTGAGCTGAAAAGGCCAGAATCGCAGCGTTTCTGAAATGCCGCTTCTTGGTCTGGATTTTGGTGCAATTCTTGTTTTGAGGGGGGGGGCGAGGAGTGAGCGCTGCTGTGCTGATGGAGGCCCCGAGCCAGCCAAGCTCTTGCTGATGTTGATTCGTGGTGAGATCCTCTGGTCTTCAGCAGGTCTTTGGGCAGCAGGGATAAATGCCAGGGCTCTGTTGCACGGGTAGAAATTAGGTCTGTGCTCGTGTCCGTCGTGCCCCAACTGCTCTGGGGAGAACTGCTGCTTTGCTGCGTCTTGAGAAGATGATTTTGGAGCTTAATCCAGTCAGACGGGGCGCGTTCCCCAGCTTCTCCTTGGGCTTGGTATTTTTGGGATTTTGAATGTTGTCTTGGGCCAAGGATGGCAAAGCTCCCCGTCCTCACGTAGGTCCTGCCAAGCAGGAGCGATTCTGCCTTCCCTTGGGCGGGTTTTTGGTACTTGGCTGGTGAAATCAAGGCAATATATGCATTTATATATACATTTATTTACGTGTAAGGCATAGTGGTGATGTTGGGGTTGGTTATCCATGAGCAGAGAGGGACGAGCCCCGGGGATGTGTCAGCTTGAGGCTGAGCATTCCAGCTGCCCGGCAGCTCCCTGGTTCCACTGGGGACTGGTCCACAGGTTTCCAGTTGGAAACAGGGCTTGGCTTTGAAGTTACTGTTGGCAGCTTTGGGGATAGATAAGAGAGCTGAGGGATGGGGAGATGACTGAGAATATTCATGTGGGGAATTATCTCTTGCAAATATTGTATTTCTGGAGTACGCTCGCTTCCGCCCCCTTGTTCTGGATGATGATTAAAAATCAAAAGCATGTTTTAAATGAAACAATTTAAAATAAAAGAGAAGGGTCCAGGGACACATTGCAGTGGCCTTCCAGTATCTGAAGGGGGGGTCTACAAGAAAACTGGCGAGGGACTTTTCACAAGGGCGTGCAGTGATAGGACAATGGGGAAAGGGTTTGACACTGAAAGAGGGGAGATGGAGCTAAGATCTGGGGAAGAACTTCTTTGCTGTGAGGGTGGTGAGAGCCTGGCCCAGGTTGCCCAGAGAAGCTGTGGCTGCCCCATCCCTGGAGGGGTTCAAGGCCAGGCTGGAGGGGGCTTTGAGGGACCTGGTCTGGTGGGAGGTGTCCCTGCCCAGGGCAGGGGGTGGGACTGGATGGTCTTTAAGGTCCCTTCCAACCCAAACCATTCTATGATTCTAAATTGAAAAGGCTTCCATGTATAAAAGAGTACATTAAACGGCTTTAAATTATTCTTGGGAACCCCTCCAGAAGCCAGAGGGAAGCGCAGCCTCCGTGATGTATCGTAGGAGCTATGGGGGCTGATGGAACTGCACACGTGTGAGCTGGGGGCAGCGATGGACACCCTGAAGCAGGCTGTAAAATCCTGCACAAGTCAATATTACTCGAGGTTTATGCCCTCTTATGAAATTCCCCCCGGCGTGGCAGAGGTGCATATCTCCATCATACCGGTGTCTGCATTTCTCCCCAAATGGAGTAAAGCCCCGCTCAAGGAGCAAGAAATAATTGTTCTTCCACTCATCTTCAGAAGAACAATCAATTTGCAGCCCTTGGAGGGGGCTGAGCATCCCCTTCGTCAGCCTGGCAGCCTCCCCTCTCCCTCCCTCGCTGGGTATAAAAGGGCTGTAGTTATTAAAACAGTGTGTGTAGGAGAATTTAGCCTCTCATTTGAGTTGTCCTAATGACACTTCAACAACTGGTGTGGAAGATAATGGGCTTTGTGGCAATTACACAGCCAGCGAAATGCCGTGTGTGAATGGTTGGGATTCAGGCTGGGAGCCGGGGTGATTCTCTGCGTTTTTGTTAACGCACAGCTGCTTCGTAAAATATTTTGGCAGGAAGGGCAGAGCCGTCCATCTCGGCCGCTCGGCTGTCCCTGGTGGGGTTTGGTGCTGGCTTTCTCCATCACCCTTGGTCCTGTGTCCTTTGCTGGCCAGGAGCGATACCTGCGCCAAAGGGGATTCTGCTGGGCACTGGGGGCTCAACATTTGCCTTATCTTTGTGCCCCACTGTTGCTTCTTCAGAGCCGGCGCTGTTATTTGTTTTCCCCCCCAAAAAAACCCTTGAATAGCTAAAAATTAGGCTTTTAATTCCCACTTGCATGCCAACCTACCCTGCCGTTCACTGAGCCAGTTGGGAATATTCAGGGCCATGGCATCGGTCCATACTTACCTTTTTTTACCAACAAAAAAAACAGAGGGTTGTGTTTGTGTTAGGATAATATTCTTGAAAAATGTGGTTGCAGTCCCTGCTGAAAAGCTGTTTTCTCTCTGAAAGCACATCATATATTCGTGCCCGTGAGTGCCTGGGAACATGGTGATTCACCATTTGCAACAGGTTTGCAGTTCCTCGGTGTTTTCCCTGTAGCTCTTCTCAAAAATCCAGTGTGCTCAAAAGTCGGTAGCAGATAAAAGAAACTCTTTATGTGCGTTTTTTACTCTCATGACTTTTTTTTTAAGCTGGTTTCATGGTTTTGCAGGACAGGGCTGGATTTAGAGGCGTTTGTTGATATTTAATGGTTGTACAGCAGGGTGCTCTTCTGCGGGTGGCAGCCCCAAAATGCTATCCTTTGGCAGGGGAGCAGGGATGTTGGATAAATAGGAGGTGAAGAGCCCGGAGCTGGTGAACCGGGGGGGAGTTGTATCGCAGGTTGTGGTGCTTTTCTTCTTGAGAGGGTCTAGCAGCATCTCCTCCCAGCACTTCATTAGTTGGGTGTCCTTTTCTTTCCCATGGGTATCAACCCACCAGTGAGTGCCTTGTCGACAGGAGCTGAGCAGAGGTAAAGCCGGTGGAAGGGCAAGGAAACCCCCTTTTTTTGGCTAGTGGGGGGGGCTGAGATGGTCCGTGGGGCTGGGGCTGCAGGTTGGGCAAGAGGTGATGCCCCGACCCATTCCTTGGAGCGATGTGGGGCTGCGCACGTGGCATCAGTGTGTCCTGTGTGTGGCATCACCTCGGGTACCCATGCAATGGTACACTGTGCATTATGCGCCCCCCTCCCCGTATTGCTGATGGATTTCTCTGCCCCCCCCTTCACTCTGTATTGGTACCTTATGCTGCCAGCACAATCAAAACTCGTTATTTTCCCTGCATGGCTCTCTTGATCTGTTTTTCCTCCCTTTCTCTGCTGCCATGGTGGAGCAGAGACGGGAGAAGTGGCTGGAGCAGATGTTGGTTGGCTGGTCCTCAAACCATGCCTGTCCTTTAAACATGGATATTCCTCCAAGGGCTCCCCTTTTCCCCCCTGAAACACAGTTCCTCTGGGCATTTGGAGAGAGAATCCCACATGGAAATCTCCTCGTGTTACTGTTAATGGGGTACTGAAGGCTTAGAAATCCCCTCAAAGGTATAACTGGGACCTGGTGGTATTGATTGAGGCCAGATAATGGTGGCCTCTAAGGAGGGTGGAAAGGAACCGGCTCCCATACAGATGTAATTTCCAGGGAGAAGCTGGCTTTGGGATAAATCCCATTCTCCTGCACCTGGTCTTCATCTCTTTTTAAAGTTGAGGAGTGCTTTATGTGGTGCTGGCCCTTCCACAACCAGGCTTAAGGAAGCAAATTGCTCCAAGTAACTTTATTTGCGACCCTCCATCCAAAAAGACAAAAATAATTTTTAAAAAAAAAAGAAAAGACTTTAATCAATTGCAGATAACTTCCCCGCAGCAGAATAGTCACGGTTGCAATTCCCAAGGGTGACTTAACTGAAATAACCAAGTTAAGCATGGCAGATAACATCCAGTCCTACCCTATTTATAGCTGCGAAGGCGGGGGAAGTTTCTTTTGGACTCGGTTATCTCTGGAGATGCTGAATTCGGCTCTCTGGGGGTTTCTCGGAGGGCAGCCTGCCTTTCCAGCCCTCCTCGGCACTGCAGCCTCAGGGACCGGCCGCTTTCTGGCTTTTCTGGTGTTACTTGCAATAAGGAAAGGACTTTATAACATTTTAACTTTGTAGGTGGGCTGGTTGGGTACGGCTTATAGGTGCTTTTCCCCCTAAAAGAAACTGTAATCACGGGACACCCGATTTCCAGGTGTCTGTTCCCAAAACTCCCAGTGTGCAGGTCCAGCCGTCACGCCTTTCTGCTGCTGTATTTTGATTTTTTGCAGGGGGCTTAAGGGCTGCCGATGCCTGGAAAAAACTGCCTTTTCTGAGTTCCCCAGTTTCCTTCTGAATTCTGGTTTCCTTCCCCAACCGAGGTTGGATCAAACAACCTCTCTCCACCACGCTTTGGAGATAAGGCAGGAGGCTGAGCAAACCTGCCACTGTCTCCGTTTTAATTTTTATTTGCAAACAGCGTCGAGCCAATGCCCCTCCGCCCGGATCAGCTCCTCTTATCGGGAGGGATTATAACTAGCTCACTAAACAATATAATCCCCAGCAATCTTTTGGGAGGATTTTGCAAGTGGTTGAAGAACAGGGCAAGATCTCTGGCTATAGGGTTAATTGAAAAGAAAATTAAGCTTGTATTTGAGCGTGTGTTTTTAAAAGAAATAAATGAAAAAAACCACCTGTGTGTGTATATAATGCAACATTATAATATATAATACAAGTAATAATATAGTACAACTATAATATATAATACAAGGGACTGTATTTCTGCTTGTCTCCTCTTAAATGATCCCTCGGTGGCTCCTGCATGTGCAGAGACTAATTTATGGGTGCAACAAGTTGGAGGTGTGTATATATATATTTAAAAAAAAATTATATATACATTATATATATAAAAATATATATAAAAGTGTGCAAATTTGGGACTTCAGGTGTCCAAAGCATTTGCTCTTGTGTGATGCTGCAGGTCCAGGATTTCTAGAGGGAAGAATTCTGGCATTTATAGGCCGTGTCTTGCTGCGGATGCTCTGGGGCTGTTCTTCATCTGCATCCCCAGCCCCTGGGATGAGCCTGGTCCTTGCTTCACTCCAGGATCTGCAGATCTATTCATGCCTGGGCAGGTTCAGGAACCCAGGGGATGATTTTATTTCCAAATCTCTCTTTTTCTTTGTTTTTTGTTGGGTTTTTTTTTTTTAAACTCTGGAAATGCAGTGCAGAGTTTGCTAGTGGTTTTCTTTTCGCTCGCTGAGCTGCTGGTATTGAATGCGAGTGGGCAGGCTGGGTTACTAAAGAGGTTTTGGTTTCCTTGTTGACTGTTCACTCTTTTTTCCCCCCCCTCCAATGAAAGGAAATCGATAGCAGCAAGTAGCACCGAAGAGCTGTGCGTTGCGCGATTTGATTCTTGTCCCAGGAACCGGCTGGGATTATCGGTTGTCTTTGCACTTTGAATTTTAATAGCATTAATTATAGCGTAGTCGTGTTATTTTAAAATCCTCGTCTAAAGTTGCCTTTGTAACGCAGCAGCAGACACCGCTTGGGTTGTGTTGGGTTTTTTTTTGTTGGTTTGTTGTTTTTTTTTTTTGCCTCCTCCCTCGCCTGCAGAAATCACAACCAGAATTAAGAGACAGATTTTGAAGGTTAAAACTTCCCAGATTGTTTCCCTCTCAGTTGTCATTTTGGGACGGTTTTGTTTTCTTTCCGATTGCATCAAATATTTGTAATCCTGCGGGGACTGTGGTGCGAGGGTGAATCTGGCTCAGAAAAACAAAGGGGTTTTTTTTGTTTCTTTTTTCTTTTTTAATCCATTCTGCAGCGTAGCTGGGGAGAAATTGGGGAAAAGAGCGGTTACCAAACGCGGCTCAACTTGGGGAAGGCTGGGACCGAGCTCTGCCTCTCCTGATGCCTCTTAACTGGGTATTTAAAGTATTGCCTGAGAATTTTATGTTTAGAAACATGGAGCTGTCAGATGGAGACCCTTTTCGCCCCGCCTGATTTTTAGAGATTTTGTTTTTCTTCTGGTCCCGCAGGCGGTCCCCTCCAGAGAGGACTTGGCCAGCGTCCCGTCCCAGTTCGCACAAGGCACAAAAGAGCTGAAATATTAAAAAAAACTCCCTGTCTTACTAAGAAAAAGAGAAATTGAACAATTTTGAGTCTTTCTGGGTGCACTCTGCGTGGGGCGTTGAGTGTCCGGTGTGTGAGTGACAAGTTATTTCTTTAATTTTTCCAGTTTTAAACCTAATCCTGGAGTCATCATGGGGTGACAAGGACATCTGTGGCTCCGGGGGACGGTTCAGAGAAACTTTTAATTAACGTACCGAGCTTTTAGGGCACAGCAGCTGAATCCCTGGGTCTAACCTGTCTCTGTCCCCGCTCATTGATGCTGTTGTGCCGGTCACCCCGGCCGTTGGCGGTGTCCCTGCACACAGCCTGGCTGCCCCTGGAATATCTCTTTATTTCATTATCCCCTCTCAAACACCCTGTGCCCGCTGCATCTTGCAGATGGAGCCTGGTACCCTTTTCCCACAGGCTGTTGCTTGCACCAAGTTAAAAGCATTGCAGTTGCTCCTCCACGGCTTATTTTTCCCTTCCAAATCCCCCAGTTGCTTGGGATATTTTTGTTATTATTGGCCTGATCTTTTCAGTACAACAATGTTTTTTCTGGGGCTGTGCCCAGTGCCGGGCACAGCTCAGGAGGAGGTCCTGTGAGGGCAGTGGAGAAAAGGTGCACGACATCGCAAGCCCTTACGTGAGGAAATAGCAGGAAACAACATCTTTTTTGTCTTGCATTGAAAAGCCGGACTTGAATTATGGTTCTTGATCACATTTAGTTTCAAGTTAATACGATCGCTTCTTGGCTACCTGTCTCCTGGGAGCGCTTATTACTATTTTCATTTTCTAACTCTAGCTATTTGAAAATCATGGTTCGGGTGATAAAGTATATGTGGAAGAGATAAGGGTTCCTTTTATTTGCTTTGCTTTCTGAGCCTGTGCAGTATGTGGTGGCAGAAAACGCAGAAGTCTGTTTCTGTACTGGGTGAGAATTGTGAACTTTTATTTATAAGCTGACAGCTGAGATTTTCATGAGGCCATTTGAGTTAAGAAAGTAAAGTTTGGGAGGGAGACGTGAAAAAAAAAAAAAGAATTTAAATGTGATAAATACTATGGGAGTTGTGATGAAATAACACAAATTGGTAGCTCCTGTTGCTGCACATCTTGCTGCAATAATATCTCCCCTCTTTTCTTCTATGCCCCTTTAAAAAAATTCAAAAAACCTTAAAAAACTTTAAAAACTTTTAAACCCCCGGTCCACATCTCTTCCCCACTGTCTCTCGTTCTTCCCTCAGCACTGATGGGATGCTGGGAGTATCAAGGATGTCACTCGGAGCCAGAATACCCCCCCCATGGCAGTGTCACCTTCCCTGTGACTCCTCCACGGGCTGCCCAAGTGCAAATGGTGTCCTTGTAGCAGGTGAAAATTGGTGGTGAAACCCAGATCTGTGCTGTGGATCTGTTGTGGTGCAGCTTCGTTGCACCCTTGCTGTGTCCTATTGCACTTTTCGAACCGTGGTGACGTGGAGAAGGGTGAGGAGGGAAGGGGATGCAAGAGCAGGGATGGCGGTCGCATGAGGGGTTGAAAGAGTTTTCCCCCAAATCTGTCTTAAGGTCAGACCAACAATGGTGTTGGGACTGATGCATTGCAAGTGGTGTTCANGGCAGCCTCTGCCAGGGCTCTGCCACTCTCACAGCAAAGAAGTTCCTCCTCATGTTGAGGTGGAACTTCCCATGTTCAAGTTTGTGCCCATTCCCTCTTGTCCTGTCCCTGGGCACCACTGAAAAAAGACTGGCCCCATCCTCTTTACACCCACCCTTGAAGTATTTAGAGGCGTTGATCAGATCCCCCCTCAGCCTTCTCTTCTCCAGACTAAAGAGACCCAAGTCCCTCAGCTTTTCCCCAGCAGAGAGATGCTCCAGGCCCCTTATCATCTTCCTAGCCCTTTTCTCTACCCTCTCCAGCAGTTCCCTGTCCTTCTGGAACTGGGGAGCCCAGAACTGGTCCCAGTGCTCCAGATGGGGCCTCCCCAGGGCAGAGCAGAGGGGCAGGATGACCTCCCTCCACCTGCTGCTCACACTCTTCCTGATGCCCCCCAGGATGCCATTGGCCTTCTTGGCCACCAGGGCCCATTGCTGGCTCATAGCTTATTTTAGCTTTAAAAATGTCAGCTCAGATGGAAACTAGACAGCAACATCTCCTTTTTGCTCATAGACCTGGTGTAAAAATCACCAGGGTCCCACCCGGGTCAGGGAAATCCAGCAGCAAGACCAGGATTTGAAGGTGCCACGTGATGATTCTTGCTTCCATCCCATTAAAACGGAGAGGGCGTAGAGGGTTTTGCGCATCCATCCTATAACCTTAACTGAGCTCTGGGTGCCTCCTGGGGAGGTTTGAAAGGCATTTAATGCAATTTAAAAAGTAAACTGAGCCTCCAGCTGTCATTTTCCAGCCATGGTGTAGAATTTGGGACCAGGAGCCAAGTGCAAATGCTGTGTTTTCTTGGATCTTGATGTCCTGAGCCGCTCCGTGCTCACCCGGTGCTTTGTTACCGGAGGAATTGCGATGCTCGACCTCCCCGGGCTTTCTGCCTGTCCAGATAAAACATTTCAGAGCATGGCTGCCTCCAGAAAGCATCACTATTTTGCTTCATCTGGTGGGAAATAAAAAATATGAGGTGGTTTTTAGTGTTTGGTTTTTTTTTCTCTGCATAGCTGGGTTGCTGTGCTTCCTCGCACACCCGCCTTCTCCGGGATGCAATTTTCCACCTTAGCAAAGCGCCCTCCCCAGCGATATCATAGAATCTTCTAGGTTGGAAGGGACCTTAAAATCATCTTGTCCAACCATCAACCTAATTTTGACCAAAAAAACCACCACCCACACAACAAACAAAAAGCAACACCATCACTAAACCATATCCACGTTGAGCTCATTCCATGGAGATCCAGCCCCGGACTCCAACCTGATGCTGACTTTGGGATGCATCTTCTGTGCCGCCTTCTGCTCCTTTTGGGGCTTTTTTTTTGTTTTGTTTTAATTTTTTTTTAAATATATTTTATTTTCCCAGCCTCGGATTTGCCTGGTGCAAAGCGCTGATAACTTTGTGAGAGCGGCTTCCTGCCGGCTCCGCGCGCTGCGGCGCGAGCTAAGATTAATAAAAGGCTGTCACTTTTATTAACTTTGCAGCCCGGTGCATTATTTAATTCCAGGCAGGCACCAAGTGATCCCTCCAAGCTTTAAATGGCTTTTTCTGCCTATATGCATGCGCCCATTGCAACGCTCCCATTGAGTAATATTGCGGGTATTTCAGAAAAAAAAGCATATTTTTGATAGCAGTTGGTGTTTGGTTCCCTATTTGCAGCTTGTTGATACATATTTGGGGTCAGTCTGGTCTTTTTATGGTGCGGGGATGTATTTATGTCATTACAGTCAGGTTTGCTGTGATTATTTCGCGTGGTGGTAAAGTTTTGGTGAAATAATGGTTGAAAACCTTCAGGCATTTGATTTTTGCCCTGCGCCTCTTGGCAGGGAAAGACAAACTTTGCTGCGAAGGAAGTTTTAATAGACATAGTTTGGAAGTTTACTAAGTGGTGCATAAATAAAACGTTTCTCCCTCGCTGCTTAGGTACTTGAAAAGATCTTCAGGTTTAATTTTTGTTTTAATTTTAAAAGGGAAAAAAAAAGCTTTTGGAAACGGGGCTCTGAGTCACTAAATAGTGATGGGCTGTAGATGCGGGAGCAGAGATGCACTGGGGCTGCTGGGGAGCTTCCCTGTTATGTGTGACGTGGGCTCTGCCTGCCAATTCACACCCGCCAAGACAAGTGAAAGGCTTTTAAATCAACGTTAGCCCCTTAAATATCAGAATTGGGGACAGTTTTCCTGCTGTCGGCCCATAACATGCCATTAAATTGATGGGCAGGGAGGAAGCTGCTGGGTACTGCCCTGGACCGTGCCATCCGTCTCCTTGCTGCAGTGCAGTTATTTTTATCTATTATATATTGTTCTCGGTAGAATTATTCTGCCCCCAGCTTGTAGATAAGGGCTGTTACTAAATGAATTTGAGCTCTTCCTTGAAGGTTAAATTGCTGCCTTGCAAGTTGGCGAGATGCTTTTTCTCTTTCACCTCCACAAAACCCACATGGGCTTCAGCCCTGACCTGGCAATTTTGTCGAGTGTTACTTGAAAAAAGGCGAGTAATGTATTAAAATGCTGCCTGTTCATCCTCTGAACTGGTGACTCTTCCCAAGTCCTTTCTTATTACGGTGCCCACCCGGGTGTCACCTCTGGGGTGGGATCCTGAACCACTGTAGGAGGATGCATGGGGATTGTAGGTCACAAATTTGGGAAAGCTTTTTGTAGGCATCCTCGGGAGCGTTCCTGTGGGATGCAGGTCACAGCTGGGGGATGTGACATTTTTGGCTGTTCCTCAAAAACGAAGTGGCAGGTTGTAACCCCCCTTGGAGCAGAACAGAGTGTAAGTTTGGTGAAGAGTGCCCGGTTCTTGGTAGCTCCATCATGGTCATGCTGGTCCTGCAGACCAGATTAAGGCCAGCGCTGGTGTTGGCATCTTCTGTGGGTATGAAATATATAACTAATGACAGCAGTTTGGCCAAAGAAAGGGCTGCTGGTCTTAGAATGATAGAATAGTTTGGGTTGGAAAGGACCTTTAAGAGCCGTATAGTCATGGGCAGGGACATCTTCAACTAGACCAGGTTTCTCAGAGCTCCATCCAACCTGGACTGGAATGTTTCCAGGGATGGGCCATCCACCACTTCTCCGGGCAACCTGGGCCAGTGTTTCACCACCCTCAGTGTAAAAAATCTTGTCCTGACGCTCCCCTTCCCAAAGTTTGGGGTGGAAGGGTTAGGCTGGAAAAATCCATAGAAAATCATACAGAAGATGTGACCGCTGGGTGCTCTGCCCACAGGTTAATTTTTCTGTTGGCGAGTGAAATGACGTTATATTTAGCGCTGGCTTTGCTGCCAAGGAGCGGGTTGGCCATTGGAAGGGTACCGTGGGATTATGTCGGATGGGTAATATTAGGCTGGATGTCCCTGGAGGCTTCCCCTCGAGTCCTGGAGTTGTTTCTCCGTTATTATATATAGTTCAGCTAAAAGGGGTTGCTCACTGAAGTGAACCCAGCAGGATGGTAGCATCGGCCCCGCGCGGGTCACGAGCCTCCCTGGCTCCAGCACCCTCGGTCCATCGCACCGAGGGGATGCGGGGATCCGGCCGAGCATCCCTCTGTGGTGGGGGGCGATGTTTTTTCTGCAGGTCCTTTTGTCGGTGGGCGCTGTTGGTTAACAAACACGGCTGCCGCGGGTTTTTAGAAGCTGTTAGCTTGAACCATTAACTCTTCCTTTTAATTATTCAGGTTGCCTCTTTTAAATTTCTTTTTTAAGTAGAGCTAATAGGCTTTGCAGAGGAGGCTTCCAACCACAGCGGTTCCTCCCCGGAGGAGCTCTGTTTGTGCATCGCCAGCGCATCTCTTTTCTTCATTATCCCTTATCTTCCTCGAGCTGATTAATTGCTTTCAATTGATTTATAAATATTCTGTTGATACACGCAGAGGATGGGAGGGGAACAGGATACGTCCGAGCACATGGGGTCATTGATCCACGCAGTCCTCCTGGGCTTTCCGAACCTGCCTTGCAAAGCTGAGCATTTCAGGCAGCCTTTATTCCCTTTTTATTGAAATTCTTACAAGCAACCAAAAAAAAAATTGTGCTGTAGCATCATTTTGAGTCTTAACTGATGCACATGCCCCAGTTGAATAGCCATTGGGACGTCGGGCACAATCAAGGGCACACTAAGACGGGGTTGGTGCTTTGCCAGCTTTCACCACTGGGAAAGAAGGTGCGGGTGTGATGCACGTTTCCAACTCCATCAGTGCATGAAGTCTACTCCCAAATCGGTGTCTGAGTGTTGTGTGTGGCCCCAAAAATGTTAGCGGGTGAAAAGAAGGCCCTGGGAAGACCTTAGAGCTCCTTCTGGTATCTCAAGGAGACCTACAGGAAAGCTGGAGAAGGACTTTTTACGAGGGCATGTAGCGATAGGGTGAGGGGTAATGGCTTCAGCCTGGAAGAGGGGAGATGGAGCTGAGATGTGGGGAAGAAGTTCTTTGCTGTGAGGGTGGTGAGAGCCTGGCCCAGGTTGCCCCGAGAAGCTGTGGCTGCCCCATCCCTGGAGGGGTTCAAGGCCAGGTGGGAGGGGGCTTGGAGCAACCTGGTCCCGTGGGAGGTGTCCCTGCCCAGGGCAGGGGGTGGCACTGGGGGGGCTTTAAGGTCCCTTCCAACCCAAACCACTCTATGATAATCTATCAAATGTTTGTTCCTTGCAGCTTTGGTGCTGCTGGAGGTGCAGACGGGGATGTGGGTGGCCTCTGCCCGAGCTCCCCTCCGTGCAAAGCCTGGTCCTGTGCCTCGTGCCCGCTGAGCAGCAGGTTTGGGGTGAAATGAAATGGTATTTGGGTAATTTTTCATATTGATAAATGCGGCAGGTTGTGTGGGCAGCAGGCTGGCTGGCAGCAGGTGGCATAAAAGGATGTTTTCTATAGTGGATTCCCTAATATGCATATTTATATATTGCTGGATCGGTTAACGAAGAGGAATCATTACAAGTGCTTATTTGAAACTCTCTGGAAGCTAAAGTGCAGCTTGGAAAAAAAATTTAAAAAGGCAGTAACATCTGGTTAGTAAAGACAGTGTCCAAATTTAGAGGCGAGTTGCCTGCCTTCAACCCCAATAAAGTCACGCATGTCACTGAGGATGCAAAATGATTTTTAGAAACGGGAGCACATTTTTACATCTGGATAAATTATTAACCTTTCCTGGTAGGCTGCCTTTTTTTTTTTTTTTTCTCCTTTCCCCTGTCATTTCTGTGCGTGCTGACGGTGCCTCCCCGCTCGGATGAGCTGAGCTGAGCTGGGTGGCCCTGGGGACACGATGGCCCTTGGTGGCCTTGATGGTGACATTCCTGGCGGTGCAGGGGGTGAGATAAGGCTTCGTGTGTGGCGACGCAGCAAAATCTCCGCGAGGAGAACGTTTGCCAAAGTTTGAGCCCAGCTCCACGGCTCTCCCTCCATCGCGGGTATCGTTGCCGTTCGCTTTGTTACGATTTTGATTTATTATTCTCCTCTTTCACCGTGAAGTGGCTGGTGGCACAGGCACAGCCCTCGATGTATAGCAACTTAATTACGTGTTGCTAATTAGGGACTGCCAATCGAGCGGGCTGTTTTAGCAGCTTTATCGTATGTTTGCAGTTGTGCAGTGCCTTTGCCATCATATATGGTAATATATTCGCCGCGGCATGACATAGGACGAGGTTCAATGAATAATGTAAAACCCGGAATAACGCTGAATCTATATGAGATGTGCTTTTTTTTCCCCCCGGCATTATTTTAAAAAGGAAAATATTGATTCTGGTGGGGTTCAGTGGTTCAAAGCTCTCGGAGAGCCCCTGTTCCGATCAATGCCCGAGCTGGCTGGCCAGCCATGTCCTGTCCCCTCCGTGGCTGCCAGTGACACCCTGTCGGTGCCATCCCTCGCCTCCCCGCGCGCTCGTTAGTGCTGACGAAGCTGGGGAGGGTGGCAAGGTGCGGGTGATGTTTGCGGCTGGATCCAGATGTTGCAGGAGCTCAGAACTGGTCCCAGCCTGGCAGGTGCCTCGCTAAGGGTGCAGCGGAGGCCTGGGGTGCGTGGCCCATTAGTGACGTGAATATAAACTGGTGACGAGTTCAGAATTGAGGATTTTGGGGTTTCATTCCCTTCTAACTACTCTCGGATACAGAGGTGCTCGTCGCCCAGGCTGTTTTGGGGTTTAGGCGCCAGGTGAAACAACCCTCCCCACAACACACCTTTTTTTTTCCTTCCCATTTACTGTCTTTGAATGCTAATCAGGATGAATAATTTCTATTTGGTTTTGTTGATTTCTTTTCTTTCTTTTTAAACCAAATTCCCCCTATTCTGATCTATATCATTTATTTTTTGCGGGCCGCTATCTTAGCCTCATTACAGCCTTTTACCACTTGAATCAGAATATCATAAGGAAGCCAGAAGTTGTTAGGCATAAAACGTCTGTGATAACAGCCCTAATTCTCATGATAAAAGAAAATAAAAAACAGAAATAACCGTGATGAGTTCAGGAGACTGGATTAAATGAGATTGCAACGGGGAGCATGGGAATCGCCGCGATGATGTTGACCTTTTACTCATTGCTTTTTTGCCTCTTTACGTTGTAAACGGCTTTTTCAATGCTATTTTGAAGAAGGGGAAAGTCACTGCGTATGGCCTGGGAAGAGACATTAAAAAACCCAATTTTGCATTTGTCTCTCAGCGAGGCTTTAAGTAATCACTGTAAAAACTCTGGGCCACACACACACGTGATTTTTCGGGAGCTAAAATACTCTGTCGGTGCTGGAGGAGGAGGAGGTGCCAAGCGGTGCCAAGTTCCTGAATGAAAATCACTCTTACCACCTCTGGTTTTGGAACCAGATCTGTGTTAATTAATCCTTCGCCTCGCACGTTACATTTTGCAACCTCCCCACTGTCGATTTCTTTTCTTATTTATTTATTTTTTAACTCTGTAAAAGCAGACGGAGGTTTCCCGAGCGCCTCCCGAATTCCCAGCCGAGCGCTCTCATCGCTGACAGCGCCAATTTGTCACCAGTGAAATGTTTGACAAAAATGTGTCATTTTTGGAGAAAATTTTTCCTCGAAAGAGAAACCGGAGGGGGAGACAGAAATCAGCTCTGTTTCAAAACATCTCCCCGCTTCGTTTTACTTTATTTGGTGAGAGACGGGGATGGGGAACGGGGTTTCCACAGGCGCAGGGGGAATGTTTTAGTAAGTTTTCCTGGAAGTAGATGGCATTTTGGTGCAGGAGACCTTGTGTGAGGTCTCCTGATTTTTCTTATTCTGATTGTATGTGGTTTTTAGGGCCAGCTCTGTTCTCCAGGTCAAACGTAGCTCTGGAAGGACCAGCTCCTGTCCAGAGGTGCATAAATGCATCCCTGACCTGAGGCCCTGGAACAGGTTGCCCAGAGAAGCTGTGGCTGCCCCATCCCTGGAGGGGTTCAAGGCCAGGTTGGAGGGGGCTTGGAGCAACCTGGTCTGGTGGGAGGTGTCCCTGCCCAGGGCAGGGGGGTTGGAAGTTGATGATCTTTAACGTCCCTTCCAACTCTAACCGCTCTATGATTCTGTGATTCTCACGGGGCTCTGGTAATTCAGCAATCGCTGCAGGTGCCTGTGCCTTCAGGGCAATAATATACATTGACATCCGTATGGTCAAGTTGTATTTAATCAACCAGCAACTGCCATGAGGTGTTTTGGTAGGAAGGGTAGGTTTTGGGTGGCAACACTGAAGTTGAAGCGCTTTTTGAGCCCAGCTTGATTCTATTGCAAGTCCCTGGTAGCTTCTGCCCTTGTAGATGATGGTTGGGAGATATTGGTGGTGGTCACCACCCGTTCCTGACTTGTTCCAGGTGGGACATCCGAGCCTGGGAAGCTGGAGATGGGGCATGTGATGCAGGTTTGTCCTCCGGTTTGGATCAGCCCCCTCTTGCCCCATCTGCAGAGACCTTCAGGGCCAGGCGTGGGTGGGAACGCTCCCCCCTGCCCCATCTCTGCAGAGAAGGGTCATGGCTCAAGGAGGCTGGCAGGTCCCTGCTGAGATTTGGGATGAAGACCAGACCCGTCTACCTTGATACCCAGCGCCCAACCCCTTCCCCTCGCAGGAGGCAGCTGGGATCCACAGCAAGTGTCTCCATGGCCAAAAATACCCCCATGGCCTCGGCTTTGTCCCTGTCTGGGGCTGGCGTCCCCTCCCTGCCCTGCTCCCACCCTCACCCAACGCTGGGCCGAGGCATCTTGCACGCAGTGAGCCTCAGCATCCCCATGGATGGACAAGGATAAATCTTTTACCATTTGCTTGTGAAATAGCAAAACTGCCTCGTGCAGAAGTACGGGCGTCTGGGGTCACGTGGAAATCCCAGTCTCTGATACTGGCTCCCGTTATTAACCTCTTCCCTCCCAATTAAGTGCGCTGTGACCCCAGGAAAGCCGCCTCTCATTAGGGCTGATGCCTTCTCCGTGTGTCATCTCCAGAGGGGACGCTGTGTGTCACCTTCCCTCCCCGCAGCAGCCACCGCCGGCATGTGGCCGTGGGTTGCTCCGAGGCGAGGAGGGGAAACCCAGACCCCAACCCCAATTTAACCGCGGAGGAAAACGCAGCTGCCGACTGGAGCAGCACCTTTTAATTAACCGCCACCCTTTTTCCGTGCTATTTCCAAAGGGGGTTTTTAACCAAGTAGGAAGGGGCGGGTGGTATTTCTGGATTAAAGAGCGGTGGTGGTGCACTGCCGTGGCACATGTGTGTGTTGGGGATGAGGACGGGTGACGCCGGGTGTGAGTAATGCTGCTTGGGTCTACCATTAGTCAGCAGGAGCTGGGAGGCCAGCCCAGCCTTCCCAGTTACCTCTTACTTCCCAGTAAAGCTTCCTCTGCCAGGAAGGAGCGTGACGGGTCGGAGGAGGCTCCCGGGAGCTGCTCTAGGGGAGCCTGGGGCTTGTGCAATGCCCGTTGATGCCAAGAACCTCCTTCCTCCTCCTTCGTTTCGGGGGGCATCACCTCCCTGTGCCGTGGCCCATCGCACCAAGGGGCGCGTGGTCACGTTTGCATCATCCCCGTTGGTAAAGCAGATTTGAACCAGCAGGTTCTCCTGGACCCGGCGAGGGGTTTTTTCTCGCCGGCCGGGGGTTGCTCGGGCTGCCCCGGCATCCCCGCCGCCTGGGGAGCTGAGTCGGCAGGGAGACGGGCGCGCTCCGACTTGAATCCCCGGGGAAAGGAGTTGTGCAAACTGGGAGCGACGGGAGGGTGATGGGGTGCTGAGAGAGCAGAGTTCTCGTGGGCTTCGAGGAGCCGATGCTGGTGGTGGCGGAGGCTCTGAGGCAGGGGGTGCCTGGCGACGCTGTGGGGTGCACCGGGGCTTGTGGCAAGGAGAACCACGGCGTGTTGCAAAACAAAACCCCTCTGCTCCGTTCTGGTGAGACCCCACCTGAAGAACTGCGTCTAACTCTGGAGCCCTCAGCACAGGAAGGACGTGGACCTGTTGGAGCAGGGCCGGAGGAGGCAGTGGGGCTCAGTTTGGGGATTATCCACACCATTTTCTGCTCTGATCCCAATGGGAGGGGAATATTCGGGGGATGCTCTCGTTTCAGGTGAAGGACATGGGGGTGTTGGGCACTTGGTGGTCCTGTGGCCACTCCAAAAGGGCCACGGGGACACAGGAGAGCTTATGTCTTGCCTGGATTGTTAAGGCAAATCACGCTCCTCCTTTTAGGATGAGGGGGACCAACAACCTCACAAGCAGTCCAGAGGAGGCCACGGAGATGCTGGGAGGGCTGGAGCCCCTCTGCTGGGAGGGGGTGCTGAGAGAGTTGGGGGAGTTCAGCCTGGAGAAGAGAAGGCTCCAGGGAGACCTCAGAGCCCCTTCCAGTCCCTCAAGGGGCTCCAGGAGAGATGGGGAGGGACTCTGGATCAGGGAGGGGAGCCGTAGGAGGAGGGGGAAGGGTTTGACACTGAAAGAGGGGAGATGGAGCTGAGATGTGGGGAAGAACTTCTGTGGTGTGAGGGTGGTGAGAGCCTGGCCCAGGTTGCCCAGAGAAGCTGTGGCTGCCCCATCCCTGGAGGGGTTCAAGGCCAGGTTGGAGGGGGCTTGGAGCAACCTGGTGTGGTGGGAGGTGTCCCTGCCCAGGGCAGGGGGTGGCACTGGGGGGACTTTAAGGTCCCTTCCAACCCGAACCATTACATGGTTCAATGTAAACCAACTCTCTTCCCCTCCCTAAACCACCTGCGAGGAAGCAGCGGGGAAGGGAGGGGGACGATGCCCGGCAGCAGGGAGCTGGGGCTGGTAAGGAGCTGGTTTACTGACCCAGGCTCATTTGGTGTATGAGGCGACCGTGGCAGCATCTTTTCCTAGCCGGCGGCAGCTCATTCTCCCGCGGTCACGCTCTGTCACCCACTTCCCAAAAACATAGAAGCCGGTGCAGGCAGCATGTGCCTCAGTTTCCCCATTCCCGAGATACTGCTGTAAGGCGGGGAGGTGGGTTTGCCGAGGCTTCACGTGCCGGGCAGTGTTGGAAAGCCGGATACGGTAATTATTTATATTCAATTTTTTTTCCATCTCAGACTGTGTTTTCTCAACTTACCCCTCCAGGCAGAGCGAGGGCTGTTGTACTGGGAGCTGCCGGCGGTGTCCCCTCTCCGGGGCAGCAGCCACCAGCCCTGAGCAGCCGGTGGCTGGGCACTGTTCATCCTCACTAGCCCAGGTAGTGGCAGAGAGAGTGGCATAAATTCATAAGCCCCAAGTGCCTCTGCCCGGTTCGTCAGCTATATTCCGTGGGGTGAATAAATTTAAAGAGCGGGTCTGCTTGGAAAGCAGGCTCTGGATGACGGGAGGTGACAGGGCAGCGTGTACCATGGGGAGTGCAAAAANGCATAAATTCATAAGCCCCAAGTGCCTCTGCCCGGTTCGTCAGCTGTTCCCTGGGGTGAATAAATTTAAAGAGCGGGTCTGCTTGGAAAGCAGGCTCTGGATGACGGGAGGTGACAGGGCAGCGTGTACCATGGGGAGTGCAAAAAAAAAGAACACCCCAGCAACCCAAAAAGGCTGGGTTTCAGGGAGTTTGGGTTTTTTTCTGGTGTACTTTTATGCAGCTTTTATTCTAGAAAATCCAGCAGCCCCTACTTTCTCTCTGCCCTTCCTCCCCGCAGGGCCAGTCGTGGTGGTTTGCAGGGACGGGGGGGGAGGCCGGTCTGCCATGGTGCCCCCCCGCAGCCGCGGGAGCCGGGAGACAAAATAAACAATAATTGCATTGCCAAAAAATAAATAAATAAAATTCAAAAATAATATTTTAGGAGCTGCTAGCACAAGCCGCGCGCCGCAGATAGGGCTGCTTTGCCGTCTGTCACCTTCCTCGTGCCTCAGTTTCCCCGCCGTGCCCCCACCTACCTTGTGCCTCAGTTTCCCCACCGGCGATCCTCCGAAGGGACGGGTGGCCGGGCCGGTGCGGCGGGGATGTGGCGGGCGTTCCGGCAGCTGCCGGTTCGGTGGGTGGTGGCGGGGGAACGATGGCCGGCGAGCCGGCAACCATTTCCGCCGGCGGCCGGGGCTCGCCGGGTTCCTGCTCAGCCCCGGGTTTCGGGGGGCAAGCTCTTCCCCCCCCCGGGTCCCGCGCACCTCGGCTGGGCGGCGGGCAAAGCCACTCCTCTGCCGGCGTGACATCAAGCCGGGGAAAGAAACGCGGGGTGACCTGCCAAGGGTCAAATTCCCGGCGCAGGTAGCGCTCGCCGTACTTCCGTGCCGTGCCGGGCAAGGAGTTTGCCAGCTCCGGGGG
>VXAK01025559.1:7058-20090 GCA_013399435.1 Arenaria interpres | reverse complement strand
CCTGGAGGGGTTCAAAAGACAGGTTGATGGGGTGCTGGGAGAGATGGTTTAGTGATGGTGTTGCTTTTTGTTTGTTGTGTGGGGGTTTATTTTTGTCAGAATTAGGTTGACGGTTGGACAAGATGATCTTTAAGGTCCCTTCCAACCTAGAAGATTCTGTGAAATTGCTTATTAAGTGGTTTCCAAAGGAAATTGAGGAGAGCGGGAGATGCTGTAGCCCCCATGGCTTCCGTGAAACTCCAGCTTCTTTCCCAGAAAAGCCTTGAAAAAACTTGCTGGGAAGAGCGTGGAGGGTTTGACTTGCCTGGAAACCCATTCCTGGTTTCTACAGCGAAGGCATCGCCGGCGGCCCCAGGAGGGAGGTGGGAAGAGAGCAAGGACCACAACACTTTGCCATGTATTAAAAGAGCCCACGGCGTGTCTTCTGCTGTTGGAGCCCAGCAAGAAGTGTAGAGTTGTTGGGTTTTTTTCTCCCCTTAAACCTTGGCTGTGTGAATTGTACTTTGCAATTTTTTTTTATATACGTATCTACGCAAAAAACGGATTGTGCTTGGCAGTGTGTGTATGGCAAAAATAAATGTATATTGCAAAAATAAATGTATATTGCAAAGCCCAATCCACTTTTTGTGTGCGTATATATATATATCTTAAATTATGTATCTATAAAAGCAAGAATCTTGGTTATCTGGCTGATCCTGAGTTCAATAATTCAGGTTTTTCCCTAGGTTTTGGCTTGCAGCCGGTGGTGTGGGGAGCGCTGTGCTCGCGTGCTCCTTCCCAGATTGCACCTATAGCTTCTTATAGATCTTGGATTTTAATCTTTTAGTAGTTTCTGCCCGTATCAGGAGTTAAGAGTACTAAGCTGGGGATTGAACTGCCTTGCTGCATGCTTCGGAGGAGGAATGCTTTTTGAGTTTTTTCACCTTTTTCTAACCGGGAACCAGAGGGAAATGGTGTGATTTCGGGGAAGCTGCGTTGGGCAGCGTTCGATAGGAAGGAACTTTGTCAGAAACAGCTGCAAATCAGCTTTTTTGGGCCATGCCAAAGGATTCTCCCCTGCAGAATATCCCCCTTGGACTGCCCGCCCTTGGGCTCCGTTCCCTTCTCCAGGTCCCCCCACTCCAAGGGTGGATTTTCTCCGTTTCCCACCAAAAACCGCTGCGATTTGCAGAAATCCCTCGGGATGGGTCGCCCTTGTACAAACTGCCCTGCCTGGATCCTCCTCCCCCGGTTAATCATTTGCCCAGGGAACATTTGCCTCATCTCCTGGGCCAAGCGGCTTGTCCTGAAAAGTGGACATGAATTATCAGTTGGGGGNCGGAAAGGTGGAAATAAATTATCAGTGGGGGGGGGGGGGGGGGGAGAAGAAATAAAAACGAGCCATTAGGGGCAGCCACGGGTGTTTTATGGGGGGTTGTGCGGGGCTTTCTGGGGCCGGGGAAGGCGCTTGGGTGGGTTTTGCCTGCTAAATATTACAATATAGACGTGTCCCTCGCATCCTCCCCTGCGTTCCCAGAGGCTGGAGGGGAAACGCTGCGTTTCTGCAGCCCCCGGGGAAGATGCTTTTGGCCTCGGCCGCCTTTGGGTTCTTGCTTTTTTGTCCAGATTTCAAGAAAAAACCGCCTCGGACTGCGCCGAAATCCTCAGCCGAGCCCCCGGAGCTCGACTGTTCCTCGTTAGTGACTTTATTGCTAAATAATTTACAGAACGGGGGCCTTGCCAGTTTTCATACGGGAAGCATTTCAAGTATGCAAACCAGATTTTATGCCTTCCTGGCCCAGCTGCCGGCCGGAGCCGCCTCTCCCCATCCCACCGCCGGCGTCACCTCCCCTCCGCGCCTCCAGACCGGGGCGGAAAGGAAACGGTCCGGAACATGGGAGGGGGAACCTTAGGAAAAATAAGGGGAAAACCCCCTCTATTTCCTGCCCAGCCACTGTCCCCCAAGCTGGGCTGATGCTCGGTGATGGTGGGGAAAGGACCCAAGCGCAGTCGTTTGGAGAAGGGGCGTTTATTTTTTATTTCTATTTTATTTTTTCCGGTAACTGCGACGTGCGTGCTGAGGGATTTATTCTTTTCTCCCCGTGTCTGTGGTGCAAACCCAATAAATCGATCATCCCCTTTTGGATTGAGTAAGGGGTTTATTCCGCGTCTTCTCGGAGCGGGGAGGAAAAGCAAAATCAAACTTCACATGTTGTCATTTTTGCCCTTCGTGATCATTTTTGATCATGTTTTTATTGTGATGTCTGGCTCGTATGGAGGATTGCGGTGGCGCGTGCGCGGCAAAATAGTGTATTGTAGGGAGAGGGGAGATGAGGGCGATGGGTGCAATGTGGAAATAGCAGAAAAACACTTTATTGGGCTCAGCAGCTGTAGAAAACCAGGTCGCTGGAGGTTCCCTGGTGCCTGCCACCGAGGGGAACCTGGGCTGGGGGGTGCTCCCGCGATCCAGCTGCTTTGGGGGGGCGTAGCAGTCGCTGGGTGTAAATCTGAAAAATTAAAGATGTGAGTCTGCAGGTGTGAAAGTGTCATTTTCCCCTTTCTGGTCTCAGAGGGGTTTGGTTGAATGTTGGTGCGTGCGCCCTGAACGCGTGGGTGGCTGGAGGCAGAGCCCAGAGCGCATCGTATGGGGCCCAGTGGAGCTGGGCACTGGCCATACGAGCAGCCAGTGGGATGGGAAGGTGGTTCTTGGTTTATTATTACCATTCCTTATTATTATTTAATTTTTGTATTATTTTATTATTAATTTATTTGTCTTATTTTATATATTTTTAAAATTTTTTTAATGCCAAACCTAATAACTAATACCCAGGGGATGGCCCTCTCCCCATCATGTCCCTCCCTCCTCCTCATGTCCCTCCCTCCTCCTCTTCCTCCATTCCCGGGGTGCTGATGGGGACCACTCCAGGTTTTGGGCTGTAGAAAACAGATTTGAAAGCNAAAGCAAAATCAAACTTCACATGTTGTCATTTTTGCCCTTCGTGATCATTTTTGATCATGTTTTTATTGTGATGTCTGGCTCGTATGGAGGATTGCGGTGGCGCGTGCGCGGCAAAAAAGTGTATTGTAGGGAGAGGGGAGATGAGGGCGATGGGTGCAATGTGGAAATAGCAGAAAAACACTTTATTGGGCTCAGCAGCTGTAGAAAACCAGGTCGCTGGAGGTTCCCTGGTGCCTGCCACCGAGGGGAACCTGGGCTGGGGGGTGCTCCCGCGATCCAGCTGCTTTGGGGGGGCGTAGCAGTCGCTGGGTGTAAATCTGAAAAATTAAAGATGTGAGTCTGCAGGTGTGAAAGTGTCATTTTCCCCTTTCTGGTCTCAGAGGGGTTTGGTTGAATGTTGGTGCGTGCGCCCTGAACGCGTGGGTGGCTGGAGGCAGAGCCCAGAGCGCATCGTATGGGGCCCAGTGGAGCTGGGCACTGGCCATACGAGCAGCCAGTGGGATGGGAAGGTGGTTCTTGGTTTATTATTACCATTCCTTATTATTATTTAATTTTTGTATTATTTTATTATTAATTTANTGTCCCCCCAGCAGTGTTTTCCCCCCGGGGTTTTGAGTTTGCCGGGAGCCGTCGCTGACTTCCTCGCATTGTGTCTCCTCTTCCTCCAGCGCTGCTGCGGGAGGAGGTGGCCCAGCTGCAGGAGGAGGTCCACCTGCTCCGGCAAATGAAGGAAATGCTGACGAAGGACCTGGAGGAGACGCACGGCAGCAAGTCCCCGGAGGTCCTCTCGGCCACCGAGCTGAAGGTGCAACTAGCCCAGAAGGAGCAGGAGCTGGCCCGCGCCAAGGAGGCTCTGCAGGGTAAGGGCTGCGCGTC
Organism: Arenaria interpres; assembly: GCA_013399435.1. Taxonomy (NCBI): domain Eukaryota; kingdom Metazoa; phylum Chordata; class Aves; order Charadriiformes; family Scolopacidae; genus Arenaria; species Arenaria interpres. Next base: position 16,276 of record VXAK01025559.1, on the reverse strand, counting down.
CCTCTCCTTACGCACTGGGACACCGAAAAATTCAATAATTTAGCTAAAAAAAGAGAGGAAAAGCTCTCCCTTCTATCTGGACTGTGCAGTGTTTGTGGTGGCGGGGGGGTTGATCGCAGGGGAGTGCTTCCTGGGACCCCCCCATCCTGCCCCAGAGATGCAGAGCTGGGACAGACCGGGGTGGGAAATGGGGTGTGGGAGGCGTTTGCAGCATCGCAAAGTTAATTCCTCCACGGCAGGCTAGAGAGCAGAGCCAAGAGAGCAGCTGAAACGCAGCTGGGAAGGTTTGCGAGGTTGGGGGCGGGTTGGATTCGAGCCCCTCGCACTCTTTTAGGAGGGAAGCGGCGAGTTTCCTGGTGAGTGCAGTTTTCCTTATCCCACACGAGTTATCAGGAGCGCTGCAGAAGGCTGGGTCTCTAGGCGGTGTTGCAGGGTCTCCATGCAGTGTTGTGGGGTCTCCAGGTGGTGGTGCAGGTTCTCCAGGTGGTGTTGCAGGGTCTCCAGGTGGCATGCAGGGTCTCCAGGGAATGTGCCGGGTCTCCAGGCAGTGGTGCAAGGTCTCCAGGCGGCATGCAGCTTTTCCAGGTGGTGTTGCAAGGTCTCCAGGGGATGTGCAGGTTCTCTATGCAGTGTTGCAGGGTCTCCAGGTGGAGTTGCAGGGTCTCCAGGGAATGTGCAGTGTCTCCGGGTGGGCATGCAGGGTCTCCAGGCGGAGTTGCAGGGTCTCCAGGCGGTGTTGCAGGGTCTCCAGGCAGTGGTGCAGTGTCTCCAGGCGGAGTTGCAGGGTCTCCAGGCAGTGGTGCAGTGTCTCCGGGTGGCATGCAGGCTCTCCAGGCAGTGGTGCAGGCTCTCCAGGGGATGTGCAGGTTCTCCAGGTGGTGTTACAGGGTCTCCAGGTGATGTGCAGGTTCTCCATGCAGGTTCTCCAGGTGGTGTTACGGCATTGCAGCGTCTCCAGGCGGCGTTGCAGGGTCTGCAGGAGATGTGCAGGCTCTCCAGGTGGTGTGCAGAGTCTCCTCCTTTCCTCTTGTAGTGATTTGGGTGTTTTCCCAGGGTGGTCAGGGCCAGATTCTTCCTCCTGGGACTGGGATTTGCGGGGTGAAATGCATAATGCAGTTTTTTCCTCCCTCCCACCCCCCACCAAGGCGGCGATAAATCTCGGCAGGACACTGTGTTGGCCGGGGCAGGGGGATGATCCCGAGCAGGGGAAAGCTTTCGCCCGTCAAACCCTGGCAGCGCCGCGGCTCTAAATATCATCTCAAATCCCCAACATACCGGGTGTAACTTCCACTTGTCAGCTCGCGTTTGCGGATTACGAGGAGAGGCTGTCAAAAGTTCTCAGGCTCAGAAGCTGAGCGGCGGTGAGAGGGGCGGGGTGAGACCCCCATCCCGCCACGTCTCCCCCCATCCGGGATGCTGAGATGCCCCAGGAGGGCAGAGAATCGGGCCGAGGCTGTATTTGGGTGGGGGATTTGGGGAAAAGAACAGGGAAAAACTACCCCAATCCAGGTGCTTTTAATTTTATCACATTCTGATTTGCATAAAGCGTCCCTATAATTTATTAACAGCCAAAATATCTTCCAAATCTTCCCCCCTCCCTTGGTGCCACCCGGTGCAGCCTCCGGCAGCAGGAAATGCTCTGGGTTTATAAAACCGTAATTGGAGAAGAAAAACCTTAATTAGAGTGTATTTGCTCTGCGCAGACAGGGAGGAGGAAGCGCTGATAAATGCAAAATATGGTAGAGCAGAACTATTTTTAAGACTATTTGCAGAAAAAAATAAATAGGAAGTCATCTAAGAAGCTGCAGCGAGGTCATACGCACTTCTGTGGAGGATAGTAGAAAGAAATGAGTTTGGCTTGAGAATGATTGTGAGTATTTAAGGAATATAATGTTGTTTTTTTATTGGGCTTTTAGTGGCTGCTATATGAGCCGCTGGGATTGCTTTTCCAGGATTCTCTGCAGGTGTGATGGCTAGGAAGAGGGAATCTCAGCTTGCACTTGGAAAGGCACATAGCAAGAAGCCTTTTAAAACCCGTGCTCCTTTTCCCTCCCCTCTGCAGTATTGGAAAGCTTTTGTGTGATTTGGAAAAGCTCACCGTTGCTGGATCCGGCCCTGGGAGCTGGGCTGGCGGCACTGGGCAGCAGAGCACGGCGGTGGATACGGAGATGGGCCATGTGGAAACGGGATCAACAGCTGGAAGGGGAGGAAAAAAAGCCTCCTTTTTTCCTTTCCGTGAAAAATTGTCCGTAGAGAAACGTAGCCAAAGGGGGAGGAAAAATGGCAGTGACTGCGCTTGGTTGAACGGCTCTGCCAGGAGAAATGGATGGGCTGTTGGAGGCATTTGGGGAAATGAAGGAGCTGCAGGATAAGGCAGTGCAAGGAGCTCGGGGAAACCTGGATGTGCTCTTTGGGTTTGGTGTTGGTGGCATCCCTGCAGCCAGAGAGCATCTCCCAAGCCCACCTCTCGCTGCACAGCCCCCGTGGTCCTTGCTGAAGGGTGCCCCGCACTCGGCAGCATCGGCTGCAGCAGCATCCGACCCGCGCTGGGTCGTGTGTAATGTCATTAGCGGATAAATTATATGGAAATCTGTCGTCGTTGCTGGCACTGAGCCTGGAAGCGCGATGCAGCTGGTTATAGATAGGGGCTGCCCGCGCCTTAACGCGGAGGGGAGCGGCGAGGGTTTGCTGGTGGGGTTTGCTTTTGGGGGCTCCGGCAGTTTTAACGGCCTTCGTTTTGCTCGGCGGCGCAGGGTTTGGTTTGTGATGGTTTGGGCGGAGGAGGGATGGGTGCACCCTCCCTCCTTGGCGATGCGTTTCCAGCCCTTTCCGACAGCGTTTAGCGCGGGGTGAAGCCAGCGATAAGCCCATGCAGCATCCTGCCACCAAGCCCCTGCTGCAGAGGGAGGGAGCGGGGATCTGGAGTGGCGCAGGATGCTCTGTGGGAGTAACTCAAGCAGTTCCTGTATCCCTGGCAGCGGGGCGCTTTTTGCGTCCTTATTGCTCCTTTTTTTCCTGGGCCAATTCCATCTCTTGCACTTTTCTTCTAATCAGTTAACGTCCAAATGAAATCCCGTTGTGCTACATCCTATGGTCCTCTTCTCCTTTGCTGGGGCTCGGGGTTGTGCTCACAGTGTTAACGCGGTTGTGTTTTCCCCGGCCGGAGAGGGATGGACGTGGCGTGGGTTTGTGATGCGGAGTTCTCCGACGGGAGAAGTTGCAGACAGCTTTATTACTGCCGGGTCCTGCTGCGGGCAGGGGCCGTGCCCGAACGCCTGGGGGACTCGAGGAGCCTCTTGGCCGGGTGACATCCGTGAGCGTGTGGGCTAATGGCAGAAACCCCGTTCCTGGGAAGGTTTATCCCATATGCTGGAGCTCGCCTGCGGGGTTATCACACAGAGAGCAAACCTGCTTTCTCTTTCCTCTTCGAGTGCCAAGCTGGAGACCTCAGGCTGGCTTTTCCCACTGCTGGGGAAGGAATGAACCGACTTCGTGTCTGCTCCACAAATGTGTTATGGGCTGGTCTCCCCTCCCAAACCTGTGGCTCGGAGCTGAGACCCCCTGGGATGGCACTTGGTCTGGGACAAGCCTCCTGCAGAAACCCTCAGCAGCAAGGGGGTGGGTAGGAAAGAAATGGGTGGATGGATGTCCCAGAGGATGGGTGTCTGGGTGGATGGGCCTCCCAGAAAGATGGGGCATCCTGGCGGGTGGACATCCCAGAAAGATGGGGTGTCCTGGCAGATGGACATCCCAGAAAGATGGGGCGTCCCAGTGGGTGGGCCTCCCAGAAGATGGGGCATCCCGGCGGATGGACTTCCCAGAAGATGGGGATTCCTGGCGGATGGATGTCCCAGAAAGATGAGGTGTCCCGGCGGGTGGATGTCGCAGAAGATGGGTGTCCCAACCATGGACCCAACTGAGGAAACCCTCTCCACCTAAGACATATGGGGCTCTGTACAGAAACCCACCATAAAATCACCACAGAAGTCATTGATCACCTTGTTGACCATTGAGGGTCTGATTTGGAAACCTCTTGGCCTCGGAGCAGGGTGTTTCCAGGTAAATTCCCCCGAGGCGAATACCTCCTCTAATTATTTTCTGAAATTTGACATTATGCTCCAATTTCCTGCCCGCGCCGAACCTCCACGTGCCCAGGAGCCAAATGCTGGCTCTGCCCAACATGACAAAACGCTGACATCTTCAATGACAAGATCTTCTCCGCAGATGGCGACGGCTGCGCCGGGGGAGCGCGCACCGATTTAATCACAAAGCAAGGAGCGGCGCTGCAATTCCCGCGTGGGGCCGACCGATTTTATGAGTTAGTCATGGTGACAATATTGAATTTCATGGTAGGGACGGAGAATCAGGAGAAATTAAAGCGAATGTTAATGGGACAGGAAGGATTCACGCGTCGCTCTTGGGCAGGGCATCGCCGAGGGTTGAGCGGTGCCCCCCGAGGACGCCTTTCCCAGTGTTAAAAAATAAGTATATTATTCCGTAAGCGATAAAGTCAGCTCTGATTCTGTTCCTGGCATGAAAAATCACATTGTACGGAGCATGAGAAGTACTCGCAAGCAGATGGGAGTCGTAGGGAGGGGGTCAGAGGTGGGCTGTGTCCACTGCCAGTGTCCTGGCTGGGGTTTGGGCTCTGCCACTCCATCCCAGGAGGGGGACACCAGGCAGAGCTGCTATTTCTATCATCCCAAAGTAAATCATTTTTCATCTAACATCACATTACCACAGTAGTCAAACTAATTATCTGTATGCCCTCCAAGCAAACCTGGGCGAGATGGCGCGACCGCCACCACCTCATTTTCATTCATTTGTTATTATTACTTTGGAAGTGGGGGATGGTACTCACAGCAGCCCCCAATTAAGGGGGGAAATGCCTGGTTTTAGCATGCGGTAGCTGATTTCTACCCAGAAGTTGTTAGATGCTTGAGGCCACACAGGGGCCTGGGGGCGGTGGCACCTTCAGTGGTGGCACCTTCAGTGGTGGCACCACTGGGAGGTTTCCATGCTGCTGCCCCTCAGGTTGGTGCGTTGGAGCAATTAGATGTCCACTCGTTAGGTAAAGCTGGAAACAGAAGGTGCTGGGGAGGGATTTTTTAACAGTTTTGGCTGAGAGGAGCCCGGCGCGGAGCGGGTCCCGTTACTGCTCTGTGTCCATCGTCCTCCTCCCGAAGGAGCGATGCTCGGGGGACGGATCGTGTGGCAGGAGGTGGAAACTCAAGTAACAGGAGCACAAGCTGACCTCGTGCAGGATTAATGGTGCAGGTGGAGATGTGGGGGGTGACAGTGAGAGCTGGGGGGGGTCACACCACCGGTCCCGACCCATTCTTGCCATCACTACATGGTGCCAAGCCCGAGGGGGGCTTGGTGGGTTCCCCCTCTCCTTCTGCTATGGGCTTTGGGGGAGAGGGGAAAATAAATAATGCAGATAAGCTGTGTGAGATAAATACTTCCTGCTCACAGTAAGGGTTTAGGATTTCTTGCTTCTCGTGCTGTCTTGGGTTTACAAGCAGGTCGGAGGTTTTGCCAGAGCCCACCGTGCAGACGGGCTGTGGGAGAGTTTATTTGGATATTCTGGGGGGAGGTCGTGATACAGAAACCCAGTCCTGGATGGTCAGAATAAAGAAAAAAGCTAGTTTACCCCCTCACATTGCCCTCGTGGCCAATGAATATCTACTTTATTCTTCCTTGGCCACCCCTGCCGTCACGCCGTGGATCGCAAAGGCTCGTTTTCCCTCACTGAGTAATTAGCCAGGCTTGTTTGCTAAGGACGTATTAAGCCACCGCAGTGAGCGGTGCGTGGTCCAGGAATTGCTGGCAGCCCCGACTGCTCACTCCTGCATAACTTTTTCTTTTTTTCTCCTGCCTCTTTCAATTAATTTCCTATTAATTGGGTTTGGAATGAAGTTCTCAAATGACTGATAAATCTTCTTTAAGCTTAGGAGCTAATCGGTTTTGGAGGCGGGAGAGCGGGTGGTAATAGAGGAGGCAAAAAAAGTGCATTAATTTGAGCAAATCTCTCAAATATGAATTGAAACAAATGGTAAATTGTCCTATTGAGATAATAGGAAGAAAACCACTCTTCTAATACCCCAAGTCCATCATCTTTCTGCAGTGTATAGCGGTTGGTGTGAACATTGGTAAAGATTCCACCTTGGGAGATGGTAGAACTCTTCTCCTAATAGTACTTCTGAGCATTTTATATTTTGTTTTGGATAGGGATGAAGTGTTTTCCCTAAATCTTTAAGGACCCTGAACGCTGCCACTAATTAGAGCAAGTTGTATGCTATAGGGGACCTGCTATTTAATTAAATTCCTTAGGAGCCTTTTGTCGCCTCCAGCATCAGAGAGTGCAAATGTGACTTTAAACTTCTATAAGGGTCTCTCAGTATCCTGGCGGAAAATAAATATATGTATATATGTATGTGTGTCACAAAGTGTTCAAGGGCTTAAAAGTAGAGGGGTTTCCAGCAGTGCGTTATCCTACAGGGATGGGGCTGAGACCAACCCTGCCTGGGAAGGTTATTTTTAGAAGGTTTCTGTAGTAATTTCCCAAGCTGGAAAAAAAGTAAGGAAAATCCCGGTGTTGAAACAAAGAACTGGACTCAGTAGCCAACGTGACTATTAAGCAGGTATTCCTTATTGCAGCCCTGGGGTCGCACCTGGATTTTCCTCGAGGTGCTCCCACCCAGCAGCGATTTCAAAGGGTTAATATTTGCATGAACTTTGACATTTTCGTGGTTTTTCCACAAAATGGTTAGCATTAGCACGCCTATTCCTGGAACTACGTAATGACATTGCAGGTTATTTCGAGGTCTTTGCTGCCATCGAGCGTCCTTTGTTCGTAATCGCAGCCAGTCTGGTGGTCGTTGACTTCATGGTCGCATCTTCCCCTTCATCAGTTGTCTTCTAAATGAACTTGGGTCGTTATGTCCCTTTTTTTGCAAACGTGGCAGCTTGCACCGCTTCAGATTGGTTCTTTGTGGTTCTGTGATGATAGATTCTCTTCTCTTTTTCCTACCTGACATGCTAAACTAACTTTACGTAATAACACGTTTGTAACTGTCTCTGCTAATTTCTGTTTCTAGCTCATATATAAGCTTAAGAGGTTATAAGGTCTTAGGACATTTATAACTCTCCATTAATTCCTATCTCTAAATAACAGATGAGCTCAAAGGGGTCATAAGGTCTTGAGCAATCTTCTTCCAAGAGAGTTTAAGCCACACTGTTCACTATTGCTCTTAGTCAAATAACTACACGATTTAGCAGCAGTTTGGGCCTCTGATTCAGTGTTGGAAGGGGCTGAGTTGTCCCAGCTCCCCTACCCCGTGAATCATGGTGGCATTTGTCACCTGGTTCATTGTTTTTGTGGGTTTTGATTTACCTGCCGTGCTTAATGGCAGAGTCGTGTGTCCAAAGACTTCCATCTCCTGGTGTTTAACAGATAAAAATCTCTGTTGTCCCAAACATCTCTCTCTATTTGATCTGATTTTTTTTCCTTAACCTTTTTCTCCCCCAACCTGCAAGCCCTCTCCCTTCCTCGCTGGCTCCATCCCAACGCCTTGTTTGATTCTGCATCTTCCCAGCACGGACATACAGAAATACCTGTGCACAGAAATAAGTTCCTACCCGAGTAAATCTCTCCTTGAACCGGTCGCTGTAACGAGCTCGGCTGGGACGCGGGGGGGTGGTTGAAATGAGTTCTATAGAGTTGGCTGAACAGAGGTGCTGCTCCTCTTTTGGGGGCTATTTCAGTGTATTAGATTATTAGGAAAAGCAGCGTGGGCTGAAACGCTCATTGTGGATTGTCTGATTTAATAGAAATAGGTTGGGCCTGTGAGTGTGCGTGGAGACGAGTCCCACTCAGGATGGTGCTACAGTCTTCTAGCGGCTTTTGTAGTATAAACAGCTCTTGGTGGCTTTATGGGGGGGGGGTTTGGTGGGTTTTGGGGTGGTTTTAATTTTCATACAGAGGAATGACTTGTAGGGCTGCGCTGCTTGCAGTGCGGCGAGTGCAGGGAGCGTCGCGGGGGCTCCCTCGAGAGCGGCGCTTCCTCAGGGCGGAAAAGTATGCAAAGTCCTTCCTATGATGAAAAAGCAATATTTGTATTCGGATGCCTAAATCGGGTATGATTTTGGTGGGGTGGGGTGTATCTGGAGCGGGGACCCGCAGAGCGTTTCTGGAGCAGTGCCAAGGACCGGGTTCAAGGCTGGGAAAAGCACTTAAAAAGCAGGAATTTCTGAAGTCCCTTGTGCTGCATCATATTTCCATAATTCTCCCTGGTTTTACCACGCTTCCAGCAATCTGTCCCTGTGTTGGTGCTCAGCCAGCATCCCTCGCTGGGGCGTGGGAGAGGGAAAACATGAAGATCCTGGTTTCATCTCGCATCCTGTGGTCCCCCCAATCCCCCAGCCCTCCTCCCCCCCGTCCCCACACAGCGTTGTTGAGCTGGAAGGGGGGACGCTGGGGCGAGCCGTGCCCTGGGCTGGTGGGAGCGCTGCAGGAATCCACCCCACTGCTAAAAATAAAGCCGGTTGTGGTTTATTTATCCTGGAAAGGGAGGAGCAGGTTTTTTCTGTGCCAGGTCCCGAGCCTGCGGCAGTAGTTTTGCTCCCAAATCTCCTTTTCCAGGGGCAGAGCTGCTCCGTGGAGGGCGGGCGATGATGTGGAGATGCGCTGGGTATTTTCGGGGATGCAGCAATGGGGGTGAATTGGGCGTTTACTCCCAGCCTGGCCCCTGGGGTTGTCGTTTTGGTACTTAATTCTCAAAAAATAAGAAGAGGCAAAGGGGCTGCCGTGCTTGAGCCGTCTTCTCTCCGCCCCCCCCCAGCCATGAAAGCCGACCGCAAGCGCTTGAAGTCGGAGAAGACGGACCTGGTGAGCCAGATGCAGCAGCTGTACGCCACGCTGGAGAGCCGCGAGGAGCAGCTCCGTGACTTCATCCGCAACTACGAGCAGCACAGGAAAGTGAGTGTGGGTTCCCAGCACCCCGGGGTCTTGGGGCACTGGGGGGGGCTGGCAGCGACGCGAGTGACAAACCTGGGATGCAATCTGGTGATAAGCTCACCAAAGCTCTTACAAGGGCTGGACGTATTGATCCTGGGCTGCATCAATAAAAGTGTTGCCAGCAGGTCCAGAGAGGTGGTTCTGCCACTTTACTCTGGTGAGACCTCACCTGGAGTATTGTGTGCAGGTCTGGAGCCCT
>VXAK01025556.1:1782-37954 GCA_013399435.1 Arenaria interpres | reverse complement strand
AATATATATTTAAATATATATGTGTCAAACCAGTATTCATTCATTGTAAATTTCTCTTTCCTTAGGCGGGTAAGCACCAGGAATATGAACAGAAACTACTGCAAGAATTATACAAGCTAAACCCCAACTTTCTCCAATTATCTACGGGTACAGTTGACAAGAACAAGAACAAAGTGACAGCACTGCAGAGGTATGATGCGTAAGTACTTATGCTGGACTGTCTGGCTATGCTTTCCTTCTGGTTATTCCCAAAGAAAACTTTCTTACTCTTATTGCATCCCCTAAGTTGCCTGCTCTTTTTAGTGGCCGTATGATGAACACTAAAGGTTTTCTCTGTGCAGTGAGATAAGCAGCAATTTGTTCTAATACACAGTGAGTGTGAATCTTACTTAGTAAATAAATGTTTTTCTGCTGTGTGTGCATTTGGACACTAGTTCAGAACAAGGTATTCTTAAAGAACAACTTGTATTTCATATTTAATATTTATTAAAGATCAGATTTCAGCTTTTTTATGGTGTCATGATGAATGCAGTCTGTACTCTTACAGCTGAGATACCTTATAGTATTTTTATGTTTCTTACTGTGTTTTTTACAGCATGATCTATAGTGCAGTCCTTGCATTAGGTGTAAGGACCTTGGCAGTTTAAAGTAAAATCAGTTTGTCTTTTGCATGGGTAAGAATTCATAAGATGTGAATAAAAGATTTCTTGCTTTTCATTTAGTGAACTTAAATGATATATTTTTCACTATGTTGTAATTGTAGTTATTTATTACAGCTTTTTAAAATAATATTCTGTTTAAGTAATTTGTTCAGTAAGTTATGAAAAGATTTCTGTCCATATGAGTACAGAGTCACACGAAGATAACTGAAAGCCTGAGGTCATCAGTCCTTACATGAATTATCCACTCAAATGTCAAATTTAATATTAAGAAATAAAAACTGTTAACAATTTCCTTCACTCTTTTTTGTAGAATTTTCATAATGAGATGAACAGAGTGGATCGTAAAAGTTAGATCGCAGTTTGTATGCACTTTAGCTTTGTAATCAGGGTTTGTACTGTGTACCGGTTTACCCACTAATGAATTTTTCAGAGGACAGTTTGACTCTGGCAGCATCATTGCACAAGAGTTTAAGCGAGAAAGTGGGTACTATATCTAAAATATTGCAAAAGGAGTTTGAATAACCAGAATATAGTTCTAGCAACGGTATCCCAGCTACTATACTGGGATTTTGTGTAACTTCTGGAAGAAGTGTTGTACGCGTATGAGTGCGAGTGATCAGGACCTCCAGTTGGATCTTTCCTTAAGGACTGTGCTGCTTCTTATTTCTTGTGCACTGGTTCAATATTGACTTGCAAGGTAGAGTGCAGTAAGTAAAGCAAATACACCACTTCTGCATTTGGGTATTGATTATTTTATGTTCAAAGCTGAACGAATCTTAATTTGAAACCTATTTAGATCCCAGCAAAACAAATGAGACCAGTGAGGAAAGAATGCTCTATCTGAAACTGCAGTAGAATCTTAAGCCTTCGGAACGCAATTATGAATTGGAGCTTGGCCAGTCTGTGGTGCTAACATTTTGGCACTTGTGGAAAAAATGGCATGTTACTCTAAGGCAACAAGTGGTCTGGAGTTAATTTCTGTTCAGCTGAACAGATTCTGTTCTTTTCTGATGCTAGGCACCACCTTTTGGGCTGCAAAGTGAATTTCTTCTTGCAGCTGGGCCTTTGAAATGTTTCAAGTCATCAGTACAAAATTACTGTTCATCAGTACAAAATGTAGTTTGGGAGCCAGTGAAGGTGTATTATTCTCCTGCACAGCGCTCTGCCCAGTTGGGTTCTTGTTTTGTCTGATTCATTGATAGAATATTAATATTTCTGGCACTTTGTCAGAGCCTCTGATAATTTTGTGGTAACTTTTTTGTTTCTGGGGTGCAGGATTTCTCTTTTGCTCTGGAATTGGACAGAAGTTGAGTTGTAAATAGTAGATGTTTAATTATAAATATGTAGTGGTAGGAAACAGTTTCTTAAACTCCATAAACACTTTTTCACAATTGGGTTATAATTTGAAAGGTCCTACTTGCAGAACTTTATTCTTGCTGCTGATGGCAAATGTTAAAATCCTCTAGTGCTGTTTTGTGAATGTGAGTACTCATCTCTTGGTATGTCACTTGATAGGCATGGTGACTGCATTCTCTTACAGTTAAGAGGTATAGTCCACATTTCAAACAGATCAAGCTCTTTTTTTTTTTTTTTTCCCCCTGTTGACCTTTTCCTAAAGATCTGAAATGAATGCTTTTTTTATGCTACAAGTGGAAACACTTGTTAAGCACTTGCTGGTCTTTTAGAGAATAGCCCTTTAGAAGCATGCAGCTTTGAACTTAAACAAAACAAAACCACCCATGTGCACAAATGCCCACCCCAAAACATAAAAGTTTCTTTCTCTTTACTTTTATCCTTGGATGTAAAACTGACTTTTAACTGTGACACTTTAAAGTTAGTTTTAATACAGAGATGACTTTGCACTGGGGCGGGCATAAATTTTTATATTTAAAATAAATCTGTTAATGGATTGGAACTCCTGTTATATCTAAATTTATGGCTTTTTTTTGTAAGGGTGAAGATAGTAAATGCTGACACTGTGCTGCTGATGTGTCTTCATCCTTTGATGTTCAATATTTGATCAACACACTATCTCTTATTTCAAATGTGTACAAAGCAAAGATGAGATCTGTAAATCAGATTAAGGCTCTCATCTGTACATATTGTATAGGTATATGAAAAAAGGTGGAGGTAGTTTAGCAAATCTTACAATACTAACTAAGATTTGAGGCTAGCTAGTAATACCAATTTTATCTGAATAGAAGTAGGAAACACTTGTGTTGCTATAAGCAGCTACGGGAATTTTCAGATTCTGACTGTGATTTGACTAAAATGACTTAGAGATGTAGAGTATATTTTGCACTGTGTAATAAGAACATATTAATGAAGGGGGCATCAGGAGGAACATATGTATTTAAAAAACTTTTTTCAAAAGCTTATTCCTTATGAAGACAGCACCTGGACACTAAAAACAGCATCCTAATTGAAGCAAACGAAAAGCTAAAGTTGATGTAAAAGAATTGAAGAACACAAAGGCAAATCTTTTACAGTAAGATTGTAGGGTTAGCAAATGCATTGTTTGAATGCATGCAGTTATAGATGATATTCCAGCTCGCTTCGATTTGTATAAAATGTAACTATTTTCAGCAAAAACTTGGGCTTTGAGTCATCTCTTGAACTTTCACATCTAATGTGCACTCTGAAATGAAATTTTATGTTACTTTATAAAATGGAAGTAATTATGGCTTTAAACTAGAAGTGAAGGGAGCACTAACTTGAGTGAACAGTGTGTTCGTCTGGCTGGTCTCAGGCTCTGTTAGTAAAGCTGTGCTTTGGACTCTTGTGTAGTAAGCGTAAAGCACAAACTTCATCTGTTGAGTACAGGCTTGTTAGGGCCTGGAATATAAAACGTTTATTTCTTTTTTTAAAAAAGTGATTTAGCTCATGATTTACGGAACTTACAAATACTTATGGGATAAAGCAAACAATTATAAAGGAGGTGTGTAGGTCTGGATACTTGAAGCTGATGATGGATTTTTGTTTGGGGTTTTTTATTATTTTTTTTCTTCTCCACAACATGGACAAGTTAGCTGCTTCGCCAACGCTGAAGTCCAATCTATTCAATGAAGAAAACGGAATTCCCCCCAGTTCTCTCTCCCCTCCCTACCCCAATAGTTCTTTTTTTAAGTCAACACCATTTAAAATCTGAGAAATAATATCCAGATAAATCTATTCTTATAGATTGTCTGGCACAAGGATTTATTTCCCCAGTGCTTAAAATTTTTAAAACACTTTCTTCATAACTTGAACTCTTTTTTTTTTTTTTTTTTACTCTTGCCTTTTTCCAGACCCAACAGTAATAACAAAGATGCCTGGCCATCATTACAGAGTTCAAGTAAATCAGCCAACGGTTTAACAATGGAACACAGGAAAACGCCTCCTATATTAGAAAATGGCACAGACCCAGAACACATGACTCCAGATGGTGCAGACTCAGATTTCGGGTAATTGTGCTGCCTTTTATACTTCAGATAGCTTGCTTTCTCTCTCACTGATTGGTGTGGAGGGAATGATTCTCCAGTCTCTCTCTCTGGTTGGAGAGCTGGATTCAAATCCTGATCAGATCAAAAAAAGCTGGGCTTAGCTTAGCCCATGTCAAAAAGACTGATTGGCAGATTGTGCAGGAGAACCCCAACATAAAGTTAGTAAGTGATGGTACAGGTAAGGGCTGAGGAGAACTTGAATAACTGGGGGATCAACAGCTTATATAGCTTCATGGTCCCAGCCAGAGCTGAGCCCTTCATTTCTAGATAGAAGCTTCCACAAAAGTAGCACGCTAGCTGCTCTACATAAGGAAAAACTTCAACAGAAGGAAGCTAAATTTCAGGGCTGCATATCAGTTATTTCTTTGCAGTGGTGTGTTCCAGAAACAACTTCAGAGGTAAAGGTGCTCTAATTATCACTCAGTAACAGGAACAACCGGGCAGCAAATTCAACTGAGGCTTCTTTGTGCAGAGGAAGTAATTCATCTGCTTGCCAGAACTTACTTATTGCTAACCAACATTTTTTCCTCTTTTGGTGCCCTCCTTGAATGAAACTGGTGTCCTCTTCCGTCATAAGCATCACTAACAGTTCCGATGGTAGTCTGTAGTCATGCTGTTTTGTTTTTTATGGGCCCCCTTAGGTAATATCAATTGGGCTCATTCAGGGGTTGGATGGGAAAATAACAAGGTGAACCCAAATATTTCAATAAGTCATGTTGCAGATGAGGTAGCTGACCTTTGTTTTAAATCAATATTGAATTGCGTTAATATTGTGAGTGCTGTTGAAAGTAGTACCTTCTTGTTAGGCTTGACAGCAGTCCTGTTGAGGTGGGATCAGACATCCTGTGGTTACATCTCAGTAGTGACATGCAGCTTCCTCCTTATCTTTTCTGAAATCTATATAATCATAGAATCGGTTTGGTTGGAAAGGACCTTAAAGATCACCAGGTTCCCCTCCCCCTGCCATGGGCAGGGCCGCCTTCCACTAGACTAGGTTGATCAAAGCCCTGCCCAGCCTGGCCTTGAACGTCTCCAGTAATAGGGCATCCACAACTTCTCTGGGCAACCTGTTTCAGTGTCTCACCACCCTGTCAATACTTTACACCCTTTTGCAGTAGGTAAAAATATTGTAGCCAATAGATAATCAATCTTGGTCATTCCTGAGGGCTGGAAGCCAGTCTTATAATTGAAGGCTCCTTAGGTAGGTTCAAGTATAATAAACATTTTCAGCACTTAAATTGTTATTAAAAGTTGTCTTATGCACGCTTTTTTAAACTGTAGCATTGTGACTTTGTGAGCAGCTTTGCGAAAAGAATTTGGCTGGAATATCAGCTCTACAATCAGAGTGATTTTGTAGTGAGAAGTCTACAGCAAACTTTTGTGCTATAGGTATTCAGAAATTACTAACCCAAGGCAGTTTGTTCCAAATGGAAGAACTTTCTTTATGATGTTTGATCATTGAGTAGAAAGTATTTGTAAATCTTCACTGGAGTAGTGCTTGTTTGCAAGTATCTTCCTCTGTTTTTTTTATTTTATAGTCATGAATAATTCAGATTCAGGTATCTTTTTGAGATACTGACGCAATCAGTGTTTCTCTGCACAAAAATCGTTTTTATCAACAGATTACTCTTATACGATTTCTTTAGGATGGCAAAGAAGTAATCCTCCTGGGTTTCTACCCCAGTTGTTCTACTGCAGTTACATTCTCTCCTGTTCTACTCTCTAGCAGAGAACAAATGTGGGAGGACTCAAATCTTACGGATTTTTGACCTTGGTTTGTGGCTCTATGCAATATTTAAACTTTGCAGCAGGAAGAGGTGTTTGAAAAAGGTGTAGCTAGAATCTGAAGTCTGCATCCAGTTAAAATTACTAAATATATTTGTCTTGTGCTAACACATCATGCCTGTAATTTGACTTCTATCACATTCTGGCTCTTGACTGAAATTTGTGTTCGTACTTCTGGTCCTTGATTGTCGGACCGGTGTTTTGGGTTGTGCGGCCTGATGCTTGTGCATCTTCCCCTATGGGTCGATAAAAACAAAAGTATCTTGAAGTTGTAAAGCAGAGATTTTAACCTGCACTTGAACTAATACTGTTTCATTATTGTGGTATTTCGCATATTAAGGCAAGTAACAGATGCCTGTCAGCATCTTGTGTCCTGAGATGTGCCATTTCAGCCGAGTCATGTTAATTCCCAGTGAATAGCTTTTTGAGGTGGCTTTCTGCTGTATCTTATCTTTTGTTCCCTTTATGTTTGTGGGAAGTTGTTTATGCTGTGCCTTTTCCTGCCACTTTCCCCTTCTATCACCTCAAACCTCAGTTTTTTTACGTTGGAACTAATTTCTCCTAGTTAAAGCTTGAAGGCTGGTGGGAAGCTTAACTTGCTGCCAGGACTAAATAGTTATTTTAATCTTTTATCTCTTCACAGATTTATTTAGGACTCTTGTGGGAACTAACAACTTAGGTATTTGGAAAACGAATCTGTTCCTAAGTTCCTCTCCAGTAGTAGCATAGACGGAACTGATTACTATGGACTACTACTATAGTACAAGAGTCATGTTTTCTTGAATGTCATAGAGTTACTATGATCATGTTTAAAACCTTCCTTTTGTTCCTTAACAGGGTAGTCATCAAGCAGAGTGGTGGGAAGAAGTATTGCAATATATGGCAAATGATTGGAATGCTTATAATTAAAACAATTTCATAAATAATAAGTGGATTTATTTCCTTCTTAATTCATCCTAATTAATTTTGCTTTGTCTTTATTTCAAGGCTTTTCTACCACTATGAAAGCAAATGTTGATTTTCACGTTACATACTTGAGTGTCTTATTGTCTCTTTTCCCCTCCCACTTTTGCAGCCCTATCGACAAACCTTCAGATTCCCTCAGTATAGGAAATGGTGACAGCTCCCAGCAGGTAAGACATAAATATAAAGGCTGTGAAAGTAAGAACTGAGTTTGAGGGCATGGTGCAACTTGTAGGTGAAGCAGCAAGTACTTTCTGAAGTGTATCATAATTATAAACAAAACTAAAACAAAAATGAACATAGCAGTAGTATTTTTGACCTTATACTGAGTTTTATGTTAACTAATCTAATTGCAACCAAAAGTTTTGAGGAAACTTTTCAGTTATATTAATGAAAAATATTTTATATATAAACACTCGTGTCCTAATTGTTTCTCATCCTTTTGCCTGTAGATAACAAACAGTGACACACCTTCACCACCGCCTGGTTTAACAAAACCCAATCCAGTCATACCCATCAGTTCATCTAACCACAGTGCACGGTCTCCTTTTGAAGGGGCTGTAACAGAATCACAGTCGCTCTTCTCTGACAACTTTCGGCACCCTAACCCCATCCCTAGTGGGCTTCCTCCATTCCCCAGCTCTCCACAGACTTCAAATGACTGGCCCACAGCACCAGAACCACAGAGCCTCTTCACATCAGGTATGTACACAGGTGACATGGCTGGGTATTCCTTGCTTTTGGAACTGTCTAAAACTGTTTAGAACCAAAAACTCTAGCACTTGCTCCATACTGCTTTTTCACCTTCTGCAAATGATTAAAATTTGTCACTTAACTGCAAATTATTGCACTGATGTAAGGGCTTCTTCTTTAGAACAAACTTTACAGAGTTTTCCAGCTGCACGGCTAAGTTAGAGTCCTTATGTTAGTTTTTCTCAGCCATGTGCCTGTCTAAATAATAGGATGTGACATGTATGCTTAATATTTAACGTTACAGATTTTTATTAGGAGTGGGGAAATACAGTGTCAGTATATGTTGATGTAATCAGAAGTTACGCAGTGGAATTCAGAAATTTTTTAGTATCCTGCATGGTTATCTGAAGGTGCCTAATCTTTCTCTTTCTGAAGTGAGATTATATATATTCATAAAAGATAAAAATATAGTTAATTGCATCAACAGAAAGATATCTATATTTTCCAGGTACTTTCGTATGAAACACCACTACACGTGAATGAAACATCATTTTAGGTGTATTTAGTCTTGGTAATGTTTAACAGTATTTAAGAGCTCAGAAATTCTAAATCTGAGGGCATTGTTAGAAAATGGTATGAAACAGTATCACTAATAAATAGAATGTAAATGATCGCTTAGGACATGGTTTACTTAGTGATTAGTCTTCTTTTGATGTTTATCTGACATCTGGATGTCATAATTCTCTTTGTAAACAATATTTATTACCAAGGAAATTGCCTGCTACTAACATGCTATAAGCACCAATTTTTGTGAGGATTAAGTAGCAGTAAGAGACAATTTCCATGTAGTAGAGGTCTTTTTCGTTTCATAATTAATATAAAATGTATGGTTGCTATTTAAATAAAAATACAAAGGACAAGTTTTTGTCCATCTAGCAACTCTTTTTGTCTATCATCATGGATTTTAGAGGGAAAATAGAAGTGCAAGTTTCTTTTCTGACAGGATACTGAGCTTAATTTTAGCTACTTAAAGCAGACCATATTCCCTACCAGCAGAGGGAGTTGATGTTGTGAGTGATACTACCTTGTATTCATCAGTTTCCATTGCCAAAATTTTGAGGAAAAATATGGTGAAACTATATAAATAAACCTGAATAAGAAACTTAAACAGTATAATGAAATGCAGTAATAATTGAAAATACAAGGAAATTCTGATAACCGGTTGGTTTTTTCTTGCAACATTGCCTCAAAATATTTAACAATATCTTCTAATGCAGTTCCTCATTTCCTTTTGTTTTATTAAGGTGTCTACTCAAGAATTTAACTTGTTTTCCTACATAATGGTAGACAGTTGGGGTTTTTTTTGTTTTGTTTTTTTTTTTTTTTTTAAATCGTTGCTCTGAGGTTCCCCCTTCGGGAGGGAGCATCTCCTCACCACCTTCCTTGCACAGCAGAACTGAAGCACAGCATAAATACTGAAAGCAAAATACTGAACTGAATAAAAACCTTATTTAAAGTCTGCTTAGTCACACTTCCATCAAATATGGATGTAAAGTAGGTTCTAAGCAAGTGTTTATTGGTCTCTTTCCACTCGGTGTTATTACTGAAAATACTTATTTGACAAGGTTTTTCTATAGTTCCTGAACTACAGAAGTACAATTTGCTAGTTCTGCCATTTCACCTTAAGTAGAAATCTGTGACAGTTTGATCTGGAAATGGCATTCTAAGCTGATGAGTAAGGTGTCTTTGGGGAATGTATAAAGAGGTACTGTATGAAAAATAACTGGCAGCATAGGTTCAAGTACACCGAAGCTGAAACTTTTGTATGGATAAATGCTGACTAATTCTTGTTCTAAATTCTGTTCTTCTCCTCTCTGGCAGAAACTATACCAGTATCCTCCTCCACAGACTGGCAAGCGGCTTTTGGGTTTGGTTCCTCCAAACAGCAAGAGGACGACTTAGGGTTTGACCCCTTTGACATCACCCGCAAAGCCTTAGCAGACCTGATTGAGAAGGAACTGTCAGTCCAAGACCAACCTTCCCTCTCGCCCACATCTCTTCAGAACCCTACCCCACACACTACAGCTGCCAAAGGGCCAGGCTCTGGATTCCTGCATCCTGCTGCACCCGCAAATGCCAACTCTCTCAGTAGCACCTTTCCAGTCATGCCACAGAGGTTCCCACAGTTTCAACAACATCGAGCAGTTTACAACTCCTTCAGTTTTCCAGGCCAAGCAGCCCGCTATCCTTGGATGGCCTTCCCACGCAATAGCATCATGCACTTGAACCACACAGCAAATCCCACCTCAAATAGTAATTTCTTGGACTTGAATCTTCCACCACAACACAGCACAGGTCTTGGAGGGATCCCTATATCAGGTAGGTGAATCGGGACAGCTGTGAATATGACTTAATTCATGCTTTCAGCTCCTCTGAGCCAGAACAGAAAAAGGGAGTAGCCAGCTACAAGTGGTAGAGTGGTATCTCTTTACAGTCATATTGGGTTTGTTAGCAGAGTGAGGAATATTGTTTTAAATAAGCCCTTTCCATTTAAAAAAAAAAAAAAGAAATCTGGATGTTTAGCCTTGTAATATTGAGCTTTATAAGGAAGGTGGAGTATTCTGTGCCCGCTTAATTTTGTGCCAAAGCAGATCGGTATTTTGGTTCTTCAGTCTTGCCAGACTGGCTTTCCTTAAGAGTAGGCCCTGGAAGCGCATTGCGACTTCCACGTCAACATGCAGGTGCTGACCAGAGTTGTTAAAATTGTGCAAAAAATGGTAATGATTGTAATTTGTGCCAGATGTCTTGGCTGGGTTATTCCCTCTTGCGCATAACCAAATGGCTGCACAATGAAACATTCAGTGCTGTTCATTTCTGTACTTCAGATGGCCTTAATATTATGCTAATCTTCCACTGAATGGATGCTTACAATGTGTGTAAGAGGATTCATCCTGATTGGGAGGGTTGTGATGCTTGAAGAAAATAAGCATACAGTCGGGCCAGTTCAGGCTGCCCTGAATGGATTGATAGGTTCTTGCAGTAGACGTTACAACTAAGGAGCTAATTGTAACAATAACTGTCTTGATTAAAAATTGATTTCTGGACTTCGACGTCTTTCCATGCTTCTGATTTAGCTTGGCCCAAACAGGTTCTCTTTTCCTAATGGGGGAAAAAAGAAATATTAAGAGTATAATGAACTGCAGATGGAAAGTCTCTGTAAGCTCTTTGTAGCCTTGAGATGGAGAAAACAGCTTCTTGAGCTGTTGCCAGTGTTATTTTCTTTTCATGGGTTTTAAGAAGTACTAGTTATAGTGTAAGAAAGTGACCTAGAAAGTCACTGTGGTTTTGACGCTCTAGTACAAGAGCTAATTTTGGCTGTTACTTTGTCCTCTTTGAAGTCTTGTCGAAGCTACAATACTGCTGTAAGGCCCTTAGGCTGATTCATAGTATAAACACTTGGTCCAGGCTAGAAATCCAAGTAGTTCAGAACTTTTTATACTGGCAGTGGCAAAGTCGTTAGACTAAAATGACTGATGTTGGCTACACTGAAGCATTTTTTAAAAAATAAAAAATTTATGTGGAGTCAAAAATGCAGCATCCTTAGCACGGCAAATTGTTGCTCACTTTTCCCTAAGCCACACAGAACTTCCTGGAGCATTGCAAGACATCAAGTTTCAATTTTACCACTCAGTTCTAAAAATTGCTGGTTCAGGGGGCCAGTAGCAAGACTATTGTCTGGACTAAGGGAATCAGAAAAAGTCTGTAGTGTTGAAAAAGACCCATCCAAAGTACAGGTTGATTCTAGGTTTGCGACAGCATTCTTTAAATTGCATTACTTTCAAATTGCTAAAGGCAGTTAAAGTGGACCCCTTAGATCCTTGGTATGACTCCTGAAGAGCCAGTTGTGTGGTGGTGTTTGATGCACAGCCCGTGCTCTTTACTTCCCCCATATGTTTCAAGGCACCAGAGTTGATATTTAAGTATACCCTTTCTGTATGCAACTGCTAGAACCAGTTAATCTCAAAATATTTTTGGCAGATACAGTGCTAAAAACAGAAAATAAACATCTGCTGTAGTCTCTATGGAAAGTTCCTTTGAGTTGGTCTTAATTTTTTGTTTTACAAAACATTGTTAGTTGCCTGGCTGACAATTAAATAGCAGCAGTTGCTGCAGTGCAAACACTTCTCAGCTGATCTACATGTCAGCTTTGATATATCTTGAAAAAAGAATCACTTGCCCAAACAGATTACTCCTTTTTCTTTTCCTGTTGTCAGAAAGCAGCTAAAGTCTCAGATAGTTCTGGGTTTGTTTGCTGGGTTATGGATTTGTATTAAGTGTATAGTATTTAGTGCCTAGGGTTTCTTTAGTTATCGGGCTATAATATTATACAAATAATTTGAAAGTCAGGAGATGCCCTCATGTCTCTTTTGGTCCAGGCTAGAAATCCAAGTAGTTCAGAACTTTTTATACTGGCAGTGGCAAAGTCGTTAGACTAAAATGACTGATGTTGGCTACGCTGAAGCATTTTTTAAAAAATAAAAATTTATGTGGAGTCAAAAATGCAGCATCCCTAGCACGGCAAGGATTAAGTGCTAACTTAATAGTTTCCAAATTATTGATTAATCTGTCTTTTCAAATCTGTATCTAGTGTACAGATCTCTCAATAAGCTCCTCTTACGTTCTTTTTGAAAAAATAATACCTGTTCTTTATGCTTGCTTTTAATCTATCAGTAGCAGGTATATAATTATAGAATTTTCTTAGTTTCCTCATTGGATTCACAGATACAGCTGCCTGGTGGGGTTGGGGGAGGAAAGTGGTGTACAAGTACAGAGAAATCATGTTGATGGGACAGTGCTTTATTGCAGATTCTAGCTGACCTGCTAGAAAGGTGGTGTGTATCATAATAGCTGTTTAGCAGTATGGAGAGGTTCGTTGTAGTATACCTGAATCTCCTTTTTGCTAGCTCTTGTTAGCTTGTATTAAGGTGTTTTAGAAAATGTCATCACCTCAACTGTTTCATATGTAACAGCAAATGAAAGCTAGTGCAGGTGAAACTTCACATTCTGTCTTCCAGTAGGACCCTCAACTGCTGTTGAAGTTGCATGTTTCCTATGGTCTTTGATCACAATTTTTACAGGACTGTAAATTTCTAAAGCAGATGATACTGGACCAGTCACTTGGAAAAGAAGAAAACCAACAAAAAACATCAAAACAAACCACATTCATTTATTCTGTGTGTTTGCCTGCTTTATTTAATCAGCCTTTTTCAACTTCTCTATTTCATATATGTGAAAACAAGCAGATCTAAAAACTCTTATAACTTCATATAAAGTTAGTATAGTATTTTGTAGGCTTTCTAAATCCAATTTCAGTTAACTTCACTATTTGTGGTTAGGAAGCTTGTATGAAGAAAACAATGTCTTAAAACTGCTGCTGCTTCTGCTTAGGTAGGCATTAGTATTCACATGAATTTGAAATGCTCATCTGCAACACGTTAAATGGAATGTTCTAAAGCTACCTTTTGTTTAGTTGAGATTCAGAGCTGTGCTGTATTCATAACCCCACAGCTCCAGGTAGGGCTATTTTGTGATGTGCACCAGATTTAAATGGAGGGACACAGGCGCTACTTTTTTTTTAAGCTCTCATCTAAAAATAATTTCTATATGGAATTTAGTAGCCTATTTCTCAGAGGAAGTAGTATTTATTAAACTCATTCTGCTGTTTCCAGTGAAATGACACAATGACACATGATTGACTTCATAATTTTATTATGCATATACTTGAAATATGTTATATTCATCAGGCTTACATTTGTCCCCAACCCATATTTAAATTAAATTTTTGATTGACTGACTCCCAAACTAGCTTTTTTTTTTCCTCCCCAAACCCTATGATTTTGCAAACCATAGCAGATGTTATATGTTCTCATTGTAAGGGACAACTTGGGCTTGTTGCTGTTCTCTGACATGGGATGGATTAGATGATTTACTGTGTAATTATAACTGTGTAACTGTGCTTCAGGAGAAAAGTTCAGTGACTTTATATTTATGGACAGCATGATTGTTGCAAAAAGCAATTTTACCCTAGATTGTGTGCAAGCTATACTAAGAATATAGGCCAGCAGCTATCCTTTATTCTGCAGATAATGCCAAAGGAAGGATCACTGACAGCAATGTGGGTGGTTGTATGCCTTTATTTTTATGTTACTTCAGGTTAACAGGAAACTCTTTGTAATTTGATAGCTACTACTCTATCATCTTTGCTACCCTACTGTCAGTTGGTGTGTTCTAAAATAATAGGTATAGTATTGGATCATAGAGTAAAGCAGGTCTCAGATTAAGTGTGGTTTGAGGCTTATAAAATGAGATGCATACATATTAATAATGGGAAAATAGAAATATATTGTTTTATTGAGTTTACTGAGTGATTTGTATTCATTAATTTTATTACATAGAAAAAGTATAAGAACAAATTCACACAGAAGTATGAGGAAAAGATTGTAAATGGTTAGGCCACCTTTCCTGTCAGTTCTTAACATTTTGAAACACTGGCTGTTATTTCATTTTTTTAATTTTATAATTTTCCTGAACATAATTCCAAATGAGAAAAAAAAATTGTTAGAACTTATCAATTCAGTAATAATGAGAGTTTAAAATTTGAAGTCTTCCAAAACTAATGCTACGCAATACTGTGTATATTCTTCCCATATAAATCATTGAAACCCCATGAGTTTGAAGGGACTGCTAAGGGCTAAGGTTCACTGAGTCTAACTCCTGATACTACACAGGGAAGCCTAAAAATTAAACCATACATCGTGGAGCATTGTCCAAATGCTTCTTGAACACAGGTAATTTATGTGTATCATGCGTATATTAGAAGTCTAAGATAGAGAAAATAGTCAAGTGGACACAGACACAGATAGGAAACATAAAGAATTAAACCCTGTTTAGGGTAGGGGAAAGAAAAAAGTTTCACCTGTTGTCCTTGAAAATAACCAGTGTAAAATCCATCAAGTTATTTTAGATAATGAAGCCCATTGATGTGGAGATTGCAGTAGACTTCTGTGAACCATTCCTGAAACTTCAAAATGGGGGGCTTGAACGCCGTAAGTCTTTGTAGCTGAATATTAATGACAATCAAACTTTTGTTCTCTCAAGACCTTTTTGTTTTGATATTATGGTTTATATTTCTTGAATATGCACAGCCTAATTGATAGAATTATGTATATTTAAAGATTGAGACAATAAATAGGTAGACAGTTCTATTAAGTTTGGGTGCCATCCAGCAGTCTGTCTGGTGGTGGTGTATTCCTTATCAAGACACTGACTTACATAGGCACTTTCGAGTTTTGCTTAAGTTTATTTTTTTGTGAAGCAGTAGCTGGTAGCAGAGAGGGCAAAGCAATGAAGGTTATATTAGGTCCAACTTCTTCCCACTTTAAGTCCTGAACTCTTTCATATTTAAACCACTTAGGGTGTTGCATTTTGTCCCACTTCAAATTTTATGGCCCCTATGCCCCCAGGTATTGAGCTCGTCTTGAACATGGGATCCTTTCTTGCCTAATGCTACTTCTTGGACAACATTTTAGTAAAAGGAAGATCCCTGTGTGTTGGTTGCGATCATACTGTCTAAAAGACTTTATTTAGACCACAGAGAAGAATGAGGTATCAGAATAAGCATTGTCATGTTCTGTCTTTAATACAAAGTCTTTGTCTGACGTGGTATTCTCAAAACATAACCTCATTTCCATTTGAGGCACAGATTTCTTATTTGACCTTTGTCCTTCTGACTTTGTCTCTTCTCTTTGGGTTGATTCTTGATAGTCGATTCTGTCTTCTGAGCGAAGAAAAGCATGGCTTGTTTTACACAGTCATGGAACCAAAAAAATTGAATTTCCAGCATAGCACCTGACACTCTTCTGTGATCTCAGGATAATAATTTGGTATGGAGTCTTAGAGGCGTTCTGCTACTGTCACTTTTAAGAAAAAAGTCTGGCTCATGTGGTATGTTGTAAAACTTAAAATTCTTCAGATGCTGTGTACACAATGCATTTAATCCCATCCTCTAGTAACAGGCAATGGGACTTAAAGTGCAGTCTCACATCCCTTTATTTTGGATGTGGTGGCTGAAAGAGCATTTTTTCTACACTTTTTCTCTTGACCTGACAATATGTGAAAGGTTTAACATCAGTTTTAAGTATTCATGGCCTTACTCTTAACAGTAAGAGATGCATTAGTCATTAATTTTCTGTCCTAATCTTTTAAATATGACTGTTTTCTCACTTGGTCTTCCTTGATGTTTGGCTTTCCAACAGCAGCTGGGCAGAAAGCATGGCAGCTGAATGTCATCTTTTCTGCACCTCTGGTGAGATCTGTGGCTGCCTGTATCTGAAGTCTTCCTCTGATTAGGTAGAAATATAGGAAATTTAGGTTGAAAATAGGAAATGTGGTGAAAACCTTGGCTGATACTACTATTAGTTGTAGGTGCCACGTATGGCACTCCAAAGACCTGTATCCTTCCGGCGTGCAGAGCCTCCACCCTCTCAGAAGTGGGTGTTACCCTGATATAAAGGTCACTCCTCATTTGAAAATAAAGGCCTGAACACTTTGCTTTTAAATTATAAAATGAAAAGTAAACAACCTCAGCTATTTCCAGTATTGCTTTTACTGACCCTTGCGAAGACCCTGTGTATCCCCTTCCTCAATGAAGATGACTGTTCTTAGAGCAGTCTCTGCCACTGAATATTTTGTTCTCACCAGTCCTTATGCCTGCTGCTTTTCACTTCTTTCTGTGGAGGTTCTTGGGCCTCCACCCCTCTTCTTTAGGAGATGCCTTATGTCTGTATGTATCCCCCATCCCTGAATGTCATTCTCCTTTTATTTCTCGTCATAACTAATTTTCTATTTCACTGCTGAAGAAGTGAAGTGTTCAGCACAACATGAAACAAATTCAATCTGAAAATAAACTTCTGGCTTGCTCGCTTTTGTTGCTCTGGAGATGGTATGTTTTTGGTTTTTTTTTAATGCAACCAGGGTGGTGCTGCTAGGTTTATTTTAAACGGAAGTGGGATTTTGGATTAATTTCCAAAATATTAAATCGGTGTCAAGATTGCAGTCACATTGTTTGAAATCTGCTATGGATGTTCCTTGTCCTCCCTCTGCTGTCTTGCCCCTTAACTCCTATACGCTTTCTACACTTACTACTAAAGTCTGCCTGCCTTAGCGTAATCTTGTCACGATCTCTGAGAGAACTTCATCCACAGCACCTGTCCTTTAAGTCCTGCTACTTCTCCATCTGTTCCAAAATTTCATCTCACACACCCACCCTTCCCTCCCAGTGCCTTTTCAATGCTAATATTGCAACTGTTTTTAAAACCCTGCGGAATTTTTTCTTATTCTTGTGTAGGAAATACTGTTCCAAATAAAGCTCAATGTATAAATATATGTGCCCTCATCTCTATGAGCTTGGTTTTAAGCTCTTACAAACTTCTTCAAATCTTTGATTCTAAGATTATTAGCGATGGCAGTGAAAGACAGGCATCCTGCTTTTTTGAGTAGTAAAATGCCTATTTTTAAATGTGTCATTTTATTTCAGAAGAAGAAAATGTGACCAAAAAAAATGTTAAAAAAAATAATCAAGAAATCCTCGTAACTTCTCTTGGCTGAAATACATCAGAGGAGTGACTAATTACATTAACACTGCTAGACTTGAAATAAATGTGGTGTTGGCTGAAATAGGTGGCCTGAGTGGCTGACCCAGTTTGCATTCTGGACTGTCAGCCCTGACAGCTTTTTGGGTAGCTCTCCCCGAGAAACAGGGGGAAACAAGCGCAGGATGTACTTCACATCAAATTTCCAGGCTGTTTGTGTTATGGTCACCAAATGAGCTTCAGCTGCATTTATTGCTTATTGAACAAGAACTTTTACCTTCCTCTTTAGAGCTGTTTAGAGCTGATGTTAAAAAAACTGGCATTACCCTTTAAAGACTGGAAATTAGTACATTTGCCAGTGTCACCTGTTAGTAGCAGTGTCTAACGAGGGGCTGTGCCTTGAGCATGTATCTGAAACTTCAGTCAGTCCACCTCACAAAATATCAGGTATGACTGAGTTTTAGCAAAAAGCACAGACAGTTCGTAGGCTTCCTGCATAAACACATTTTGAAATACACCAACTTGAATAACTATTGAGAAAGGGCAAAGATAATATTTTTTAAAAATTGTATTGGGGAAGGAATGTAAATGAAGTATGCTGAAGAGCGTAACTGAAAGAGCAGCTTCACAAAAAGTGTTTCTCCTTCCAGCAATACCAAATCACATTTGAGGGGAGTAATAAAAAAATCTGATTTTTTCCATCCCTTGCCATCTCTTGGTTCCTTCTACATCACAGCCTCATCTGAACTTCAGCTTGTTCCCAAAGGAATTACGTAAAAAAACCCAAAACCATGTATTTTAAAAGTAGGCCACCTCTACTGGAAGACAGCATTTAGTAATCAGAATGAATTTCATGTCATGGAAGGTTTGATTTTTTTTTTTTAATTTTTTTTTTCTCAGCTTTTGTGCAGTTCATCTAATCTTCCCACAGAATGACTGAAGAATGACGCTTCAGCCTTAATAGTTTGTTACAGATGTGGAAAAATTAGAAATGAGTTTATAATTTCTTAAGAGTGTGCATTCACTCTGCTAATGCTGGTCTCACAGCCTTGATCAAAGGATTGTTTGGGTATTCCTGGATTCCAGAACCTTCATAACTAGATAGGCTCTTGCTAATTATTGATACAGCTTTGAAGATCTGATTTTTCTTTGCCAGTTCTTGTTATTGTGTTCACCATACGGCAGATTCCACATATTTTTATTTATGCATGTATCTATGCATGTACTCATAAGTACACTTGTACACACAGGGGTTTTATTTGAGGTCAAAGTCTGGGGTTTTTTTATTGACAAATGGGGTGATCTGGTGAGATTGAACCCTGATGTAGGATCTAGGAATAAGCAGCAGGTATACTTAGGTTAAAATTAACTTTGTTTACTCAGGTGAATAGAATAGTGTGTCTTTCTGAGCTTTTTTAATCAAACTCTTCTGTATGTAGGATTCAGGTATCCATTTCCTTCATTTCAGTGTCTTCGTGCACTTGGTTTAGGTTTATGTTAATATTTAAGATTATCAGTGGTGAGAACTGGCTACTTTCTTATGGGGTCTTTTTTTTGGATGAGAAACATCTTATTAGCTCATGTGAAAAGAGGCTTTTATTGACAAAGGTAGAAGCATTACGGAATATATTGTCTTTTTTGTATGCAGAACAGTGAGTCCCAACTTGAAGTCCTGCAGTTGACCACTATGCTTTTTTAGCAATAAATGATTAAAAAGTCAGTAATAAAAAATGATGGGATACTGTAGAAGCATCTGATATGAAGCATGTTTTTCAAAGCAAGTTAGAATCTCAATTTGAAATTTCCTTATAGCTTAAAATTGGGTGGCTGGCTGCTATGATTATGTATTAGATTTGGTCTCTTGGGCCATGGTAAGTCTGAGTCAATTACAAGAACTCTCCAGAATACTTAATGTAAAATTGCTTTTCTCAAACCTAATAAAATTCTGACACTATATACAAGCAAATATGGATCATCCTATTGAATATCTGAGCTGTCCCCTCATTGATGCTGCAGAAGGATTTCCCCTGAAAATAAATTAAATTTTCTGACTCTTAAGACTTATTTAGTCACAGAAAGCTTAAAAGTTGTACTGTCAGATCTTCATCAAAAAGGAAAATTATTTAGAAAAACTTACTTTCCCCTTTGAAGCGTGTACTTCAAAATTAAATATATTCCTCTTGATAGTTTGGCTCACTGGCGTGTTAAGTTGCACCTGATTTATTTTAAATTGAAAAATAGTGCTTTTTTTATTTACATGGCTGTCTTTTAAATTGGGTACATGTGGAATTAGTATAACCATGGAAATCAATATGGAACCAAGATAAAAGCTGCTTTACTTGCATTATTTTAAATCTGAGGGCAGACCGGTGCCTCGACTACCAAAGCAAATTTTGTAGGTGTGTGTATGTATGTACGCTTATTTTGTTTCCCTAGTTCTTCAAGCTCATGACCCTAATAGTTCCATTGGAAATCCACACTGTGGAATGACACTTAAACAGCTGTTTTCGTAGATTGCCGAGTTGCTTCCTGTGTGTAGATAATGTCAGTGAGGCTTTTAAATGTTCTCTTCAAACAGCTTTTATCTTCTAGTGTTCCTGCCATTTGATAGCTCCCCAAAATGAAGTGGCTAGTTGTATTCCTCATGGGCAGCACTGCTGTTTAAATGTGGACAGATTCAATCTTCTTGATGTTCTCAGGCCTCTGCGAACGGGTGAACCTTCATTGTTTGGTTTCAGTATTGTGGGATTCCTAGAAATCACAGATATGCAGAATGAGTGAAGTCTGAGAGTGAAATCCTCCAGACCGTAGCAGTTTAAATGGGATTTTACTCATGGTTTTAAAAATTCCGTGAGCAAACAAGCTTATTATTCATATTGAAGTGACATAGGTACAGTTTTTATCATAACTGTTGATGATTATATAAGCTTTGGATTAAAGGCTTTTGAATTTATCTAATGTGATGGGTATAATTTCATTATAGGATGTTGCAAATTGTCCTTTCCTTTTTTAATTTTTTTTGCCCTGGGCCTAACTTTGTCATTCTGGTTGTCTTGCTAAGGCTTCAAAATTAACTGTTATTGTACAGTGTCCTTGAAGATTTCACAAGGGCCTTCTTACAAGCAGGTCATTGTAATAGCCATTCTATTATCCAATACACCTTAATAGTCTCTTCACTTGTTTCATAGCTACTCTGTGCGGTCAGGTACGTGACATCGCTAATAAGTTTATTTTCTCTCATATGATGGTTGTCCTCTGAATTTCTTTTGCTTACTTGAAGCTTTTCTGTAGCACTGTTGTGTGCCTTGGTCACACACATGGCATACTGATGGGTTCTTAGAAAAGAAATAAATAATTGCAACCTAGATTTGCAGGACTGCTTGCTTTTCAGCAGGACTAGAATATTTACAGCTCTTGGCATAAAGATATTTAACGGCTTTATACAATTAGTACAAAATCGGGCTGTTCTAGTAGCTTGGAATATAATTTTGGCAAAGAAATACTCCTGCTTTATACATACTGGTCTTGTGATCTTTGTTATTTGTCGTATTTATTTAAGCATGTACTGTGTGAATTTTGATACAATTTGACCATAGACCTGTATTGAAGCAGTAATTTGAAATCTCTATTTCAAATTCAATTCAGATTGGAGTAATCTCTGTAGGACACTTGTTTTAGTGGGCTTGTTTCCTGCCAAGTAAACTGTAAGACGTGCTTATCCCATTACCCTCAATATAAAAGATCAAGTGTGTCAGCATCACAAATGTGGTGCATCCAAATCTGAAACACCTTGGGTCTACTTTGTGATGTCATTTATCAGAATTTATGAAGTCATGTAACGGCCTGTGTCAATGCAGCTGACGCTTGTGCAGACATCCTCTAAGTATTGATTACGTACAACAGAACAGTGCTGCTGGCTTCGGCATCATACTCCTTGCCATCTCTCTCCCAAATAAATACTGCTTTGATTTGACGGAATAAGGTTAAGGCATTGTAGGTAGACGATGCTGAAGTAACACTACCAGACTGTCTGGTAGGATGTCATGATGGGGCCACGACTTTACTTAGAAATTCATTAAATGGCCAGTTTTTATACAGATTAATGTTCAGGCTTCTCAATCATTTCTACTTTAAGCTGACTTTAATAATTTTTTTATTTAAATTGGGTGTGATGGGTGTGGATTAAGTTTGTGATAAAGCTTTTTTTTTTCTTCCCTTTGCTCACTTTAAGACAATGGTTGACCTTGAAAATTTTATGTACAAGTGCTTTTATTTCATGCTGGCATACTACATCAGACGCATGAACAAGTTCACCGCTAAAACTGCGGGATCTGTTCACCTCTGTGAACACGCTTCCACTATATCAGATAAGGTTATGTTTAGAGCCTTTTTTTCATGTGAATAGTGGTGTTTTCAGTGAGCTTCACCTGGTTATTCTCTCCTCTCAGAGGCAAAGCTGAGGCATGGGGGGAGGAATCTCCCAATTTATCTTGGTGTGTAAAATCTTTTCATTGCAGTCAGCTGGGTTTTAACTTGTTTTCTTCTATGTTTTCTCACTGTCTGTGGGATACTGCTTTAAACTGGGATGAGGCTATGGAAGTAGACAGTGTTTGCACTTGTTGAGAGAGGGAATCAGTGGTCTATTGGTTCTCACACCCCTAGGTTATGATGTCCAACTGAAGTCTGCTAGCTAGTCAAGAAACTACTCCCTTCAACCAATTAAGTTTATAAGTAGGGAAAGATAATAGGCAAATACTTTTCTTTAACTGAGAACTATCTTTTTCTCATTTTTTAACTGCGGTACTAGCTTCATGGTGAAGCATAAACTTAATAAAAAGGATGAGTAGTAATTTTCTTCTGAAGATACTTATTTTCTTCAGGTGGTAGAAGTTGCTCCTGCCTTTGGGGTGAACTTGCATTTTTCACTTGGCCTGTTGTTTAAAACTTGTCAGACTCCACTGAGGACATGCTCATTTAGTTGTTTGGTTTGGGTATTGCTGTGTGGTGCCTGGTGATTGCTCACGTATTTGGGTTGCATCAGGACTTTTTCTAACTGAGGGTTTTACCTATCATAGCCAGTAACATAGGCCTTGGAGGGCAGTGCAGGGAGTGTTCTAGAGCATTATATTCTCTATTGATCCCATCTACTTTAGCACCTTAATGCCTTTTAATCCCTTACCACATACCATATTAGAAGAATAATTTAATTGCTGCATTTCTTTGTAAAGGCTGGGAGTCTGACAAAGCTGTGAAACTTTGGTTGTGTTTGTGGTGTTTTGTTTTTTCTTTTCTCTCTACATTTATTAGCCAAGCTTGAAACCCCTGTTACAGACATCTGAGAAATGAATGCAGTGCTTGCTGCTTCTTTGGTGTCAGAGGGCAATGCTTTTGTCATAGCTTGACTTTCAGCCACACAAACCCAGTTTTCTGTGAAAGACAATAAATAGATCTTTTGGAATTCTGTTTTCTCACTCTTGTACCCAGGAGCACAAGATTTTAATAAACAAACTTCTTTATTGCTAGACAATAACAGGTTTTATAGATACTGAACCCTTTTAGGCCTTTCATCTCTTGACTTCTGTGATTCCAAGTGGATTTTTTACTGACAGCTGAGATAAAGGACAGTCTTCCGCAAACTCTGTTTATTTTCTTCTGTTAGAGTACACTATAGATGGTACACTATGCCTGCCTCACAGATCAACATCTCCTCACCAAATAGCACCAGCCTTTTCTGTTCCATGAAAATCTTGTGTCTCAACTGCTTGCTATCGTTCTGTACTGTTAGGTATGCTGTATTATGTTTTTTTAAATGGAGAATAATATGACAAAAATACGCACATTTTCTTGGCCCAAGATGGCCTAATGCCCTACTATATTTATTTTCCCATCCCATTCCTTATGACATCTTGGTGGCTTTGTCTTCATTAGACTTCCTCAATGACGTGTTGTAGGTGTGTAGTTTACTACAGGTGTTTATTTTCTTACACATGAGCCTTGAGGGCATATTGGGGGTTAGTAATATCCATGATTAAGATCATAATGAGTTGGCAGAACCCCAGCCTGCAGGGATTGCAATGAGTATGTTCACTGGTGCATGGTCCTAGTAAGCAAGGAAAGAAGTGGGACCTCTGGAGGGAACAGGAAGTAGATCTGATTTACAGTGAGAGAAACGAAAGAAGAAGTGAAAGCCAGTTGTGTGCACTATGGTTTGATGCTAAACAAACACAGAACAAATCACTGATAAGTCCGCATTTCTCACCCACAGTGACGTGTACACCAGGCCCCACGGAGCACGTTGCTGCACACAGTGTGTGGATATGGTCACACTGATGTCTGGAGGCTTGCTTACTTCTGTGTGCTAAGGTGTTACTAAAAAGCTAATCTTAAGCTACTTGCTTGAGGCAGAGCTGCACTTCAGTTACTGCTATTTTTTTTATCCTGTAGCACTTAATTTTAATATTTAGATGCACCATGGTGCATGTAGTAAAGGGCAGGGTTCACTTCCACTACCTGATTTTTGACCTGCCTTTTCTTTGGTTATGGGAATGCTTAGGTAGGAGGTGTCTGTCTTCCCCATGGAGGTACCTTATGCTGTAGCCTCTGAGGAATAGTAATTTCCCCAGCCTCAGCTGGTGAGTGGGGATAACAGTAGTTGACTATAAATCTTCCAGAGTCTGTGGTCAAATGTATTCTGCAAACTTGCCCAGGCACAGAAGATGATTTTTGTGTTATACTCCTTGCACCTTTGCTGTTAGCCCTGTCTGGACTGTCAGTCTGGCCACGGATGTTCTGGGTGTCAGCTGTCATGCCGCTCTGTGTGGGCATTTAAGCCTGCAGATGGATGCTCGTGCTGGAACAGCTGCATTAGACATGTATAGGGTTAGAAATGCATGCATCGCTCCAACAGTCGTCATAGGCAAAGTGGATGTAGCGGATTTGCATAGTAATTTGTTTTGAAGTTCAGTTGGTGGCATGGACTGAGGTATGGCTTGCTGTGATTTGTGATTGAAGTTTTTTTGCTGTAATTCTGTACAGAAGCAAAATCTTATATAAAGTTTATTCTAAAAAACTTTGGCCTGGGGAAAGAAACTTCTGCATGAAAGCACAGGATTTCAACAACTTGCTGTTTTTCCTTCCCTCTAGTTACAAAAAGGTAATTGCTTGAGACATCAGTTCTTTCTGAGCATTCAGCTTTAGAAAAATTGCCACGGCAGGCTTTGATAGCAAGGGAGACTGCTTTCTTCACTCTTCAACATACAGAATTGCAAGTTAGTAGTATCCTCTAATTTTCCATGAAGACTTAAATCCTTTCTGTTGTTGATGAAGTAGCAGTATTATGTAAGTATCCCACTGTAATGCTTCTCATTGACATCAAAGTCCTTTCTTCAGTTAGGACAGGCAGACGTGGTTTAAAAAAAAAAAGTTGTATTCTAGCTTTTGTCAGAAAGAGTGTACTGCCAACTTAGTACCCGCACTTTCTTTTCAAATATATTTGACCACAAGTTAATTGTATGACTTGCTGTATTGGCTGATAAATACTAGGATGCTCGTGTCTAGTTTGTTTTGCTTGGAGATACTTGAAGCAGGAGATGGTTGGTAGAACCTGATCGTCTGTTCTAGATAGCATGGTTTAATGTTGTGTTCAGGGATTATTTGCTGTAGTGCTAAAAGCCACATTATCGTGATGTCCTTTTTCTATACATGCCCTGAAACGTTTAAGGCAAATAGTAGACACTTGGCTGTTTTGGTGTCCAGCTGGTTTGCTTCCAACCAAAGTTTTGAGGATGTTGCTGTGTCAGGAATTACTCTGAAAGGTCTCTAAAGAATTCTTGCCACTGTTCGTCAACTGCAAGAGGAAATTGCAGTCCCTCCAACTTCATGAGAACCTAATTGCCGCTTCCTTTGGAAGAAAATCTGTAGGGCTGTGAATGAGTGAGCTATAACAAACCAAAAAGCTCTTGTGATATTCCTCCGCCTCCCTGGTTCCTCATGTTCGGTTTCTATTGCAAAGCCCTACCTAGCCTTTCTTCATTTTAATATACTTCAAAGAAAACAACCCTTTTGGGCCTGCTGCCTGTTAATAAAGCAGCTGAATTGGGTTATCTATTTTGCAACCAAGGTCTTCTCATAAAGGATCTGGTAGGTTTTTCCCCTATTAGAAATAGATGGAGAGCCATTGTGCCCTTGATTTCAATCTCTGAACTGAAAAAAATGGGGAAATACGAATTGGGGGAGGAGTTAAATCTTTCTCCCACTCCCTTACACACGGTTTAAAACCTGCCAGCCATCTGAGTAATTCATCAATCATACAAACATTGACCCTAGTTTTTGGACAGGGAAAGTATTAAATGCTTAGTTTAAAAAATAAAAACAAAATCCCATACCCCACCGAAGAAGGACATCTGTTTCTAACTTCAGCTTTTTATTTTTTTATCTTTCATTTTTTTTTTGTTGGTAAATCTCCCAGACAACAGCAGTTCTGTAGAGAGTTTAAATATGAAGGAATGGCAGGACGGGCTAAGGGCACTTCTACCGAACATTAACATCAACTTTGGTGGACTGCCCAATGCTTCTTCCCCCTCCAACGCCAACCACAGTGTACCAACGTCCAACACTGCCACCACCGACAGCCTGAATTGGGACAGCCCTGGCAGCTGGATGGACCCCGCAATCATCACAGGTAACCGTTTCTCACTCCTTCAGCTCCGCTGGCAAACCATCAAATGGGTATTTGGCACAAACTGATTTACATCTGGAAAAAAAAAAAAAGAAAAAAAAGTCAGTATGCGGTGGTCTCTTCCAGCTTCCATCCACAAAACCTCAAGGGTCCAGGAATTTTTCTGGAACCATAATAAAGTGTCACTTAGGCCGTTGCAATGCATGCCCGGGACCTTTGCAGGCAGTCAGGCCGATCAGCACTTATCTATAGGGTCAACGTAGGTGTCCCTTCTGCTGGATGGCATGTCCGGTATGTGCGCCGCTGGTCCTGAGGCACTGAAAGCATTCACTGGACTTTGTTATTTAAAAAGGGACGTACTCCACTTGTTTATAAAGCTCTCTTTTATAAGGCTGTCTGGTTGTGTTTCCCTGTTAGAGAGGCTGAAGCATGATTCAAGTAGGCAGAGCAGGAGGCAAAGCATGCAGCGTACTGGTAGTTTGGTGTGGTAAGGTCACGTCAACAGGGATGCAGTCCTTGTGCAGGGTGTTTGATAGCAAAATGTGTGTTTTATGGAAAAAGTGCTCTGAGGGGGAACTTTCTCTTCTCTGGATTTAACGCTAAGTGTTTTGCGGGCAGGGTAATTATATGTAGTAACATAAAAATGCATTCTCTGTACAAACTAATCATGTTCTCTCATTGTTGCTTTTTGTTAGGTTAAATTGACCTCCTTCATGCTCAGCTTACTGCTTCTGCTCTGACTTGCCTGTATCCCTGTTTGTTTTCTTCTCTTCATAGGTATCCCAGCCTCCACAGGAAACAGTTTAGACACCCTTCAAGATGACAATCCTCCACATTGGCTAAAATCTCTTCAGGCCCTCACAGAGGTGGACGGCCCCAGTGCAGCACCATCACAGACGCACCACAGTAACCCCTTCGGCACACAGATCCCTCTGCACAGAGCCAGTTGGAATCCCTACTCTCCTCCTTCAAACCCCACCAGCTTCCATTCCCCACCCCCAGGCTTTCAGACAGCCTTCAGACCCCCCAGTAAAACCCCCACAGATCTACTACAGAGCTCAGCGCTGGATCGTCATTAGGAAAGGAGGAAAAAGAAGAAAAAAAAAAAGAAAAAAAAGAAAAAGAAAACCCAAAACGTTAGAAATGCAGGAAGTGTCCCACCCTGACTCCTCCCCATGCCCACCTACTGTTCCCTGTCATATCTTTCTTTCTGAAGAATCCAGTTCCTGATCAAACCTCCCCCCCAAATGCAATGCCATCACAGGGTCGTGACCGTATCTTTTTGTTAAGTTTCTGCTGAGCCAGTGTTTGAAATACACTGTTTGAAATATTTTCTAACTGTTCTAAGGAAAAAAAAAAAAAGAGAGAGAGAAATCAAAATGCAGTCTCAATGCTTAAGGAGAATATTACTGTCTTATGTCTTTTGCACATGAGTATTTCTGCCTAGTGGAAAAGTGTCAATCTGCAGTAGGGGAAAAATTGCAATGCAGAATCAAATGCAGAAACATGAAAAAGGTATTTAATTTAAATGAATTTACTGAACATGTGGGGCAAGGAGTGGCCTAGCATTTATTTTGCATTCAGTGTGGCACTACACAGGGAAATTGCTATGTTGTTTTTTTTTTTTTAAGGGGGATTTTATTGTGTCAGTCAGTAAGAGTTTGACATGAAGTGTGTTGAAAGACAAAAAACACTTATAGCTATGAGTAACTGGCATGTTGCTAAAGAGTGATTTAAAGAGGGGAGAATAAGATTTTTCTTTAATTTTGGCTTTAGATTTAAAGTAAACTTTAATGTTTTAAAAGTATTCACAGATTTAATACCTAGTGTATACATAATATAATTATAAGCAGCTGAAACACGAGTGATATTTACTTCAGTCTTTCTGTCTCCTCTGTCAGTCTCTCTTTCTTTTTTTTTAAAAAAACAAAGATTCACCTGATTAGGGCACTCTGGGATAGCACTGCATTGGGGCCACATGATCATCATCAGGAGCAACCTCTGACCTCCTCTGCCTGCAGCTTTTACTTAACCCTGTAGTTTCTGGACGTTTGTGCAGTATTGAAAAGACAGGAAAAAAGAAACAGATAAATAAACATGGTTATAACCTGACTCTAAAACTAAAACCAAGGAAATGTACCTCTTTCTTCAGAATTAAAACTAAAATCTTAAATAAAACAGAAAACTTGATGACGACTTTATGTTTGCTTTTCGTTTTTTCAAACTTGGATTTTTAATTACTGCATCTGGTAAAACCATATGTCATTGCATGATTTATTTTTCTCCTGTTCATCTAAACCGAAGCTACTTTTTCATAGAAATACTGTTTTGCAGGGTGACGTCTGCATTGAAAGGGTGGAAAAACCATACACACTTTAAATGTTTAAATGGATTGTTGTCTTTGCTCGTGGCAATAGCTAGAGGCTGTCTGTCTCTAACCTTTGGTGGTGGTATCCTTTCAAATCTGAAGCATGAAAAACTTGTTTATGCTTTCTGAATTAAATGCCGTGTCACTTGGGATAGCATGCAATAACGTGTCTGAAGGTGTGGCAGAGAATTCGAGTTATAATTTTCTCTTTCCATCAGGACCCTCACTTAGAGGTGCAAAATATGTCACTGTACAACAGGGGACAAAGAGCTCGTAACATACAGGAGGCTTCCAGCCAGCTCTTAGACTTCAGCAGAGATCAGTCTTGGTATTTAGAACCAGCAAACTTGTGACTGGGCTGCTGGGTTGGCGTGGTTCATGAGAGACAGCTGAGAGCCTGAGGTGCTAGAAGTGCCTGTGCAGAAGGATTTCTCAGCTGCATGGTTCAGGCTGGCTGCCCTCCTAAAATGTTTTCCCCTGGCAGGGGGGGGAGGAAGGGAATTCACCTTGTTGAACTGTGGGCACCTAACAGGGGGGAGACCGGGCTTTCACTGCGCGGGGAAGGGAAGCAAGTCCTGAATCAATCGCTGGGCAGGGGAACCAGGCATTGAATATGCATAAAGTGACTCTAAATATCCTGATTTCTAAAACATCAATTGTTAGCGATTGCCTGCTTTGGCTCTCTTATCCGTGTTGCTGTTCAGTGCTGCATTTACTGTCTGTGTGCAGGAACTGCACGTACTGTTTCTGGACAGGCACCGCTGGTGTGCCCTGGGTACTTAGGAGAACGTGTGCACCCTGTGATGCCAACACCCTCCAGCAAAACAAACCTTTTCTTCAGCCGGTCAGTCCCTGCACAGTCCCTTGCTGTCAGGGCTGGGGGTGGAGGGAGAAGCGCTGCCCGCTGTGGCCGCAGGCAGGGAGCACTGTCCTGCAGCAGCACAGGCTGCTGGCGCTGGCAAGCAACCCAGGGAGAAGAGTCTGCTGGAGGTGCTGGTGAAGATGCAATGGGCTTTTTGTCTGCTTGGTTTTTTCTTCTTGTAGTGGTGTTTTGTTTTTTTTTTTTTCCTTCTTTCCCTGATATTAAACATTTTCCGTCTTTAATCTTTCTCTTTTAGAAGTCTGCTTTTCCTGACCCTGAAAATAAACAAACCTCCCAAAAAGCAGCTATAGCTGCTTCCTGTGTACCACAGCAATTCCTGAAGCTGCTGCCTTAGGTTTTGAATCAATTTGTCTCTTTGTGGCAGTTTAGGATGTGTTAAGGGAAACCTGTGTCTGTTTGGTTTGTTGCCACTAGAAAATAGGCTTCAGCTGCTCAGGACTGTGCTTATTCCCTGCTGCCATCCAGTAGCTTCTGTGGTCGGCCCACTGACAAACTCAGCCTTAAGGAAAAGGCTTGCAACTAGAATGGTTTTTCTCTTTATGGTGCCACCCTTCCCCCTGCCCCCAAGAAAGACATGGGTGGCATTGGTTGAGTAGCATTGGTGTTCGAGCATTAAAATACATCAGTGCTCAGGTTGATGTGTGGGGGTGCAGCTTCTCCCTCTCTTAGCCTACTTTTATCTAACTGTCAGGTGCTGATTCCTGCATGCCCCTAGTCAGGAAGGAACCTGGCATTTCACTCTGTTCAGCCATGTGGAGCTCTCTTTGTTTCTCCTGAGGTTTTTTTGTTGTTGATGGACTGTTCCTGCACCAAGAAATCCTGTACAGGAGCCTTTACGGAAAGGAGAGCATCTGTGTGTCTGCTTTGTCCGTGTGGTCATCTCTGTGCATGGTCTGTTTTTTTATGTATTGTATGGCCATGTGCAGCTCTTTAAGCCAGGAAGAGTGTTTGACTGCAAGGCTGGTGACCCAGGACTTAGCAACACGTTTGGTAGATGGTGCCTGGCAGAAGTGAAATTGGAGAAGGAGAATGGACCAGGTTCTTCCTCCACAACAGTTACACAGGTGTGTTGAGGGAAGAGAGGGAGTTATGAGCCATTATTGTGTTGGTATGATAAGTTCTGTTGCATTCTTCAAAACCAATTTGCAATTCAAGCATAGTAATTTGGGCATCAGCAGTACTGGAGTGATGCTAGGCGTTCCTGGCTTTTCTTAAAAATTTGAATGTTTAATAAGGCAATGATGTTTCTGGAGTACAGCAAGGAGTTTAATACCGCCTTCTAGGTAAGGTGAAGAGCCATTGGATTAATTCCTTTTCCTTGCATAACTTCCATTTCCTACTTGCAAGTCAAGCGTAAGCAGGTATGTGCCCTTAAATGCAGTGTCTTGACAGGGCTGTTTTAACTAAACTTAAAATGTCGTTGCCAATTTCAGTGACAGTTTTTAATCATGGAGTTAAGCAGTTTGTATTCTAGTTCCTGAACTCATAATTTGTGTTTTCTTTCCCCTCCATCGGGGACTCTGTCCTTCAGAAAGTTGTTGTCCAAGATGCTCTTTTCATCATAGATGTTCAATATGTTGGATTTTAGGGAAAATGCAGTGTGTTTGGGTTTTCTTGTGTGGGGTGGCTTTTTTTTGGTGGTGGTTTTGTGTGTTTGGTGGGATTTTTTGGTTGTTTTTTTTACAGCTCTGTAGAGATGACCATGTTGCTGTGGAGATGTCTCAGCCTTGAACACCCTTTTTTTCCTCTGATAGGGGGCATGCACCAATTTCCTCCCTCACCCTCTCAAGGGAGCTTAGAAAAATCCAGTTGAAAAGGATTGTAGAAGAGTTACTGGAGTGCATCTTGTTCATCCCTTTCCTCAGGATGCGTGGAAGTTGCCTTAAGTTGCAAAGGAGCTTAGGTTTGGTCTCCAAATCTACATTGGCGTGGTGTTGGTCTCCAGTTGGTCTATCCAAATCCGTTGGTCTCTAGTGTATGTCAATCCACCATGTGGCAGGTCCTGTATTGCCCCGGGACTAATTCCCTCCAGGGAATGCTGTGTGCTGGAATAAAAACTTACTGCTCAGATCTGAGGTGTGTCAAGAAGCATTGGGAGGTGTCACGGTACTTGAAGGGTTCGGGGACTGACGTTGTCACCAGCCCTACTTGAAGGGGTTGTTTGTATTCCTGATTCAAGGCGAATGAGTTCTTCTGCAGTCCAGCTGGCCAGTTGCTGGTGACAAGAATTTTTAGCACACACACAAAGAAAATAACGTAAAGTGCCATTTGACAGGAATGTATGTCTATTAAGAGTAGTTGTTGCCTTATATCTTCCAGCAATGTGTTTCTATATCACTATCTATAGAGGGACTTTCTACTTCACTGATTTATTGTCAGGTGTTGGTGGTTGAATATGGATATAATAACTGCAAGAACTTGCGCTCCTTCCTTTTCTTCCAAATCCCAGCATCTCTTTTTCCCTACTTTGAGGCATTCCACTGGTGGGAAACAGCTCACAGGTCCTCATCTGTTTATGGGTTTTGCTGTAAATAAAGCTGCTCAGGAGGATAAAGGTGAAATATTGTCGTAGCTTTGAGATACAGTGTAAGAAATGCTGTAGCCTCAGTACGCTTTGATCTACGTGTGAGAGCACTGTATACGAGTGGGATCTTCATCTCCCCTTCTTTCTGGGGTTTGCCTCTGCCCTAGGCTTACTGCTGTTGTGTTTATGTGGCAAAGTGAAGGCTCCTGAGATGGAAATGGTCCAGTGAAGTTCTTGCCATACAAGTACAGGGAGTGAGAGCCCCTTGTGGGGATGCAGGAGTTTGAATTGCTGCATGGTGGAGGTTTAAGGTTAGCTGAGTCATGGCAGCAACAGATCTGTTACTGGTTTTGCTGATGAAAAGCACTGGTTTAGGGTGGTGCTGATGGCAGTGATGGTAGGTGTGGTAAGACGTTTAAAGAGAGGGTGTCACTGTGAAGGACAACAGTCTAGAAAACCATTGTTCATCTAAAGCTGATGGGTTGCTTGACCTGTGGTGTTCACTAGGAGCCCATCTCCTGGAACACGTGAGGTGGGGTCTCTCAGTGGGATACAGTCATTGCACAATTACTGTTGTGTTCTCCTGCGGAATCTTGCTGGAATACTATTTTCTGTCTTCAGACTTAAAGATTTGACAAATACCTCTTCATTTCAGAGGTGCCTGCAGAGGGTGGGACTTGCTCAGCTCTCTCCTCTTCCTACCAGCGCAGCAAATAGTAGTTGAGAAAGCTTGTGCTGGGAGATGGCCGCTGTTCTTTTCAAGATCACAAAGAATATCTTCTTGGAATTTCACGGCTTTAGCATTTGAATGTTACAGGTCCCAGCATTAACCTTGCCCAGATCTTCAGGGAGGGTCTGAAATTTCTTCCGTCGGTGCTGACAGTCTGAGGAGGCTGGAACGGTGAGCTTCACTGAAGAATTTGAAGTTGTGACCAAAATTTGTTTAGCTCTTTCTAGGTAAGCTTGCAGGCTGAGGTTTCCAATGTGGTGTCTGAAGCTTAAAATCTTATTTAAAAAAAAAAAAACAAACCAGAAAAAACCCCCCACCAAAACCCAAAAAACTGAGGGTGCTTTCTCTCTTTATTCAGCCCCTGAGAAGAAAGCAACTGCTTGTGAGGTTTGCCTGGGACACAAATTGGCAATGAGCTGACCTTCAGCTGTCTCCATCCATCTTCAGATGATTTCTTCCAGTTTCAGGGCCTCTTTCTATTGGATATAGCATACGTATTTTTTTATTTAAATTATAAATAGGAATGCAATCTATCATATATTATGTAATTGGATATTTCATTTGATGTTGCATAAAACCTTGCAACTAAACCTCTCAGAGCTTCAGCTTCATGTTGTAGGGAGGCCAGGATCTTCAACAGCTGGAAAGCTCGTTCCCTAGTGTGGGGAAAAGTGGGATTTCTCTGGTCTGCAGGGGGGAAATGGTGGGGAGGGCAGCACCTCGCGTGTGGCTCTGCTGAAGAAGGGTTGGGTAGATGGCAGTCCAGTGGCAACAGCTGATTGATGTGGCTAGAATGTGTGGGACTTTAGGCTTGTGAGGTTTGTTTCTTCCCATTTACAAATCACTTAAAGCTTCGATATAGTTACTTTCCCTCTCCTTCCTCTTTTGGTAAATAAATGCAAAAGGTGCTTCTTGGTGCCTTTCTGGGGTGAAGCCGAGTGTGGCTCTTCACAACCTTAACGTGTGCCTTTGTGCTGGTCCAAGGCAAGAAGGAACTGAGGCAGAGATTAAGGGGTTGGTGAGGAAATTATTGGTAGAGTTGGGCTTCTTGCCCTTAACCCATCTTTCTTCTGTTGGTTTTGGTCTCCTGCAAGCTTGAGATGACTTTTGAGGAAGATCTGGCTGTGCTCCTCCCTGCTGGAGGCACTTGGCTAAAACTGCCAGGGTTTTGGGGATCAAATTTTTTGTGGTAGAAAGCTTAACTTTGTACACAGACAAAAAAGTCAGGGAAACATTACCCAAGGAAACCTTTCAATTTTGTCAAGTAAATAATTTTTAAATATCAGTTGTATAAAATTCTTGTTTCAAGTCTACATTTTTTTTCTCTATATGAAAAACTACTGTGTCAGTTTTTTATTGAACATGCTAACTTTTTGTTATGACACTTCAAAATCAGCACCTTTCTGGGCACGTTTGGCAAAAGATTTGTGTATCTAAAATATGTGTCACTTCAGTTTGCAGTGAAAGCGGGTGTCAATCTCTAATCTTACATAGCAAAACATCCCACTTCTGGTTTCAAAGCCTTG
This sequence comes from Arenaria interpres, assembly GCA_013399435.1. Classification (NCBI taxonomy): domain Eukaryota; kingdom Metazoa; phylum Chordata; class Aves; order Charadriiformes; family Scolopacidae; genus Arenaria; species Arenaria interpres. Next base: position 4,011 of record VXAK01025556.1, on the reverse strand, counting down.
CTTGGATCCAGGCAACAGCAAGCTGTGTCCCGTGACATAGAATTGTCTAGGCTGGAAGGGACCTTTCAGATCATCGATGTGTTTTTTGTTTTTTTTTTTTTTAACGAAAATCTCCTTGGAGAGAGGGCAAATTGTAGTGAGGTTTTATTTTTTTTCCTTAAAAGATTACAAGGGGGGAGGAACAGAGAAGGAAATGAATATGAGGAGTCTTATTCCCATCCTCTTCAGTTTCCCTTCTGGTTTTGGTTTTTTTTGTGGGTTTTTTTTCCCCCTGGTTTTGTCCCTTAACAACACAACTCCTTCTTACATGAATTGGGCAGTGCTGTTCCCAGGGCAGATCCTGGGCTGAATCCCCAGCCATCAAACTTATTTTGATGAGACAAGTGGAAGCGTAGTCCGTGGGTGTAGCACTGATGTCTTCACGAGAGCCCAAAACACCCCTAGCACTGTGTCCAAATTCACAGCTGGCGTGTCTGCAGGCAAAATGCCTTTTCCGCGGGTGCTGGGGAGAGTGGGGTGTCTTGTGAGCATCCTGGAGGGGAGAGGACTGAGGAACAGCTTACCTTGAAAAGCAGGATTATTCCCTTCGCTATGTGTTAGACTTGGCTGGAAAAAGAGGGAGGAGAAAAACATAAGGTAAGACAAGAGACAAAGGGAAGTGCAGAGCAGGTCCTGTTTTTCCTGTTCTTTCTTACAGCTTCAGTTGTCTTAGGAAGAATGAAAGGTTTTTTCCTTCTCATGGTGCAGTTGCTGGTAAATGGCCATGGTGGGTGTCGTTGTCTTTTGCAAGGGATCTGTAAAAGCTTTGCTGACTGCTCCCTCCCCCCATCAAAAGCCAACCCCCAGACCATAGCTTGATGATGTGAAAAGAAGACACAGGAGGTGCAATGGGGAGAGATTCCTTTATTATTATTAGAAATAGAAAAAACAGTGTCCCTAGCCCTATTTCCAGGGAGAAGCAGCAGTGTTTCCCAGATGTCCACCAGTAGGTCTTGCCTTTATCACAAAAATATGCTACCCTGCATCTTTTAAGCCTTCTTTCCTTGAAATGTGATGCAAATGTTGATGGAAATGAAGTCAGTGGGCTAAAACTCCTAGCTTTCGTAGCAGCAGGATCATTTTGAGTATCAAGGATGCAAGTTTGCATCCTTGAGTGCTAGAGGGCGAGTGATGCTGGGGGTTCACATCCCAGGTCCTCGTTCTTACGGTTGCCAGCACTTCTTCTGGCTGAGGCTGTAACGCCTCCTGAGGTACAAACAGCATCTCTGTGCACACAAGAAATGTGTGATGCCGTGTCACTTATCAAGCCCCGTGTGCCCGGATGGTGTCAGGTGTGCGATGTGTGCACAGGTCTGTCCTGCAGCACCAATAGGGGGACCAGGTGTCCTGTGTGCTGCCTGGAACACACCCCTCTATTTCCACCCAGGAAATCCTGGACAGAAATATGGGTCTCCCTGTTTTCTGAATGGAAATGATGGCACTTATGCTAGCTCTTCTGGTGCTGCTGTAGGTCCTGATACAGCTGATGTGAATTTCTAATGCAGGAGAGAAAGGATGGAAAACCCCAAGTTTGGTGGATTGCTTTCTCTTTTTTTTAGGTTGTTTTTTGTGTTGTTTTGTTTTTCCAGATCTGCTACATCCTTTGTATTAAAGATAGATTCATGTTTTCCTCCTGACTGGCTATCTTTGCATACTTGTCACTGCATCTTGCCAGTCCAAGATTGTCTCTGTAGAAATGGGAGGATGTGGTGAGTTCTGAATCGCAACAACAACAGCAAAAAATTAAATCTCATCCTACATTCAAGTGCAATGAATTGTAAATGCTTCCAATTATCTAATGACATAGATTCCTTCTTCCTGGTAGCTGGCTGTCTTCACTTTCAGCCTTTTAAAAGAGCCCTAAAAGGAAAATCAGAGTCCTGTGTTTAAAACCTGAAAGTCTGCACATGCTCAGCCTGTAGTTTAAGCTGGAGCTGCTCAGACTTGGCTTTATGCATCTCACCAAGATGATCAATTAAGAAGCTTGTAACCCAGGCACTCCTGTTTGAAACGTGCACTTCTGGACATGGGAGGGGAAATAAAAGGATTATATCAAAAAAGCCTTTCAACATGAAGTGTCAGGTTTTTCTCCATTTGAAACCCCAGGTGCAGTAATTGGCTCTTGTGAAATTCTTTCCTGAGCTCTGCAGAGTTTCAAGGAATTGATGGTGTTAAAAGAAAGAAAGGAAA
>VXAK01025555.1:0-39847 GCA_013399435.1 Arenaria interpres | reverse complement strand
AACTGGGTTTCTGTTGTGTTTATATGAATGATGCTGAATGAGCTGTATGATGGGTTCTCTTTAAATTACCAGATCAATGGTAGGCCTGTCTGTTTCCTATTGAAGTCCATTAGATCACTCTCTAAGTGAGTTACAAAAAGTTGAAATGAAAAAACATGATCAATGACTAAGAGAAAGATTACTTACCAGTTATTTTTCAGATGATCAAATACAGTTCAGATTTGTACTACCTCTTCTACCCCGTCCTACCAAACTTAGAACTCATCCATACAGAAAGCAAAAACAATAATAAAATGGGCATTTATTTCTTGTGTGCAAAGGATGCATATCTGTCTCCATTGCCGAGAGCACCAGGAATAGTTTCTTTAAAAATACAGCAAATAGAGTGAGAGGGGGGAAAAGAAAGGGCATGGTACATAATATTGTTAAAAAAGGAATAACAGAAGTTAATGAGTATGAACTCTCTAGTGCCCTAGAGTCGTTGTTCTTGCTTCTGCTTTGAATTCATTGGAGCTTCACTGGAAGAGACTTTAACCTTCAACCAGAGCGCTCAAGTGTGATGATTCCTTAGCCTTTTTGCAGGCATTGTAATTAGTCCTGCAGAAATGTATGAATATAGTTCTTGCCTTAGAGAATCTGTCAGCAACCAAAAATGTAATAACCACATAATATAGCAAGTACATTATGAATCTCTAGATAAAGCAAAATACATGATAGCTCATATTTTAGCTTCATGAACTGCTTTAGTACTGCTTCCTTACGTAAGTTGATAAGATATGCATGCCTGCAAGCTATAATATTTTTTCAATAGTCTACTTTTTTTCCCCACAAATAAAATTTCACTCCATCGGTTGACCATTTATTGGTCAACCATTTGACCATCAGTTGACATTTTCCAAGGATGTTTGTACATCACACAGCTGATCAGAGTTATTGCTGTCTAGAGAAACTCAAGATCAAATACCTGTTAGAGCTGGCTTTACATATCATCTAAGATGGCTTCCAATCATATTGGAGTCACTATTCTGATGAGTAGCTGTTTTATTCATGTGCTGCAATGTGTTCCTCTGTCAGATTTTGTCTGCACTCACTGGTCTGATGTGCCATGTGCAAGTTAAGTTCAATGCAACTTCAGTTCATAGAATTTACAGTGTAGGTGCTTCATGGCTGATGCATTAAAGCATCTATATAATCCTTGAGGCAACATCCCTGGAGATGTTCAAAAGACAGGTTGACATGCTGCTGGGGGACACGGTTTAGTGATGTTTTTTTTGTCAGAGTTGGGTTGATGCTTGGACTAGATGATCTTGAAGGTCCCTTCCAACCTAGATGATTCTATGTATGCAGATTGTATGCCAGACTCTAATTTCTGTGAAAATGAGCTTTGTTTAATTTTGCCTAGCTTTCCTTCTCAGATTGAGAATGTGAAATAATATTTTGAAATCTCAGGTTTTTTCATGGGTTGGAAATTCCATTTGAAATCTGGCCTCAGGTAAAACAAAGTCCAAATCAGGTTTAGTTTCCAATTTTTTTTATCTGCATGCTAATTATATTTACAAAATTAAAACTTCTAGGCAAGTGTAGAGATAGTCATCAAACAAGGATATAGCCCAGAAAATCTACACATATGTAAAAAAAAAAAGTTACATTTTAAATCAATAAAACAATAACTTGGCTGTCAATTTAAATTTAAGCATAATTCCTGGGTCACCCTTTCCTGTCCTTTTGTATAGTTCTAACATGGTGCTTCTCACGCAGAGTACTGTCACACACAGTGGAGAAAAGGGAATTCTCCATGGCTGGTGTGCAACAGCCCACAGTACCTGTCACTCTCATGTTTTGCATTGATTTTTTTTTGTTCATTCTTTTCTCCTCTGTTTTTCATCTCATCCTGCTGCCGGGGTTGTCATGCTGAGGCTTTATGCTTTCCAAGACCTTTATCACTGCTGAATGCCAGTGTACAATTTTTGTACCCAGCTGTGGTGAAAGCTTGTGCTATTAAGATACAGAAGAAAAGTGAGGCTTCCTTGCTGGGGCAAATCCATGAAAAAACAGAAACATTATACAAAAAGAAATACCTTTTTGCAGTTATTAACAATGTTTTGGGTGGGGTTTTTTGTGTGTGTATTTGGGTTTTTTTAAATTTATTTTATTCATTTGACCTTCACTGTCAAATTTATCTTCCTTCAGGAATCTGTTTCAGTGTCACAGTCCGAAGTTAACTATAATTGTTTTGAAATATTTTACTTCTGTACACTCTGTGAATGAGTTCTTGTTTCCAGATTCTGTTTGTTTTCAGTGCAGTGCAAAGCTTATTTTTCACAAAAATGTAACAGGGAAATATGAAGGATTTTTTTTGATAGATGTTGTGTATCTGTTGAGTGACTGAACACCAAGATAAAGGGGAGGTAAATCTGTTATGCAAATTTCAAGAATGAGTGTACTGTTCTAATAGTATGGCAGGAAGCATTCATAAAACTGTATATATTCAAGATATAGTCCATAATACAGCCTAGTTCTAGTGATCTTTGACAGAAATATAAAGAAAGGAGACATAAGTGACCCTGAGCTGGAACAGAAATAGAAAAAAAATCTCTTACACTGATGTGAGGAATTCTTAGCAATATATTCTGTGTCCCCAGAGAAGGGCAAAATACTCTTTCTTAGTAGATGCCAAAAAACCTCCCCAACTTTCTTATTTTACTATGGTTTAGCCTTTCATCTTCAATTGATAGTATTTCAGACAGAACAATTCTTTTAGCATGCTGATTACACTTTCTGCTTGTGATACAGTCTAACGCTCATATTCTTTACTCTAAAACTTCAGTGTAACTGGTTTTTCCCTGTCTTGTATTTGTGTGGGGGATGATTTCCATTCTGTCTTATGGGATCTTCTTAACAGGGAATCTCTCCACCTTGTCAATTTAATTTTGAATTTAATCTTCACCTCTGATGTGCTTTCATTCCCTTTGTGCTTGATGTAATCTACTCATTTAATAAGTATATACTGCATGTTATCATCCAGTTGTTAATGAAACTAATGAATAATATTGGACAGAAAACACATCGCAGCAGAGCCTGCTAATACATCTTTCTCATTTGGAGAAATCATCGACAGTTACATCTTGGTCACTGTTTTCTCATAACTTTAGAACTCATCTCATAGATGTTTCATTTAGGGTACTTCTTTTTTTTTTTTTTTTTAATATTTATCTGGGAAAAATAATGGAAAATGGTGTCAAACGACTTTAAGTCAAGAGTTAGTGTCTGCTTTTCAGAACTCAGCCCTGAAAATCCTTTCATAGTAATTCATCATTGTGAAGTGATTTTGTTGCACTTTTGCTAACAAGGAGTTTCTCAAATCAAGGCACAAATACTAGATCGTTGTAGTGTTATGAGCATTACTAATTATATTTTCACTGTATAAATATTCTCTCCATACAGATTGAGGCTGATTAAAGCTTATTTGTGCTTCCTATGTTATGGCAATGCAAATTACTATGGAGAACTCCCCACAAGTCTGTTTACTTTTTTTCAAGCCTGCCTCGGTGGTTGTTGCAGGGATGTGCTGAAGATCCTCAGGGTGAAGTGGTGGCTTGGCTCAGCTCTGCAATCCTTTCTGAGCATTGAGGGTTTGGAGCAAGTGATAAAAGTGATAAACAAGTGATAAACAGGCTAGTATCAATATATAAGCTGATCTGAGCACCTCTGCACTGCGTATCTGTAAGTTTTTGCTGTGCCCGTGCTGGCTTTCTTAGCTGGAAAGATTCCTTGCTTTGGACTAGAACCTGTTTCACAAAGCCCTGTCCCGTCATGGGGTTCATAGTCTGTTCTGACTATATGCTCTGGGAACAATCTCTGCTGTTTCCCAAGACCTCATTAGAATGTCCCACTGTAGAGAAAACATGTGAAATTTAGGTTGCAAAGCAAGTTAGGTTATGCCTTTCTTTCCAGGTGTTAATTTTCCCATATGAATTGGGTCAATTACTGAAGCAAATGAACGGAATATTTAACTGGAGAGATTTGTTCAGTGTCTGGTACCATAACTCTACACTTCTTTTCTGGATGTTTCTCTTTTTTCATAGTATTTTTAATATTTTCTGCAAAAGACAGTATATGTTTATGCTTAGTATTTAAATTTTTACTTGGCAAGCAAGTTCATGAGAAGCAGTCCAGTTCCTTGTTAAGATAAAGGTGAGATTTTAAGATGAGTCTAAACTCTATGGTTGGTGCAATTTTTTAGGTAGCTGCACAAATTGCATGAATATAGGAACATATGATTGCTTAAAGCCATGGAGAATTGTGGGCCACAGCAGTAAGCAGCTGAGTGTTCTCTAAGCCAAATATTAGCTGAATTTATGAATACTCTGCTGAAACAGGTGCATTTTACTGCTTCCTATACATAGTGACAGGTTGAATGTTGTCCATGCCCTTGAAAGTCTCCTGTGAACGCCTTGCTTCTGTCCAAAAAATGTCTGAATGCAATAGTCCTATAGATTACTTAAAACTCATTTTTAATGATCAAAAAGAAAAAAACAAAAACCCCAGAAAAAAAGAAAAGAATACATTAAAATCTGCCTTGTTAGAAGTTTTGTCCAAAATTATGCATTTATATGTAGTTCCTTCAAATAAAATGATAGGTATGGAAATAACCATTATGTATCCTAAATATCCACTTTCTTCCATCAGATAGAATGCCTTTGTGATCCATTTCTTAATTGCACAAAATAACAAACCCTAGTAATAACAAAACCTCTGCTATGAACATGTCTTTCATTTCCTTGTTGACAAGTGACATGCATGAGATTGTGTATACGAACAATAATGGTTCCTGTAAAGATGTGGACATAAACTTTTCTTTCTTTTCATATCTTAAGCCATTTGCTCCGCAAAGGTTAAAAAAGGATTGAGATATTGCATGAAATCTGATGTATAAGCTGATTTGATTAAAATATAAAGTGTGGAAAGCTGCTCCCAGACACCTGCATTTTAATACAGGCAACCACATTTTGCCTTGGTAACTTCCTCTTGCAATTTTGTTTAGAGACTGTCCAGTTTCTTATTTGCTTGTGTAAGTTCTTGATTTTCCTTTCTACATCTTAATGGATATGACAATATCTCAGTGAGCTGCTCTTGTTGGAACTATGGCAGGACTGCGCACTGCCCGTTGAGAAATCCTTCTCCACAAATTGAAATGAAGAAAACTAGGAAATTGTGGTAAATTATAATCACTTTTGAACTAAGAATAGGGCTGAAAAATAAGCTTCTTTTTCTGATGTAGGACCAGCTAACTACCCCTTAGAGACATTAACATGCTAATGATTTTATTTTTTTTTATTCTGACCAAGTTGTAGCCAGCACAAAAATTGCCGGCAGTTGACATTCAAAAGCGTTTTTGAATTACTAAGTGGAAAATTGAAGAGAAATTGCTCTTTTGCAGTAGAGTGGATCTTTGATTAAATGTTACATGCAATCACTGGTTTTCTCAAAAAGGTATGGAGTGTAACACACTTCAGAAGGTATTGTACTAGTACAAACACTATACTCCTTATGTGAATGTATTTTATCGGAACATGGCTAATACTGTACTCTCTGGATCACTATTCCCACTTTAATATCAATTCAGATTCACTCAAAAAGAAGAAGAGCGATAAATAGTTGTGAGAAGGAGGAACAACGTACTCCAGACCTGTCTCAAGTGGCTGTACTATTTTCAGTAGAATAAGAAGGAACTTGAGGAATGAAACAACCAACCATATTCTTGGTTGCAGGAAAACTCGTATCACATCTGCAGGATTATCCTACAACGTACAGTTAAATATGCCTGAGATTTGTCATTTTATCTTATTTTTATAGTTTTGTCACACATTTAATATGATTTAATCGGAATTTATAATTTGGGGAAAGAACGCTTCTTTTTTTCTTGATTGGTTGGTAAATAATTAGTGGAAATGTATTTTGAAAAGGCAGAAAAAAGGCCTCTTGCTCTTTGGAATGTTTTACTCTAGAGTGCTGAGGCAGAGGATGAAAGGCTGTCCTTGAAACTTCCTTCTAGAGTACTCTGTGTGTTCAATAAGATCCATAAAAACAAGTGTTATGATTGCTGTTAAGTGCTGACATTGGAGAACTGATGTTTACTGGGATATATTGGATATCTCTAAAATTTGAATAATATGACTTAAATTTCTTTTTGATTCTTTTTGTTTGCCTCTAATGTGGATTTAATATATTTTAAATCAAATTGCTGCATTCAGAGCAAGCTCTTTAAAGACTTTTATAATGAGAAGCTAGAGTAATTGAGTTGTGTTTCAATATGAAACAAGCCAAGTCCAAGTTCAGCAAAGTTTGCGAACCTGGACTGAATTTAATATGTTCTCCTTACATTATTTTTTTATGCTTTTGATTTGGAAAGAATTACTGAATCAAATCAACACTCTGAAGATGTGAAACCATAGAAATTAAAGCTAAATATATGCTGAACCCCGAAGTCCTGGGTGTCACTTTCTGAAGAAGGTTGATGTTCACCAGTTATGGGGTTTTTTTCCCCACTGATTTTGAGACTTTCAGATATTCAGTAAAATTGGATTACTGAATTCTAGGTAAAGAACCAAATAAACCTTTGGAGGAGTGAGCTGTTTGAAGTGTGCTTTTCCACCTCAGTCCTTATCTCTGACCTGTATTTCTGTTATAAAATACCAGGAGTTAGGAAGCCAGAGCGTCCATTTTTTCGCTGCTGCTGTGACTCCATGTCTCTTTCTTCTCACCCTTCTCCAGGAGATTTGGACTTTTTGTCTGTATTGGGGAACCTGCGTGATATCCTTTTCTGTCGAGTAACTGTTTTTGAAACAATCTGTCTAGAATCAAGCAGAGTTGCTATTTCTATAGAAGATGACGCTAAGCACAAGGGTGGTATTGATTTATGCAGAGTTCAGAAAACACACAGTGGAAATGCTGCATGCCAATACAATCAAGAGGAGCCTAATTCCAATTCTTCATTAGAGTCAAAACAATAATTTACAGAAGTAACTTTATTTCTATTGAAGCCCTAAAGTAATTCAGTTTGGGGGAATTCCCAACTGTGGTTTCATTACTAGGAGGAGGGTTGTTTGCTGTGTGTATGTGTGAGGGTTTGTGTTGGCCTTCCGTAGATGATATTGACAACATCACGAGCAGAATGTAGTGTATGATGGAAATGAGTGAGAGGACGTTGGGAATGATTCATTTGAGGTCAGGGAATGATTCATCTGCCAACCTGCCCGCTCTTAGCTGCCCGCCCTGGGGCAGCATAGTGCATGGTGGGTATGGAGTGAAAAGCATGGGTGCTGTAGATCGCGAGTCCTTTTATGTGGCTAGTCACCTCTTTGTTTCGGTTAGTCCCTGTGTGTATTGGTTTTAGTTTTCAAATCATAGGAATTCTTGCCTCTTCATAGTGCTGCCTGAGCCTACAAAATCCCCATCTTATCTCTGGTCCTTAAAGGTCACTCAGGTTTTCTACATTTTCTGCACTTGCACAAAGAGGGGACATCTTGTCCCTCAGCTGGGTTGAAGCAAGTTGTAAGAATTCAGAATAGGATCAAGTTCATTGAAAACAAATGATACAATATTTTCCTGAATCTAACCAATGAAAAAAAAATTCCAGGGAAATTGTGTATAAGAAACAAAGAGATAAATTTTCTACTAGTTTTCTAATTTTCCTCCATAATCCTTACAAAAAAAGGTTTCCTGTTAACTCTATTACTCACCTACAACTAACTTCTCGGCTGTTGGATAATCCTTAAATGTCTGAAAAAATGCATCTACCTGTAGTTCACAAAAGTGTGTCCCACACTGTTTTGGTAACAGCACTCAACTATTCTGGAGAATGTTATGTGTTCTAAGTAGTCAACAATATTAGCTAATTAATCAATTAAATTAAAGAACAAAGTATTCTTCCAGCAATGTAGAAGAATGTGCTGAGGACACATTACAGTACTAATAAATGGATTCCAAATCTCTATAGCAGATGTAGAAGACACTCTGTACTGTTGTCTGGTGAATACATTTGGATAAGTGTCTTAATCTGATAATTTCACATTTATAATGACTCAAAATTTTATGCCACAAAATGGTGAAATATAAAGTGATTTTTTTAAAAAGTCCACATGACTACTGAGAAGTATTTGCATGTTTCCCTTATGTAATGAAGTTTTTATGATTAAATAATCATTTAATTATTCTATAGTGATTGCTTGTTAAGAAATTGGAGAAATGCCCATGTAAGTTAGACTAAAGCAATCAGCAGAGCATATTAATTGCAGGGTTTTTTTTGTTGTTTTGTTTTCAGTCTCAATTTGAGCATCGTTTTGAAAATCTTGCCCCTTAAAAAGAGAGGGTATAAAAAATACAACAGTCCTGTCAAAACTTTATTAGTGGCCTAAAAAATTTCACTTAAGCAGATGTAGACACTGTACTGAATAACACTAGTCATAGTAATTATTCAGCAGTTCCTTGGGGAAGACCACCGAATTTGAGGAGTAAATCATCTGTTCAGACAGAAGGGTTTCATCCTGTGGCATACGTTCAGTTTTTAAAATATGATATCCAAAATTCAAACATTAACCTTTGCCTAAACATATGCTTTTTGTGTTTGGGGCATTCCTAGGATTTGTTGCTCTTCCTAGACAGAAATCACTAGATTACAATGATCATGAACTTACTTGCCATTTATCTGGCATATTTGTGGTATTTTTTCCTACTGAATTCCCAAGTGTCAGAAAATTGAGTGGACTTCTAATGTATTTTCCCTTTAAATAGCAAACAAAAGGGATCAGGAGGCCATGAAATACACTGCTGAACTTGCCCTCATGCTAGATGTAGTATCATGCTAACAAGAAATACTCTGACATTTGAACAAGAAAAGTTTTTTGTCTCTTTTCCTTAAAAACACAATGATCTCTGAAAAATAAAGTTGGGTAGAAAAGGAAAAGAAGAGCAGGGAGGGGCTGGAAGGGAAAGAGAGAAATTCTCCATAAACAACAGAAACTACGCTATGTTAGGAGCCCAGAAAACATGAATTCAAGTTTCACCTCCTACTGCGCTTGGCAATTGCGTGATTGACTGAAGTGTTTTTGTCTGGATGCAGACAGGAATTGTTCAAGATTTACGGATATGGTAAAAGGCTTTCAACAAGGTTGCTGCTGCAGCACTGAGTATTGTTCTTTAAGGTATTTTCCCAAAGATCCTACTGGCAATGAAGTGAATATAATAGTGCATGTATCTAATCTTCCCAATGTCACGGCTATTTTCATTGCTAACGTATTATAGTGCTTCATAATGTTATCTGCATCTTGGTCTTACATTCTAATAACGCATTTAGTTTAAAGACACCTCTTTATGAGTTCAGAAAGGTTTTGTCTCTGTGGGCACTCTCCAACTGATTTTCTTTTTTTAGATGGCGCATGTTTCCTTCAGTGTACTTTGCAAAAGGTATTATTTTCTTAATGGCAGTAACAGATATTAGGGCTTCACAATAATGCAATTCTAGACTGCATGTTCTTTTTCTGCTTCTAAACTGTGCCTTTCATGCTGGTACAAGATTTAAAAAGTTATGAATATGTCTTAGTAAGACTATTCCTATTTAAAGGAAGTACTTATTCTGTGTAATGAAGAGTGTAGTGAATCCTCTTGAGGAAGGGGGATTGTACCTCACAGTACGGAGGCAGATGAGACTGCAGGACTAATTGGGAGCATAGTGGAACAGGACTTTTCTCCAGCCTAATGGTGCAGCTATTTCATATGAGGAACTGGGAGGAAGCATGAAATGTAAGTTCAGATCTAAAGGATGAACTCTGCAAAGTCCATGTGAGAGAAAGCTTAGGGATGGAATAGCTTGGCTTCTTTATATTGTTTTATGTCAGAATTTACCATGTCTGATTGTATCTTTTGTCAAGGTTGTTGGGTTTTATCTCTATAGTGAGCAAAAGACTCCTGCAGGCAGAAATAAAAGGAACTTGGGTCATCGTTTGTCAGTGCTAATACCTTTGTTGACAAAATACTCTCTCCGAGGAAGAAAATCCTGTGCTATGTTCACAGGTGTGACAAAATACTGTGTCACTGTGTTATGGTTTCGGCTGGGATGGAGTTGACTTTCTTGCTGACAGCTGGTATAGTGCTATGTTTGGGATTTGGAATGAGAAATGGTGCTGGTAGCACACTGGTGTTTTTGGTTGTTGCAAAGCAATTAAGGCTGTCTCTGCTACTTATACGCCCCTGCAAGTAAGTAGGCTGGGAGGGCACAAGAAATTGGGAGGAAAGCTGACCCCAACAGACCAAAGGGATATTCTGTACCGTGTGATGGTCATGCTCAGTATATAAAGCTGGGGGAAGAAGAAGGAATGGGGAGGTGTGTGTGTAACATTTGGAGTGATGGCATTTATCTTCCCAAGTAACCATTATGCGTGATGGATCTGGGTTTTCTCGGAGATGGCTGAACACCTGCCTGCTGATGGGAAGCAGTGAATGAATTCCTTGCTTTGCTTTCATGTGTGGCTTTTGCTTTACTTATTAAGCTGTCTTTATCTCTTCATCTCAACCAAGGAGTTTTTCCTCACTTTTCCCCATCCAAACTGAACAAGCGGCTGCGTGGTCCTAGTTGCTGGCCGGGGTTAAACCACGACACACTGTGAAGCTTACTCATAGCCAGGCTGTTGGCTGCTTTCTTTCATTTCATACTTTGCCACTGGGACACTCGTGCTTCTGGTAGGCTTGCTCTACACCTTCTGGTATCTCTTTTGATGGCTGAAATGACAACAGCAGGAAAAGTGGCAGTTGCTTTATCTCCCACCTTAAACCCATAACAGTGTTGAACACCGGTTAGTAGGTGGCTGTGCTACTGGCTGCACAAACTAGCTGTAGTATGAGCACATTCTTGTACAGAAAAAAATCTGAAACATAATGACTTAGTGTTACTTGGGCCAAAGGACCCAGAGGCTTTTGCTCTTCTTTCTCGTTAAAATCTAAGTTTGTGCAAGGAAAGCTGAAAAAAACCATTGTGACCTTGTTTGTGTGAAAAACATGGGTTTTGGCCAAGGTTTTGTGAGAAAATTTCCAGTGGTTTTGACCCCAAATGATTTGCTCAAATGACCCTGTTGATACCTCTTTCAAAAGTCTTAGATATGTATGTCTGTGCATATATATCTATGCATTTATATGTTACTTAAGTATATAGAAGTACATGCAACAAACTAAACTTTTCTATCCTTCTTGAAATTACTTATCCTACACAAGAGTTGAAGTTAGTTGGCAGGACAGAAAGAATTGTGCTTTGTGGCAGATGATGTTTCAAAAAAAAAGTCCTTGTAGTCTCCCAAGTAGTTGGTGGCCATTCAGAATGATTACCTTCCTAAAGCCATGTGGCTGGTTATTTGTGTGTTTATAGATCTTTGAATTCTTCAATACTGAAAAAAATGTGTCTGTTATTGAATAGTAAAGATATATAAACCATAGTGTGCTGCAAGGGGAAAAAATAACCACCCTTGCTGCTTACTTCTGGGTAACGAGCTTGCAACTGTAATGGAATTTTTTTTTTTCTGAAATAAATGCAGATCAAAGAGCCTTGATAGAGTAAGTATCCAGTGCAAAGGATCACTGCCTTGATTGTGAATTTTCTTTGCAGTAGAAGTTTCAGAATTTGCTGAAGCAGCAGGAGAGCAGTAATGTGAAATGAGGTGCAGTCAATGAAAAGCAATAAGTGTAGTGATCAATAATCAAGTGATTTGTGAAAAGCAGTTGATGACAGTGAGTGTGTGTTGGTTCCAGATGTGTATGTACTGAGCAAGGCATGCTGAAGTGGATAACACTGTGATACTGCAAGGTAAGACATTCCCATTTGCTCCTGGCAGTGGTGATTGCAAATGATGTTATTGGGCTGGATTTAAATAATGCTAAGTAAAAGAATTATGATTTTGTCTAAACTAGAGAAATGAGGTAGGATGGAGTAGTCTCTTGTGTGAGGTGGCTAAGGGGAAGGTCACTCGTTCAGTTGTTTGGTTTTAGGCTTTGCTTTCGATAGCTTTGCTTGCATGCAGTGTTTTCATATGCCTCTGTGACAAACAAAATGAAAATGTGGCACAGATTTCAAATGGATTGCCATAGAATTATGGCAATAAATGAATGTGTATTGAGAGGTGTATTTTTTTTTTTTATCTCTGTTGACCATAGTTCAACAATTTTTCTTCTATTACAGAAGAAATTTTTCAGGGAAGAAACAAAACTGACAATATCAAGGTTTACAATAGTAGTAGTAATTTAACATCATTTGGATTTTTATTACCTTACAGATCTTCTCAGGAAACTAAACCCAGCTGATTAGTCAAATATTCATTAAATTAACAGTGAATATATTGCAGCCTTGTGAGTCATACAGTCAACAATGAATTTTTTGCTATTGTAATCTTTGTACATTCCCATCATTAAATGTTTCCCTTTTCTGGCTAGAAAAGTTTTGCAGTCCTGCAAAGCTTTCGTCATATAAGAAGTTCTTACTTATGCAGGTAATCCCATTAAAATTCCTTGAGACTGCTAGTGTGCATAGTCTGGTAGTCTGAGTCTAAATTAATAATGGAGTCTCAATTCTATTCTTCTAGACTAGAGGTATATCAAACACTGAAAGTCCTTTAAGTGTTCTTTAACCCAAGCTGTAAAAGATACCATAAATTTAAAAAGTGACAGTTTCTATAATGCATAACAAGAACAGCAGAAATTATGGTGACTGCTGAGATGCTGAAATCACCAGTGACTGCCGAGATGCTGAAATCACTGTATGAATTTCTAGGTAGGAGGAACATGGGGATCTAATTCTGCTTTCTGCACAATTTTTATGCCAATGTAATTCCTCTGACTTCAGTGGCTGTCATCCAGACTTACACCTGTATAGGAGCATGTTTATCTCGACATTTTAGGAAAATAGATTCAGTTAGATGTCTGTTTCTCAGTGGAAGGAGGACCATATTGTGAAGCTCTGTAAGTAGGTAAGGTTACTATAGCCTTATATTTAACACTTCTCTAACTTTTCTGAAAAAGTTCATTTAGGTTGAAGTCTTGTACATGTCCAGTGAGGCGCAATGTTTTAGATGACAAGGGATGAAGTTAATCAGAGATGGTAATTCTGAGATAAAAAAGCCTTGAAATATTGGGCCACTTAATATTTTGTGAAGTCTTCTAACCTTTTGTCATAAAATCATGTTTCAAAATGAGTTAATTCTGAAAATTTCGTGTATATTTTATTCAGTAGTCTTATGTGACCTTCAGTGCCAACGAATATTTTAATGCAAAATTGAGCTGTTATTCTGAAAAATTAAGTAGTCTTGAAAGTCCCAGTGATTTTATAAACGTGTCCTATGCTTAATAGAGTTTATAAGCTGCTTCATCTGAATCAGCATGGCTGAAGGAAAATACTTCATAGGTCTTACAGAGCTTTAAGTTCTACTATGCATGACTTCTCAGAGGTTTTCAACAGCTTCAGCCTACCCTGGCAGGTTAAGAGAGACTGCAGATCGCTGGTGGAGCCAGCAGAGCTAGAAATATTTTACAGACTCCGCAGCAGTAGTTTCTGCAGATCACAGTGGCCGGGCAAAGTGCTCAGGCTTCCCAAGAGCAGCAGTTCTTGGGCTGTGCTGGAACCATCTGCCGCAAAGTGCAATAGGAGAAGTACTGCTGTAAAGGTTTTCCAGAGAAGGCTGGAAAGCATCCGCTATCCTACTTTCTGTGTATGTGTGCCGTTGTTCCCATAAATGCTATGATTCTTTTTCAGAAATGTGAGGTTTTTTTTGAAAAAAAAAAATAAAAAGACTTCCAATTATGTAAGGGTGTCTCAGAAATAAGCTCTGACGCCTTCTAATTATTAGCAACTCATGCTGTATAATGCTTAACAAAAAAATAATAGGGTGGTGGAATTCTGAAGGCAGTGGTCCATGAAATATAAATATATATATATATATATATCTTTCTGCAAAACTGAAAACCCTTTCCTATTTTAGAAGCCTGTTTTGCATTTTAGCAATAGTAAGGCACCATCATTGATTAATGTGTCCAGTAAACTTCTTGCCTCTCTGGTAATTTTCTAGATTTTGGAAAATATTGCTGTGCTATCTTGTAAAATCAGCAATTTCAAACAGGGGCTGATTTTTACAAGCAACGTGAAGCAGCAGTCCCTGCAGCAGAGAGGAGATATTGGCTTGAAGTCTCTAGTTTGTCCATGTTTTCATGTATTTCCATATTTTTATTGAGCTGTATGTGTCCAAATTGTAAATAGTTAACATATTTCAGAGAACTTGGATCAATAAAAACCTACTGAAATAAATTCAAGCCCTCCCCTTATATGTGTATAACCTGTAAAAAAAATATAAAAAAAAATTCCCTAATGTCCCCT
Organism: Arenaria interpres; assembly: GCA_013399435.1. NCBI lineage: Eukaryota > Metazoa > Chordata > Aves > Charadriiformes > Scolopacidae > Arenaria > Arenaria interpres. Next base: position 25,440 of record VXAK01025555.1, on the reverse strand, counting down.
ACCCTAATTTTCCACACATGATTCAACAGAGGCATGAATTACACTCATGGGAAAGCAAAGCAAGTTAGTGCAATATCCCATTGCTTGGTAAGTCCTCTTAGGTCCTGATACATTTTCCTGGATGTACACTAGGATGTACACTCACCCTATGAGACTATTGCAATCATACCTTGAAAGTACATTTGCATTCACTAATAGTGAATCACCTGATTTATCCCAAATAAAAAAAAAAAATCACCCCATTTTCTCCTTTCAATAATTAGATTCCTTTTGCTCATTTTTATTTTTGATGCATCAGCATTTCTATAAATGCATTACATCTGGGTACTGTGATGATAAGGTTATTAGAAATGTGACACAGATGCAGCTGGGAATTATTTTAACATAAAGCCTATAAGTGAAGCCATATATTGGCCATGTGTGACTGTAAAAAAAGACTTTAGCTGCTCCTGTAGGACACTGTCACCCTGGGAAAACAGGAAAAGGTCCAAATCTCCCAATTTGTCTTTCAGATTTTTACTGATATATGTCAAGGATAGCCTTGTTTGCTAGACATTTATCTCTAAATCCCTTACATTGATGAAGAGATTGAGGTAAACGTGTAATTGACATGAAAGAGCTTTTTATCAGCCTCGGATACAATAAGAAAGACATTGGCTGTCAAGACTTGACAGAGAATATGCTTTTTAAGTTACATACAACGTGTTTATGCTTCTCAACTAAAACTGCAGTCTACCCCAAATAAACTAATGCTGTAAACTAGCAGAAATTATCTTCCTGTTCCCGTGAATGCTGTACTGAATGTATCGTCTTTGTTAAAGAGTATGCAATCCAACAGTGCAAGGATAAGATAAATGACAGTAACTTTCACATGCACTTGCAAAAACATCTGCTAACCTTTCCAAACACAACAGACTTTCACCTTGATGTGTTTGCATTGCTTGGAAAATGCTCTCTATTAAATTCAACACTGAATGGCCCAATGGGTGTAATGAAGCAATAAAATAATAAAAAAAATCCTTACACTTGTAAATGCTGCCAGAGCTACCTGAATGTTTTATAATGAATGGATAATCTGAAAAAACAATTAATTTTGTAAAAGAATAGATGATAATATTAAAATAGAAGCCCTAATTCTTTAAGCTTTTTTTTAGCACTGGTGTTTGTGGAAAGGCATTTACAGGGAGACAAAACATACAATATTTCATTTGATATGGAAATTTTTTCCAAAATGGCCCTTTTTCTCTTCCACGGTTCTTTTTCTTTTTAAAGTCCTTTTATTTACAAACTATCGACATAACAGCCCTCTAAAACAAAAGTATAAGAGGGGGAACACTTACTTCTAACTTCTGGCTGTTTTTATGTAGGGTAAGCATTGCTATTTCCTAGGGACTGACATGGTTTGAGAACTCAAATCATAGAACTCTGGAAATCTTGAGAAATTACCTTGCAAACTACAAGAAAATAATAATTTTGAATTTGTGTGAAAAAAATTAATAATTGCAAAACATAAACTTCTGACAATCCTCTAAAATTGAAAAGAAAAAAAAAAGAATCTGAATATTAGTAATCCCTTGCTTGTGACCTTTCATTTGCTCTTCCCCACCATGGCTACGTTTTATTGTTAGGTTATTTTATTTTAATCAATGTCTGATGGCTCCATTTCATATGCATACCAAAGATTGTAGGGGATGAACTATCTGGCTTGAAATTATCATTCTTTATTCTGCAATGTTTTTTGGAGGGTGGTGTTTTTTGTTTTTAAGCAGAATTCCCACAGAACTCATTCATGCAACTTGCCTATTAATTCTTTTTCTGTTTCTTTTTGTAGATATGTTTTCATAAGCATATTTCCAAAACAACCAAAAAGGGGGGGAGAAAGAAATGACTTGTGTTTCTAAAGAGATAATCTATTGACAAAACAGAAACAGAAACTTAAGGGTGTTTTTAAAATTACCTGTTTGGATACAGTGGTAGCTAGTGGTTCTATTGGGGTGTTAAGAACAGAACTTACTTGTCTGCAAAAATTAGTTGCTCGTTATGCCCAAACAACATTCATGCTCTTGCTTTCTCCTGAGATATAAAGACTTCACTGGATATTTAGGTACTAAGAAAGAAAACTAAAGGTCTAAAGTGGAATATGGCACTTACAGGATATCTGGATGACAGGCTGTAGGCTGATTTCACATCAGGGAGTTGATCCAGAGAGGCCAAAAGATTTTTATTTATGAAATCAAAAGTAATTCCAATACCTAAAAGAGTTCAGTAGTTCTGTAGAAAAAGATCAGTTGTCATCTTTTCCCTTCGCACATCCTTTTTTCTTTACATCTATCTCTAGACCCTACTAAATGGTCTAATTTATATGTCGCTCAAAGTTAATAACTTGAAAAATCTGCATTTCTTTTCCCCTGACCTTTAAAACCTGTACTGACTGACTGCCTTCTCAGAAATATTGCTAAATCTGAAGTTTTGTCTAGTAGAGGCAGTCTGAATTTAATCGGACGCTTCTGTCCCTTCTTTTTGAGCTCAGCCAACTCAGAGTGCTGTTGACAGGAGTTGTGAGGCTGCAAGTGAAATTCCCAAATGTGGAAATCGAGAATATGGAAAAAATAATACAGTTCAGGGAGCATGACAACAACAAATTTTCTTAGTAAGCAGAGCCTTCATACCTGTGCTAGCTATGCTTTTTGCTGTTGTAACTACTACCTTCTGCACAAGGTCTGTACGCAAGATAACCGCTGACAGAGAGGGAGGTGAGGCAGCGCAAACAGCTTGCTTTACCTGCATGGGAAGAGCATCCCTGGGGACCTAGGCACTAAACACACAGCTGAACTCATGTCTTTATTTTGCCCTATTTTTGGCAGAAATCTTTGTCTTCACGAGGACCATCTCTGAAAATGGATTGAATAAAAAGCAAATGAGGGAGTTTTCATGACTTGGCTTCAGCTGTAAGTCACCGCAGTAGTGCTTCTCAGATTTTAGAAGCTGATGTTTGCAAATTAATTACTTGGCCTTTAAATAGTTCTAAACCACCAAAAGTGCTCCATTATGTTAGCATGGGCTTGAGAAATAGATATGTATTACTAGCTAATTGAATAACATATGGTGTTGATTAGTGCTTAGCTCCTTTTATAGAACTCAATTAAAAAAATGACTGCAGTATATTTCGAGACTATGAGATGTCTGTTGGTTGCTTCTGGCACGAGGGAACTGCTGAACCAAGAAATGATGAACTTTTTCTGTTTAGTTCATCTATAAGTTCCTTTAAGAACTGGTGGTGTGCATGGCTGTGAGGGGAGGTAGGCTGGAGTCTGTTCATTTGCTGCTGCATTGAAATGCAGTCTTTCCTGAAAGATTTAAGTGCTCTCCCGGCAAAACAAAACAAAAGCCCAGGCTTTTATTTTCTGGGTTATTGCTCAAGGTATACGAATATACAATGAGCCTATTTCAGATGGATAAAAATCTACTCTTACTCTTCAGTTTGCAGAGATGCAGTTCTTGGGAGGAGTCCCAGGACACAGACATTTTATACAAGTTATAAAGCCCTCTAACCCCAAATAACCTCAGTCTACTTCCACCTCCCCCTCCTCCAAACAATAAACATGTGGGGAAAACCTGCTTTTATTTCATTCACGAGGCAGTTTTTGCTCAAGAGATTATTTTCCTCTTAAGCTTTGCAAAAATCACCTGAGACCTTGATGATTATGATTTTCTTATTATTCTCATGGATGATTGAACTGGTATAACAGCTAGCAGCAGTGATCAGATTGGGAGGAGCTGGAAGGATATGGAGAAACAATAAACAGGAAAATAAGTTGTTTCTCTCCCTGACTTTTTTTTTTCTCCTAAGCTACCTCTTCTACTGTATTTTGTGTGGATTTTTGAGAGAAAACTTGGTAAAAAATGGTTTCAAATGTGATGTGCACTATACGAGACAGACAGCAACAAGAAATACTGCCTTCTGTCCGCAATTTTATCACTAACTAGTAATTTAGCTCTTGGGTGTATGACCTAACAAACTCTTCCTTGGTTTTTAGAAACAAGTGATGGTTATTCTTGCAGTCCTAAAACTCTTAGTAGAAAAGCCTACCAACAGTGTAAAATTACTTAATGCATGTATTTTCCAGACTTCTGCATCAGCTTTTATTGTATTATATACTATTTTGTATTTAATTTTCACCTGAAAGACAGAAAAATCTGAAAGACTCAGAAAAAAGGAGATCCTCAAAAATCAATTCTTTTTAAAAAAGCCTTTCCAGTCCCAGTAGGTTACCATTCCCCAGTAGCTCTTCCACTGAAATGATGTTCATTCATCCATCCAGAGAAAAACAGATGAGTCCTGCAGCGTATCCTGAAGGTTACTCGGGTCATTTGGGAGGGAGCTGCATTTCAGAGATGCAGTGCTTTCACCGTGAGTGCCCTTTCACTGTTTTCCCATTGTTCGTCCATCTCATTGTATGTTTGTAGCTGCCACAGCAGCAATGTGTAAAATACACTATTCATGACCTAAATTGCTTTGGGCTCAAAACCAAGAGCAGGTGCAATCGCTGATCAAAACCTGAAGGCTACAGTGTTGGGACATCATCCAGTGATAACAGGGGTGGAAGAAGCAAAAGCTATTTTATTTTTGTATTCCTGATCCTTCCTGCAGGCTGTCCTGCCCCCTTCATCCATGTATAAAATAGACGGCAATATGTTCATTTTAAGCTTCTCCTAGGAACAAATTTCTCCAGCCAACGTTTTATTCAGTGAGGTCAATCTTGATCTCCCTGACCCAAGCTAGCTGTCACTGGCTTCTTGTTAAAGGGGTCACAGGCACAGCAGGGATTTCGAATAACATAGCAGGTAAATAGGAAGACTGTAGCTTACAAATATCCAGTTTTGGGGAAGGGTCCTGTCAAATGTAGCAGCTCACAGTCTGGAAGAGCTTGTTTAAAGGCCAACACAAAGGCCACCCTGCTACCATGACTGTCATCAACCAGTAACTTTCAGTCCTATCAGCTGAAAGATGTAGCATCAAATTTATAATGTTCAAAAAGACTGGAATATTCCAGTTATTAGCAGAGGGGGTTTTGTGTAGTGTACTGATATCCTTGACCAGAAAGCATGCTTTTGTCTTGTGTTTAAGAAGGTAAGAATTTTTTCACATGACGGATGTAATTTCTAATCCCTTACATTCAAGCACATTTCAGAAGAGAAATCCCCAGACAGTAGCTATGTTAGCTAAGCCAGCGAACACCACAAATTGTAGTTGTGCTGGTTTTCCACATGGGACAGTTTTCTACTTCACAAAGCTATAATGTCATGCAAAGTTCATTTTACTGGTAAGCATCATTGAGCCAAAATTGAGTTCAGAGCTCCAGGGAAAATAAATGTAAGCATTTATCCATAGTGCTACTTAAATTGGCTTGAAATTTTGAGTTCTCGGTTACCTTGATCATTCATTTCTAGTTCACTGCAGTCTTCCTTAGGGCTCCTAGATGTTGAGAAGTTAGCTTTCCTTTAGGATGGGGAAAAAAGTTATCTGCAAAACTGATGACTGTTAATATGATATGTAACCGGTGCAGTCAAGATTAACTCTATAATACAATGACAGGGAAAGAGGATTTTCATTTAATGCCTATTCGTTTCCACAAAGGATCAGCAGTTCAAACTAATAAGACATTGATAGCAATTAAAAATTGCTTTTAAAATTAAGATTATAATGTTTTCACCTGACCATATTCTGTGTAACTTCCCAACAGAATAAATTAAGCATTTTTTCCCTCACGCCCACCAATCTAAATTGCTGCCTACGCATTTCATTCCAGAAAATAGAAGTATGCAATAGTGCAGGCATATACAGGTATGAACTGAAAGTCTGTGTGCTGCTTTGCAGGTCTTAGTCTGCATCTGCATTAGTTGAAACACTGGTAGATCTTTTACAAGATTTCACAAACTCGATTTCTTTTCTTTTGCTTCTCAATTACTAGTCCATTTAGTATTTTAAAAGAATCTCAGTAAGTTATACTTGGATATTTCCCCTTTCGTTATCCTTTGCTATCTTTATTTCCTTGTCCTTTAGGGAATATTGAGTAAGAAGAACTCAGAACGTTTTGATCCTAAACTGCTTCTGTTTTTCTAAAGTCTTTTGTCTTCATGTTTAGGTTTGTTGTTGGTTTTTCTTTTTTCTCAACCCATTTGTGTCCAGTCAATGTAAGGAGTATTGCTACGGAATGCTGGTTTACAGCATCAGCTCAAGTGGTTTGCATAGATATGTAATATTTCACCTTAGTCCTTTAGTACTGCTATTACATATTCAGAAATCACTGTGTATCTGTTAAGAAAATGGTGGCAGGCTTTAGTGTAATATCCGTTCCTGAAAATTCTGTTTTCCTAACTGTCACTTAGTCTCCACTTATAAATTAGCCCCTTCTTCCTTCAGATTTACGGTAGACATGGCAGTAGGCAAAAATGTATTGCAGCTCTAATGCCATCACAGCTTTCTAATGAAAGCACAAATCAAATGGTAGACGCTTGAATCACTTATTTCCAAGGTGTAATTTCCCTTATTATTTCACTGTGCCTTTATCTAGTGTGCATTTTATAATTTCTTTTCCTGGAATGAGATTAGAATGCAAGACAGAAGTATTCTATATGCCAAAAATAAAACTCTCATAGATTAGCCTGTGTTGATTGGAATATTAGAGAGATGTTATAACATGCTAATACAGTTTATTAGGCTTCCATCTTATCTGTGTAAATGTTTCAAAAGGAATTAGATATGTGTACATACAGTTTGTACATACAACGTTTGTTTAATTTACTAGATTATATTTGCTGATTTGTATGGTTTACATCTTGGTTAGAAGGTCTCTTTTATTATAGTAATCTCATGGCTATATGACTAGCACTATAGGTCTAGAGATATATTGAACTTGTAATTTTAAATTCATACTGCTCTCTAGTGGGGAATGCTTTCAATGCAAAAGATTATATATATTAATGTACAGCCTGTATATAAACTGATTTCTGAAAAGTTACTGTCATCTAGAGCAATTTAGTAAAACTATTACTATCATGTTAGCATTTTAATCCTTATAATACTTTGATTAAAGATCACATTGCTTAATTTAAAAATATTTTAGATAAATGAATATAGCTCTCTTTGGGGGGAACAGTATCTCCAGAAAGCTGAATGGTTCATGGCTTGCTGCTGCTTCCTCAGGAGAAACTGCCTCCTTCCAGTAGGAGAAATATGCTATAGATCTGCTGCAGAAAAAACTCAGGTTTTGTCCCAAGCTTCTACAGTCCCATAATGTCTTATGGGACAGTTGTGATTTGTCCATAAAAGCTCCTGTCATCACTGTTGGTATAATAGATTTGATTTTAGTAAATAACTACTTTTATGCTACTTCTTTTTCTCTTTATTTTTGCTTTGGAATTAATTTTTTAGCTTTCTCTCTCCTGTCTTGCTATAGACAACTAAAATCCTAGATAACAGAGTTGACTATACACAAAAGGTGAAATAATAAATACTGACTGAACTGATTGAGTGAGGTTTTAATCTACGGCAAGTGCAGAGCTCGTCTCAGAAAGGGTTCTGTACTTTCTTAAATGAAATAGGTTTAGTTAGCATAAAAGAACACAATACTAATTAGACAGTAACCAAATCTGAAAACCGAGGTTGAAACTGTTTTGAATATTGATAGGTTTTAGATTTGCATCTTTAGATAAATTTGTCTTTATGATTTGCTTGGAAAGGAGTAAATGTGTTTAAATCCTTGGGAAGGCCAGCAAAACTTATGGTAGATGAAATTTACAATATTTGAAGCTCTCTCAAGACTGATTTACCATGTTTTGGTGTAAAGGCTTGTTTAGACTTATTTTTAGATACTGAACCTTGTCTGGACCAGAGATTAAAGGCATCTATAGCTCATGGACTTGCGTTCCTGCAATTATCTTTTTTGTCTCTAGGTTGATCGATTTGTTAGTTAGAGACCAAGTAGTATCATCGTATTTAGGGCTGCAGTAATTTTGTCACTCAACGTACAGATTAGAATCTTTGGCTAGACCTTCATTTATTCACTAAGTATGGGCGAACAAGCCATTTAAAGATTTATATGCTGTATAAAGATCTCATTAAGATGCTAAGTTGGTATAACATTTTGCACTCTTCGAATAGTAAATTAGGTTTGCAGTGCACAGAGCACTTCTTCACCTGTGCCATTTCTGCTCACCTTTAATCACAGCACCTCATCTTTACATTGGCTTCACTTGAAGTTCCTCAGGTGGGATTATCTTTTCACTTCTGTAGTTGTTACAGTTTGGTACTAGCTGCTTCTAAATTAACTATCCTTGAATTATAATCCTGGGACGTTAAGATAAGAAACTAATAGAACGTGTTTGTTATTAGTCTTTGAACTACTTTGAACCAGGCAAGTTACGAAATTAGTAGATTTGGGCTTGAAAGTGTTCACAGGAAGTGGAGAGGGGATGACTAGTGGTTGCTAAATACCTAATTAACGAACTTGAGTGAGGTCTATGCATTTAAGCTTAGCTGACTAAAATACAGGGGGTTTATTTTTCCTTCTGTTAATTGCAACGCATGAAAATATATAAATATGGGAAACAATAACTCCTCCCCCCTCTTTTTTTTTTCCAACTTGAAAAATGGATCTTGCGTTTCTAAGTGCTAAAACAACTAAGAATTTGTTGTGATTAGTCAAGTGCAGTATTTGAATGTAGGAGTGTATGTAATGGAATGTAACAGTAGGTTGTCATTCACATAGAGTTTAACTGACCTAATAATTGTATATTTTATATTTAAAAAATCAAAATGTAATACTTAAGGATTTAATCCTAGAGGTGATTATAAAATATTTCTGCTGTAATAACTGCTTGTATTTCTGTCGTGGGTTGACCTTATCTGGGTGCCAGACCTCCATCCAGCCATGCTCTCTCTCCCTTTCTGCACCAGGACAGAGAGGGGGAAAGAAGATGGAAAAACTCGTGGGCTGAGGTAAAGACAGGGAGAATACTTACCGATGACTGTGACAAATGAAAAAAGATTCAACTTGAGGAAAATTATTTTATTGCCAATTAAAATAGAGTAGGATGGTGAGAAGCAAAGAGAAAACACTAAACCACTTTGCCCCTCTGGCCTCCCCCCGTCTTTGCGGGCTTAACTTTGCTCTTGACCCTTCTATCCTCGAGCAGTGCAGGGGGATGGGAATTGGTGGTTGTGGTCAGTCCATATCACATAATCTCTGCTGCACCTTCCTCCTCATGCTGTTCCCCTGCTCCACTGTGGGGCCCCTCCTACGGGATGCAGTCCTTCATGAACTACTCCAATGGGGGTCCTTCCTATAGACTTAAGTTCTTAAAAAAGTGCTCCAGCCTGGGTCCTTTCCATGGGGTACAGTCCTTTAGGAAAGGACTGCTCCAGCATTGGTCCCCCATGGGGTCACAGGTCTTGCCAGAAAACCTGCTCCTGCATGGGCTCCTCTCCACAGACCGCAGCCCTTGCTGGGAGGCTGCTGCTGTGTGGGCTCTCCATGGGCTGCAACTTCCTACAGGGCATGTCCCACAACATGGGCTGCAGGGAGACAACCTGAGTCACCATGTTTTTCACCACAAGCTGCAGGGGAATCTCTGCTCCGGAGCCTGGAGCACCTCTTTCCCCCTCTTTTCTACTGTCTACAAGGTTGTTTCTCTCACGTTTTTTCAACTGCTGCATGGTGCTTTTACCCTTTCTCAGGTATGTTATCACAGAGGTGGCAAACCTGTGGCTGATGGGTTCAGCTTTGGGCACTGGTTGGTCAGTTTTGGAGCCATCTGGAACTGAGTCTCCTCAGCATGGGACAGCCTTTGGCCTTGTCTTCGGTCACTCTGCGGCCCCCACTGCCAGTACCTGGGCACCTGCATCCAGTACATTTTCCCATTGAAGGTGACATTTAAGATGTCACCAGATAACATTTAAGATGATGAGCTTCATCTAGACTTCGCTGAGATTTCTAATGTAACATTTGTAAGGTTGCTTTTCTTAGGATAATTCATAAATAAAGTAAACTAACCAAGAGATGAGAAAGAAATAATAATAAAAAAATATATTAAGAAACCTCACCCCTGTGACAGGTTGGTTCCAGTGATAGATTTAATAAGCACCCCGGAACATTTAAAGACATTCACCTGAGTGGCTGTGAAGTTACTCAAGTTACACAGCAGAACTAGAAAACATGAACAGAAAGCAAAGCATGCAAGTGGAAATGTAGTGTTAAAATATGAAAATGCAAAGAACCTGCCTTTTGTTGTTTTGCAGATGTTAGAAATCTTGTGTATATTATTTTGTATTACTCATCAGATTTCCCTCTTGTGTTTTTTTTTCCTTCCCCAGAAAATATGAAGAAGCCCTGGAGCCCTGATTTACCAGTTGATAACCACTCATACAATTCAGATTTCACATCTGTCCCAAACGGGGAAGGTGAGAAAGAATTAGCACCTGATGGCACTGAAGAAAAGAAGGAAAGAGAAAAGAAACACACCAATTTCACTTTGTGTAACGTTTGTAATATTCAACTGAACTCTGCTGCTCAGGCACAGATCCACTACAACGGCAAATCCCACCAGAAGAGGTTAAAACAGCTCAGCAACGGAAATCTCAAAAGTGATAATGGTAAGCATTAAAATATCTATACTTTCTGCCATGTTTTGATCTGAAAATTGCAGCAATGTGCAGTATTGTCAATATATACGAGTTTAAGCAATTTTTTTTTTTTATTCAGCCAACAAATCCTTTGAAGTTAAGTCAAAGGCTCTCGATGACTTCAGAGTGCTTGGGGTCATCCTTAGCATGAGCATCTGGCAAATAGCTAAAAGTATGTTGTTACATGTGTTTTCATTTTATATTTTGTTTACATGATGATGTTGATTCAGATTCTTTCTCATTCCATTTCCATTTTGAATGGTTTTCAACATAATCAGTGATATTCTGAATTTCACAGTCTACTTAGAAAGGCTATACTTGTTAGGTGTATGTTTGTTTTTAATAAATGTGAGGTGGTTGCGAAAAAATTGGAACAAATACATGTCATAGAACAAATACGTTCCCAAACTCATTTAATTTCAGTTTGCTTATTCAGGGTTCAACACATAACTAGCATAAGTCTGTTTAAAGATCATGACTGAAGTCAAACAGAGATAGAACAAAGGTTATTTTGATTTTAGTTGATTTCATTGACAGCTTTGCAAAAAACATTTGGTAGTAGGTGATATGTTTTCCTGTCATCAGAGTGTATTGTACTCCTCAAAGAAGACCATGTTTGTGGCTTTATGTAGAAAAGTAGATCAAGTACTAGAGGCAAACGATGGTCCTTGACAAGAAAAAACAGATGACTATATTTTGATTTTCTCAATTCCGTAAGAGGTAGTACTCAACTTTGCTGTACTATGGAGACTAGTACTATATTGTTCTATCTGCTTCTATGCACCGTGTCACAGAAACAATGGTCTTGATATGAAGTGTTTAAGACTTTCAGACTTACTTTCTTCAGACCACACATGTAGCTTAATATTTCATGCTGTGAGTTGCTTCCTGCCCAATTTGGAGGACATGTAGAACACTAATCCTTAGACAGGATTTGAGAGGCATTTTAATAGTCTGTGCTTTGTTCTGTCTTTAAGAGTGGGTAATAATGTTGAGTACGTTGCTGAAGTGTGTTGGATGTGAGTGCTTTGCTATGTACAAGATGTTCATTTCCTTAAAACAAAACAATAAAACAAAAAATACCAACCCCGTAACACTGAACAATATTTTATTTTGTCTTGAAGTGGCAGGACTATAATGTTTGTACTGTTTGTAGCTCAGGCTTAGGAAGAATGCCACTGCTATTATCAGGAGCTGTGAAAATGCGTAAAGAAAGATTGATTTCTTAATTGATACAATATAGTTATCCACAAATATATTCTTTCTATAACCAAATAAACACGTTCTAATGTTATTGCTATTTTCAGTTAAGGTAAAATTGTGTTATCATTATTAGCACAACTATTTTGCTAATGATAGAAAGTGTTCTTCTGCATTTCGTTTTTCTGCTTTAATCCATGGTAATGAAAGAATTAGTAATGAAGCAATGCTGAAATTGGTGTCAAAAACCTTCAATCGTGCTTCTACATTTATATTCTAGAGAGGATCCAAGCAGTACTATAGCGGCGTTTTTATTACTTCCTCCTTACAAGTATCCCATGTCATATGTAGCTGCATCCATTTGTAGTCAGAAAATAGCTGATTGATTATCTAGCTCTTTGTTTCAAAGTACAGTTATTTTGGAGGGTTCCCTGAAACCTGAGGCTTTTCAAATCTGGCAGATGTTTGAGTATCATCAAAAGTAGCACTTCACAGAGAGAATAACATAAGGAAGAACATAATGAATTCATTTGTTGTTTATATTACCAAACTTTGAGATTTCAGGTTTTTTTTAAACTGAATATTATGAGTGAAATAGACACCAATATTAAATATATGTACAAGAAAGTTAGAACTGAGTTAGAACTGAATGTTTGAGTCACCACCCTCCACTCTGGACAGAGACCCTGTTTGAGATCCCCTGTCTAAGTCAAGTAGCAATCAGAACCTGACAGACCTTCCACAATAATAAGTTTTGTCAAAACTAGTGTATCTGAAATATGGGTAATGTTTTTTTGGATGAATGATTGTTTTGTTGGTGAGACCCCAGCAAGCTCAACTGATGTGTGACCATGACTGAAAAAAAATTATGACTTGACCGTTTCAGTTTATCATGAGCACACAAATGACACTTTTGGAAGGTCATTTATATATCTGAAGTAACTGTTAAACATGCAGAGTACTGTTTATTCATTGTATGTCAGTAAGTTGCCTTATTTATGAGAGCGGTATTACTTGTGTAGAAGTCTGAATGTCACAGAAGACAGCTGCTATGCTCAATGTCCAGATTATTGGTCTAATCATTCTTGAGACTAAATTCTGTTGTAAAGTAAAAATAGGTAAAGGCTCTGCTTTATGAAATTGGCTTCTAAGGCTTTGTCATCAGTAGTTATTCATTATATTTCCTGTTGAATGAGTGAAGTACTTGCCCTGCACAGAAGAAAACCCCATTTCCAAAACCCCATTTCCAAATACAACGTTTCATGAACTGTACTATGGGTTGTATATGCCTTTGCAAAGTTGTGTGTTGACTCGGAACTGATTTACATAGAAAGGTTGGGAAAAATATTAGAATTGTGACTTATCCTTTTTTTTTTCCTTTTCTTTTTTTTTTTTTTTATCTCTGAGTTATTCCATCAAAGGAGGATAAATTTGTGTATTTTCTATCACAAAGGGTAATAGAAATGGAGGACTACTTTATATGAAGCAACAGCCCATGCCTTGTTCCCAAATAATTTGCAATGGACTGTAGGATTCAGCTGTATTAGCATTTGACCATGTAATTAAAGCTGTCATGCTATAATCATCATCTTCAAACTGTGAGAAGTAGCTTTTATGTGCTGGACATAAATAGGAGAGCAGGTTACTAGAGTATCTCTGCGTAATTTCATAAGGTAGGTTTCTTAAGCACAAACCCTATTAATCTCTGCAAATACGCAATTAATAAATAATGCGTCTTGTGGGGTTAAAAGCAACATTTCTTTGCTGCTGTATTGGTATCTGTACTGAATTTGAACAACTTTCCAGATTTAAAAAGTTTTGCTAGTTGCTTATTGTTAGCTTGGCAGCTTTACTTTTATGGTACCCACTTGGTTCTTTCCTGGGACAGAGCAGCCTCAGAACAGCACACTGTGCAGTCACAAAAATGATGTAAACTCGTTGTTTCTTCTGTCATTACTTGGTACAGTGATTTGTCATGACTTAACAGGACGTGGCGAGACATCAGCACTTCTGTTACCGAACTGTATCTGCTTGGGAGTGACAGAATTTTCCATGTTCCTTCCTCCTGATAATTGCCTTTTAGATCACTTAAAAAAGACTTCTCACACTTTCCTCATTACACCCTCTAATATATTCTTCTTGCTGGTGACTTTTTTGCCTTTCTGCTCTCATACATGCAGTAGCAAGGTGACAAGCAAGTCAGTGGAGATTTTGAGTAAGTTTTGGGATTAAAGGAGGGCAAAACGCCTCTCCTGTCTGGTCTGCTGACATTGTACCACTTCTCACAAAACCATCCTGGGTGCTATGGGAAGAGGTGACTTCTTGTGGGAAATTGTTTATTCCGACCAGCAGGATTCTACTGACACAATGGAAAAATAACTGGATACAAATGTATAGCAGTAGAAGGCAGAAAACTGATCTTATTAAGATTTTATGTAAACCGGAATTTCGCCTGCGCTTCCTTTTGTGTAAACTGCTGAATCATCATGAGTGAAAGAGGCATGGTTAGGACAAAAACTAAAACTGCTTTTCTTTGCAAAAGTCCCTACAATACATTAGATAACAAGTGGAGAAATGCCACAAAATTCATAGAACTCATTTCATATTAAAAACTGATTTCTGAAGTATTATTCTTTTGAAGTATGATACCCAGTGAGGCATTTGGTAGTAGTTTATGTAGCTCTCTGAATTTGTAACCCTAACAAAAGACTATCCAATTTAGCAAGTTTCATTTACTTATAAACTTGCAACTTTTTTTTTTTCATTGAAATTCCATCTTAGTAAAATTTTATTGTAACATGAACAAGGACAGTGAGTGCACGGAAGAAAGAAAGGCAGAAGAATAGATTAAATATCCTTTTTTTTTTTTAGTCCCTTGCTAATTGCAAAAAGTAAATTTCTTAGTTCAGCCCTAGGTATTACTTAAGAATGAATAATAATTTGATAAAGTTATGCTGAAATATACACTAAAATATGAGAAAAATTTGTTTCGCACACTTTACTTTTTTTTTTTTCCAAGCACATTTGGTTGTTGAATGTAGTTTCCCACAACAACATTTGAGATGGAAATTCCATAATATTTACACATTAGATTTTTGCACACTGGTCAGAGAAAATGCTTAATCTTTTACAACTTCTTTTTTTTTTTTTTTTGCATATAAAAATCTAAGTTTTTACGGTCCTGCAGGTAGGAAATCCAGAAGATTTGCCTAAAGCACTCTAGAGTCTCCTTCCTTGCACTTCTCTGTTGCCAATTCTTTTCTAGTTCTGTGCTGCTGCTTCACTTTACACCTCTACTGTCATATTTTTGATCATGAAACTGAGGCAGACAGAATCTTAGTTTGAGGCACTAAACTACTAAGCTAAAGCTTTCAGGGAAACAGTGTCACCTGCTCTTTCCATTGCAGTAGCCCTCCTTTCAGAGAAAGAACATTGGATAGGGCATTGAGGAATTGAGGAAATCTTCAGACAAAGTACATTCTCCTTAGAGGAGCGCATTTTCTGTTAGTTTCCTGGGGAACAAGTATTGTCAGATCGGCTTGAGATGTCTCTGGAAGTCATGTCTCTAGTAGTGACCTGTAACAGGTTCTTAAGATAAAGGATGAACTTGCACTGTAACCACTATTGTACTGTTTTGCGGTTGCGAACTTTTTTTTTAATGTCATGTTCTGATGCAGAGCCTCATGGCCAGTTAACAGTAAATCCAATATTGAGTTATCCTCTGGTTTTAAGTGTCTAGTGTGTGCATCACAGATGCCAGTACTTTGTAAAGAAGCACAGCAGGTTCCTTCTGAGTATTCTGTAATACTTCCCAAATGTCAGAGCTGGAGATCTCTGGACAAGTCTGGCTGAGGGCAGTGTGTTGTCACTTCCACTGCTCCCAGATGTAGATCTTTCCTCTTATTCCAAAGCACTTGTCTGTTTTCATCATGTTCTTATTCCAGTTAGTGAAGTACTAACATAGTGTCTGCTTTTAAGAGGACTTCCGTAAGCAAGATATGCCTTTAAAGCACTATTTGTGTTTGCAGAACTTTGTTTTTTTAAAAATTATATTCAGCACAAAGTTTTATCACAAGCTAACTTGTGTATCATTGAATGAATTAAGCTTAAGAAAGAGCCAGCTCACACCAGTTACATCAATGATACTCGTATTTCGCCTAATAAGCACATTAGGATCCACTTGGCTTCGTGTGTATACAAAAAGTGATGGATGGACTGCAATTGTGTACAAACTCTTTACATGTGTGCAGACATCCACTGTAGACTTACTGTGGTTAGCTGACCACTACCTATTACAAATAAACACAAAGGGACATTACCAAATTTTAATACAGACCAATCATAGGTAAGTATCATAACAAGTTGTGGAGAGGCTGGGCAGAAAGTTTAATGAGTGCATCTGGAATAACATCAATAATGCCATCCAGTCATAAAAGTAACATGCAATTTAGCAATCCCCAAAACATTATTTTTTTGGGGGAAGGAGAAACTTATTGTAGTTAAACAATTTTTCATGTAGTGCATCTGGTAATTGGTCCACTGAATAACATGACAGAATGAAAAAAAATAATTATAGGAGCCTAGATACCTGTGTTTTTTAATTACGTTTAATTCTTCAGAAGCTGGGTGATAAGTAGAAATTTATGGCTCAATAATGCTTAAAGCATTTTTGAAGTTCCTTATTGTTCATCAAGTGCACTTAAGAATGTTCTTATGTCCTTTGAAGTGTAGTTTTGGTCTCAACTGGCAAATTCCTTTATTCTCTACCATCTTAGGTGACAACTGAATAAAACCTGCTGTGGCAGTTTATTATGAATCAAGCTGTTTAAAGTATATGAACAGTCTCAACAGTCATCTACCCAGGGTCTAAACAAGCCTCTAACTGCAGGTTGAAATAGTTACAAAGAATAGGGTTTGTTCAGGAGGTCTGCCTCAATATAAGGCTGCAAGGGTTCTCTTTTAATATCCCGAGCTGTATAGAGTCCCCTCCTTTTGGGTGCCACCTTCAAAGCAAGATGCTTAGCAAGTTCTCTCCATCCATAGATATAGATACCAAACCTGCTGTGGCAGTAAACAGCATCAGACAGCTGAAACAGTTCAGAAGTGGGTCCTTACCTTGCTGCCTTCTAGCAAACCTGGATAGGGTGTCTGATTGCTATGCTAAGGCAGTGAGGGCCAATGACAAAGGTCACTGTTATGCACAGGTTAGAGGGTGAAAATCTTCACCCCTTGTGTGCCTCCTTGCTACTTTTAATCCTCTTCCATACTCGTTGTTCTTACTCTGCGTGTTCCAAATGTTGTTCTTTCACAGTTCAGTTGTCCTTTTTAGGCATTTATGGCTTTACGTCTTCAGGACTTTATGTTGCTCCTGAATGTACAACCGTTTTTTTTTTTTTTGCTATGTTGAAAACAACTCTCCAAGTAGCACTCAATTCTGTGCTTAAAATATGCTTGTGAAAAGTGGCAAAGCTGACTGTCGTCTTCCTCTCTTTGCCCCTCTGCTTAACATCAATGTTGCCTCTTTTTAATAATTTTTTTCCTTTTTTTTTCCTTTCCCCCCTCTTGTATGGCTTCAGGCTAGAACCTGCAATATACCATATTTAGCTGAACTGTTTCTCTGTTTTAGAGGTAATGCGGTGTTGTCTTAATGTTTTATATTGTAGCAGGAATACTGATAATCAATACTAAATTAGCTGTATAAGGTCTAGTTACTCTGGGAGCAATATGTGTCCGTCTGTGGTGTTTCTGAACTGTGCCTGAGATGTTGGTCTGCCATTCTTTGCTTCTCCCTGAGTGTGGCACCAGTCTCATTTCTGAGGACGCTGGCATTTGATCTCTACTTGCGTGTACAGCGAACAAACTGTTGAACCCTGTTTTGCAGGATCTCCATTTAGTTCTGTTTATATCACTAGGTCTGATATAGATTATGATGACCATGGCTTCCTTCCAGACCTTCTCAGTAACTTGTCTTCTTTTAATATGATGGGGTATTTTTCTGCACTGGCATCTGGTAGGCAACAAATCTTCTATGACTCATGACAACACACTAAGTTTATCAACATTTCCTGGTATTAATTTCCTCAGAGCTAGCTTTTTCCATATTCAGTTATTTTTCTTACTTCAGATATAGGTTTATATTCCTCAATGAGGCTCTAAAAGGATAATTTTGTGCCTCTCATGTGGCATTATTTTTTTAATTTTTAGGATATCACAGGATTTAAGAATAACTTTTGACCGATATCGGAATAGAAGAAAAATAATGCCAGCATCATCAAATGTGACACACAAATGATAACTTTTTCTAATTTATGGCTTTTTATTCCTCTGAATCAAGATATACTGTCTTCCTGATAGTCATGTCACTGAAATCTTTAGTTAATTTTTTATCTTTTGACATGTTTCACAGTAGGGTGAAATATATCTCAAGATCAGAGTTTTTTAAGACCAGCTTAAATGAAATTAATTGCAAACTCCTGTTGATTTCAAGAGAAAGAGGCAAGTTCCTCACTCTATCAGGGAACTTAATGTTAGCACACGTTTATGCCAGTTCAGTTTACATCATCAAGGAAGCACCAATTCAAATACGTAGGTCACACTGCTACTGTGGGAACGAGTTAATCTGTATGATGTCTTTCCTTTCTTTCTCACATTAATGCTTGTAGGTTACCCTGGCTGGAGTGCCTATGCAGACAGAATTTGTAGATATATAAATATAATCAAAATTTCCTCCCCCCGGGTTTTCAATATATGTGAAATTAGAGAGAAATTAGAGAAAATAGAATTATCCTAATTGTAAGCAAAGCAGCTCACTTACTAAACTTTGTTCTCTAGTCAAAATTAAAATTCTTAAAATTCTTCTCTAGAGACTTTCTGACAGAGCAATATGTCTTTAAATGCAAGACTCCCTAATGGGGATGGTATATAATTTATTATATGGAATATAATGTGAAAGACTATTCAGAAATGGAGTATTATTAATTTTCTTCTGTTGAACGTGTTCCATTTGTAATTATTCTTGGGAACACTTAACAACTCCTTTGTCCCTTTTTTTTGCCAGGAGAACCCCATTCCTACCTTTGAGTAATTCTCATTCCATCCCAACAGAAATAGCAATATTATTCAAAAGTCGATTAAAAATTCCTCTTTCTGCTTTCATTCATGTCCTCAAATTCAATAGTGGTGGTAACGTTGGCAGATTGCATTATGAATAGATGTGTTTTCCACTGGGGAAAGACAGCAGAATTTTGTCTTTTTCTTGGTCCTCAGTTTTAAATATTAAGTTAATACATCCTAGTTTTTCTGACTTAAGAAAGGCTTTCATCATGGTCACCCATAGGATTGTTGCATCCATATTGGTGAGGTGGGGGCTGGATGAGTGGGGTACAAAGTAGATTAGAAACTGGCCAAACTATCACATTCAAAGAGTAATGATCAATCTTTCACAGTCTTAACAGGCAGATTGTTGGTTGTGGCCTTCCCCAGGGATGTGAGGCCAATGCTGTTTAACATCTTCATTAGTGACCCTGATGCTAGGACGGAGTCCACACTTACCAAATCTGCAGATGACACTAAACTTGGTGAAATCATTAGTATGCTGGAGTACAATGCATCGCGAATACCCCAGCAGTAATGTCATTAAGTTAAACAGATGCAAAATACTGAAGTCCTGCACCTGGAACGTACACAGGTAGAGGCTGGGGACTGACTGGCTGGAGAGCTTTGGAAAAAGGGCCTCCGTGTACCCATGGGCAACAAGTTGAACGTGATTCATAAGCTTTTGTAGAGATGAAGGCTTAACTGCACACTGGGTTGCGTTTGCAAAAGGATAAGTTGTAGTTTGGGGGAAGTGATTGCTATCCACTTTGAGCTTTTGAGATCACTGTGTCCATTTCTGGGCTTCCAGTATTAGAGAGACATCAACAAAAGGGAGTGAGTTTGGAGGACCATCACTAAAGATGGTCAGATTGCTGGAGCACATGATTAATGAAGAGCAGTTGACAAAGCTGGTTTGTTTACTGTGAAGAAGGGCTAATGGGGGATCCTGTTGCAGTCTTCAACTTTACAGAGGGATTTTAGAGAGATGGATTTGTACGGTGAAAGGGCAAGAGGGGGATAGTCACAAGTTGGAGCAAGGGAAATTCTGATTAGATATAAGGAAAAAAGCATTCAGAACCTCGCTATAAAATGGACAAACGCTGGAATAAGTTGCTTAGAGAGGCTGTAGAAATTGTTCTCTGGAGATTTTAAGAACTCAACCTGAACTAACTTTGAAATTAGTTCTGAGTAGGAGGTTGGGCAAAGTGAATTCCAGAGATCCCTTTCTACCTGAATTATTCTAAGATTCTCTAGAAAATACATTAGGAAAACCGCAGTTTTAAAGATTCAGGGACCTACTCGCTTAATTTACGTCAGAAGTGAGATATATCCGGACAAACACTTGCATTTTTCTTCATAGCTGTGTGTTTAAAAAGGAAAAAATGCCAAGAAAACTCCACTCTGAATGTCAAGTTGCTGGTATTCGACAGATGCAAAACAAACACAGTAAAATCTGTATTCTTAGAAAAGCTTTGAGATGTAAAATAAACTTTTGAAGCCTTTTTCAGCATTTTTATTTTTTTCATCAAGTTGCCTGTAGCAGTCAGAACTGCTGTTGATGCATGTTGGAGTCTATCTAGTTAAAGATTATCAAAATAAAATTCTTGTCCTCTAAAAGAGGAAATCTAGGAACAAAGCTACAAGTGTACATGGGTCTTGTTTTTAGACCTTTCTTCTGTCGGTAGTGGTGATAGAGGGAAGAAGAGGTGCTATGAGATGCAGCAGGTAGACATGTTGTTCAATGATGTATTAAGACAGACTTGGTCTTCATGCAGGCCAATATTTATAACCATTCAAACTTTTTTTTCTTAAAACACATTAACTTTTAATGTAAACCATTGAAGTTGTCAACAGTAGACTCTGCTGTGTAAACACTGGAGTAACCAAATAGCTCATTAAAAAATGATCTGATAATTGATATTGAATTTGTAGGTTTTTGGTTTTGTGTATATGGTGTTTTTTTCTCACAGATCGCATCTCATCATGAAATTAAATTACGACTAATGAAAGAGTAATTTTTGTATGTTATGGGGAAAGTATAGATCTGTATTTAGAATTGTCATTGTAAACTGGTATCAAAGGTACTATATATCAGTGATAGAGTATTCCCAACATTTTAAAATCCTGAAATATTAAAGAAAAGAAGTTGCAATAATAATTCACTGTGTTTCATTTGATTTTTATCACTGACTTTTGATGTCAGTGACCCTTGTCATAAACAGATGAAATATGCTTGAGAAAGCCCAAGAAAAGATCCTGGAACTGCCAAGCTTTGAAAAAAATATATTATTCAGTATTGCAGTGTTGGCATTTAACGACTTACTGCTGTGAAAAAAAATGTTTCAAGAAGAGCAGCAAGCCTCTCTGGTCTTATGAACACTCCAAATTAAAAGATTGTGGAAACAAAAAATGCTATAGCTAAAGAAAGAATAATTAAATAAGTTTATAGCTGGCATAGAAGTCTCGGTACTGTTCAACAGGGAAACATTTTAATTTTACCAACACTTTATTTTTTAAAAGCCAGAAGAGTTTATTTCAACAGTTGGACTCTCTTAATTTTCTCTCTGTGAGACTGGATATATGTGTAAATAGTTATAAATTACTTTGGTTTTTGGTGCGGATTAGGTTAGTTTAATCTGTTATATACCTGTAAATCTGTTGTGGGAGAAATAATTTGCTGCTTTTGTGACTTGCTTGATATCACACACAGCCCATCATACAAAATCCATTGACAATGTTAACAGAGTACTAGAAGGTGGGGTTAAATTTAAATAAATGTGCTTCTAAACGCAGTGATTATGTATTTATACACACATACACACACACACAAATCATGGCACAGTTTGTTCTTAGTCTGCATAGAGATGTGTTAGCTCTTGGGCCAGTTTGGAAGAAAATTCCAGTGCTGTGCTTTATAGGGAACACATTTGTTCACCATCTCCCTATTTGCCCAAGTCAGTCCTGTAGGGTAGTCAGCAGCTACTTACTTTTTAATCTTTGAAAATTGTGGTGGCTCTGTTTTTGCTGAAGAACTGCAATAATTTCTTTTGAAAGGAATTTTCGAAACAGCATGTGTTTATTTTGTCAAATCAGAAGTCATGGTGATGACTTTTTCAAGTGAACATCAGTAGGAATAAAGTTTCCCAATCCTTGATGGCTCTGGAAAGCTGAGTTGCATTTCTTCTAATTCATTTTTACTCATGGATCTTTCAAGTTTTATACTGCAGAGAACCTGCTGTTATACAGTATGACATAGGGGTTTTTTTCTTTCTTAAATATTTGTATTTTTCTATTCAATACAGTCAAGAAAGCCTCTTGCACTTTAGTGTTAATATTATGTGATGACTGATGTAATCCAATACTTAACAAGAATAGGTGTTGTTATTTTTAACAGATCTTTAGGAGTATGTTAATTGTTGATAGGATTAATAAAACATAACTTTATGTAAGATGGTTTTTTTTCACTGCCAATATGAAGTGGCATAGTTACTGTTCAGTGCTGTTCTGATAATCCTGGTATATTTTGGTAGAAACATATATCCCTTCCTATATCCACTTTTTAAATTTCTTTGGAGAGTGATCTTCATAATACTACTTTTTTCTTTTGCCAACTAACTGTGGGTATTTTATTGTCATCATAGAAAGCTTGAGTAATCAAGCTTATCTGATCCCTAAAGTTACCCAGAAAGAGAGTTGTCACCATGACTTACTGTTTATTGATACCCAAAGGATTTCTGGTTAATCTGTTCTGACAGAGCATTCCATGCTCTGCAGTTCACCTGCTATAGACGAGATGCCGTTAAAATGGGGTGGCTGAGGCAGCATGTGCAAACACAAAAGGGCAAAAGTGGTGAGTTTATACTGCAGTTTCTGAAGGTTAGGGGGTGGGGTGGGGGGTTGGGAGTAGGAATCAAATTATATCTGCTTCAGCCTTTATATTAATTTGATAATAAAGCGTTTAATGACATTCTTGAGACCAAAGAAGACCAGGAATATGTCCACAAACCACAGCATGGATTTTGAAATGTGCTCAATTCATTTACTTTGTGTAAAAAATGAGGTGCCTAAGGCTCTTTTTCTCTTGACATTGTGTAGGGTTGAAAACCACCCAGTGTGACCCAAAGAAGGCCTTCGGGAAAGGCAGGATATTACACATACTGAGGAGAGTAATCAGGCCAACAGCAGCTTCCTACTACACCATTTTACTGTAACAATACGTGAGGTTAGACTCATCCTGTTTAATCTCATGGAAAACTTTAGAAGGCCTTGGTTCCCAT
This sequence comes from Arenaria interpres, assembly GCA_013399435.1. Classification (NCBI taxonomy): domain Eukaryota; kingdom Metazoa; phylum Chordata; class Aves; order Charadriiformes; family Scolopacidae; genus Arenaria; species Arenaria interpres. The sequence goes on along the minus strand of VXAK01025555.1, from coordinate 2,184 downwards.
GGAGAAGCTCACTCTTTGGTAGTAAAATGCTCTTACAACCCCCTGTGGCACGAACCCCTGAACAAACTTTTATTCAGGATAAAAGGGAATCAATGCTGTGTCATGAAGAAACTGACTAATGAAGGAATAGTAGGATTCAGGTGGGGCTGGGTCTGTGCTTTTTGATGATTTTGTGGGAAAATCGGGCATGACAATTCATTTTTATAGGATGGGATTAACTTACAGAGATAAGTGGAAATGTAGGAAATTACTAGAGTGAGTAAATGAACAACTGTGGGGAAGACTATGGCATAGGGGAGGGAACTTTGTCTTTTATGTCAAAGCAATTGAAAACCTGACAGAACATAAAATATTTTTTTTGCTTCCTGACCATCTTGAAGTCATTAAGGAAATTACCATAAATTTTCATAGCATTTATATTTCACATTCACTTGAAAGCCTGGTGTATATATTTCCTACTCAGATGGTGGGCTCCTTCTGCCAGGCACTGGCAGATTGGTGTAAATTACCCAGCAGAAGTTAGAATGTTTTTCATTACAAGATGACAAAGTGAAAGACATATGCAAAAAACCAGTACTCTCCCCAGTCCTACTACCATCTCATTTCTTCCTCCTCTTCCTTCAAGGAACTCTAGGAAAAGGACTCAAAGTCATTATATGAGGAAAACTTAAGTGACATGCTTGTCTGTGTACTGTTTGATTTTGAGCAGGGAAAAGAGTTCAAAGTTTAACTGTGGCATTTCTCAGTTGCTTGAATCTACATAATATTTTGATTTTCTGCCTTGTTTTTAATCCAGAGTTTAAAAATAATGTTTCCATGCTACACAACTTAAAAACAAAAATAAAGTTGTTAATAACCAGCATTACATTTCAAGAAAATCCACTTCTGTATTACGTTTTTAACCCCATATAAACACTAGCAAGAAGATATAATGCAAAAAACATCTTTCTGCCTGGCTCAGCACAAGAATAATTTATCCCAATTCAGATAATATTATTTGAACACGAGAGTACTAAGTAATGAATAACACAGTTCCTATGAGGAGTCCAGGTTTCCTTGCATGTGAAATTGGGTGAGCCTTGGAACTTTTCTCATAGAAATATAAAGTATATGTAACTCTTTGTTCTCTTCTAGAAGAAAACTCTTTCAGAGTATAAAAAGGCCCATAGCATATTTGCCATGTTGCAGTTTCTTCAGTTGTTCCTCTATTGTGAGTTTAATTAGATCATGATATCTGTGGAATTATTTGATACCATATGGTAATATTATATCTGCTATGTTGGTGGTTTTCTGTTACTCTTATCACTGTGTAAAGCACAAGGAATGTGAAGACTCTAGAGTAATACTATAAATAGCACAAAATATTGGTAACATCAAATATTAAAATGAAGGTTCATTGAGGTGGGTTTCTTTTTTGGTCTAAATTCACTTTGGGAGTGCTGAAGGTGTTATCTGGAGTAAAGGGGAGAGGAAGGATTGAGGAAAAGAATCATTAATTTCATTTGGTGGAAGTTAATTTAACGCTTCACGGGAACGGCCTTGGCTTTCTGTGCCTTCTTTTCTAAATGCCGTTATGTGGAGTTCCTTATGGTCTCCCTGTCCTTACCACAGAAGTGTCTGTGTTTTAGTAATAGTGTTGATCACACAGCATGAAAATACTAAGGCTTTATTTAGGAAACTATTTTTGTGGCATTAGGAAAAACCAGGCAGGTTCATAGTGCTTTTTTGTTTTCCGAAACCACTAATTGAACTGTGAAGTGCGCTTGATATGTTTTGGGGATTTTAACCAAATCTCTAAAGCATACAACTGTTTTAAACCCAAATGTTAAATAGTTGCCCTGGAATGAAGAAGTGCATCAAACTTTCTTCTTTGCCTGTACACAGTGCATGCTGCAAGCACATAACTGTCTTATATTCTTACTGTTGTCTTCCATAAACAAATAGCAATATACTTAATTTCACCTGTGTGTACTTCACTTTGGTGTGTACAAAAACAATATTATGAAGGAATAAAAAAATATTTATTGCCTGTAGTATGCAGCAATTTTTCATCCTTGGTTTTCTTTATTGGTGATACTTGCCATGCAGACATTATTTTCTAACAAATGAGATTGCAAAGAAATAATTCCTTCAGAATATCACTTTTAGCTTCATTCCTAATTCCACCTATTAATACTGAAAATG
>VXAK01025554.1:1261-37483 GCA_013399435.1 Arenaria interpres | reverse complement strand
GACAAAAGGATATTTTTGGTCCAAAATTTCAAGCCAGTGTAGAATAATTTAGCAATAGGTTTAAGTAAAAAATTGCAGGACAGAGAAGTTTATTTTATCTATTCCAAACTTTAGGAAAACGGGAAAGCCAATCCTGGCAATAAAACTGTCCTACAATTCTGAATCCCAATCCTTTTCCTGTTTCATTCTGCAGATCTTTTTTCCCACTAGATTAAAAGGAAAAACAATCAGTTCAAACAAACCTCAAAATGGTTGGTCATAGTTAGCTTTCACACATTATTTTCAATTAATTAATTTCACAGATGTTACTATAACAGTGTCTCTTTTCTTCTTTTTTTTTTTTTTCCTTTTTTCATAGGTAAGAAAACAGAAAGTGCAGAAAACAGAATTATTTGCTCAAAAAAGTGATACAAACAGTTAGTGATAGAGCCAAGAATAAAATCCAGGTCTCCTGCTTGCTATTCTAATGCAGTAGTGATTGGATTATGTTATTTCATCTCTCCTTAGTGGAAATGCTGTTCTGCAGACTGACCTCTGCAGCCAATATAGACATAAGTGTGATATTTGTTAATCTAAAGGCTCTCAAGAGAGTGTGAAAATGTGAGGGCAGGTATTAGATAGAGGGCAGGCAAACACACCACAAATAAAAATCGAGGCTTTATGTGGAGTTATAATAGCTATTTTAAAATGAATCTGGCTGAGTCATTAACTTCTGCCACAGAAAAAAGAGGATGTCCAAACTTCAAACTGAAAAAATTTGGAGAATATGCCTCCCTTCAGGAGGTTTTCCTTCAGATCTCCCATGCTATCTAATATACACTTTATTGACTGTAAATAGGGAAGACTAGTGTAGCAAAAACAGAGGACTGTGACGCTTACAAATTAAAAATGCACTAATCAGGATATAACAAATGTAAGCTTGCCTTGAATCCAAATATATGCACATTAAATAGTGTAAACAACAAATCATAACTTTTTTGTAGCACTACTATAGAATCAGAGCAATGTGATCACAGAATCACAGAATTATAGGGGATCGAAGGGACCTTCGGAGATCATCTAGTCCAATCCCCCTGCCAGAACAGGTCCACCCAGAGCAGGTTGCACAGGAACGTGTCCAGGTGGGTTTTGAATTTCTCCGGAGACAAAGAATCCACCATCTCTCTGGGCAGCCTGTTCCAGTGCTCTGCCACCCTCAAAGAAGTTCCTCCTCATGTTTAGACAGAACTTCCTATGTTCAAGTTTGTGCTCGTTACCTCTTGTCCTGTCACTGGGCACCACTAAAAAAAGACTGGCCTCATCCTCTTGACACCCACCCTTTAAGTATTTATAAGCACTGATCAGATCCCCCACTCAGTCTTCTCTTCTCCAATCTAAAAAGACCCACGTCCTTCAGCCTTTCCTCATAAGAGAGATGTTCAATTCCCTTGATCATCTTTGTAGCCCTTTGCTATACCCTCTCCAGTAGTTGCCTATCGTTCTTGAACTGGGGAGCCCAGAACTGGACACAGTATTCCAGATGGGGCCTCACCAGGGCAGAGTAGAGGGGGAGGATAACCTCGCTCGACCTGCTGGCCACACTCTTCCTGATGCACCCCAGAAGACCATTGGCTTTCTTGGCCACAAGGGCACATTGCTGGCTCATGATGACTAAAGGTGGAAACACTGAAGACACCCAAATGACAAAAAAGTTGCCAAACAAAGAACAAGATAAGCACAAATAGCCTGGACATCCTGCCAATACACATGAAGGATGACTGACAAAATCAAAAACAAGGTAAGCACTATGAGGAACAGATGAGATTCCCCTTTGCTGGTTGGGCAGATTGGGAGGGGCAAGTAGCATAAAAAAATAAGTATGGAAAAGAAAGACAAAATATCTACCACAGAAAGAAACCTCGAAGAATAAGCCAACAGGAAATGGTTTGATTATGATAAAAGTTTCAGGGAATACAAAATATGAGCACAGATTTTTTTGCCACATGACATCCCAAAGAACCTGTTGCAACTATGCTTTATTTGGAACTCAACTATGAAATACAATGTCCTTCATGAAGGCAGGTGATGTTTTCAGATATGTCTTGCTGAGCTGTTTTATAAATCCTTCTGATCGTTAATGCAAATGTTACCAGGAAGTCACTCCAAGAGTGTATGACTCAGCATCAGATTACCCGCTGATTCAATCTAAAGGATACTGCTTAACTGTCCATATAGCTGAATCTCATAACTAATGTACTTCTCTTTTTCTTTAAAAGAATTGCGATAAGTGGGTTTGTATATATGTCATCTATCATACAAGGTTTCTGGAAGTCTTCAAGTGATGAATAAGAGAGGTTCACAACAGGTTTGTTAGTTGGGAATATCAATCTTGTTAGCAGCACACGTACTTATTTCTGTAAGCTCTTCCTTGTTGTATAGGAACTGTTTGCAAATCCCTGCACTACACTTATCTCTGTCTAGACTTTTTATGATTGTGTGGTCTGAGTTATTAGTGATTGAAGATACATTCCTGCTCAAAGAGATGAGGGAGTTATGTTACAAAATTAGTAGCCATTGGTAAAGTACCTGACCAAGCTTAAAGTACATGTGTTCTACGCACTTAGGCTTCTTTCTCCTCTATATCTGGTAAACAGTATAAAATCATTTTATCTGTAGATCTTTTTCAAAGTTAGCTGAAGCCAATCAAAATCTTCTCTTTTGAATTCCATAGGCTGAGGGTCGATCTTTATACAGGAATGAACTCACACCACCTTACAAGGGAGGGTAAAAATTATTTGGACCACAAAAATGGATGAGCCTCTTGACTTTGTACCTGGTGGGAAAATATATTTATTTAAAATTTCCAGTTCAGTTGTTTCTGGTTTCCTTTATTCATTCTCCACACAGACAAAACACACACTCATCACTTGTAGTTATCAACTGGCAAAATGGTATTTCATTTTAGCACATTAATTATGGTCTCTCAGGCCAAGTACTTTTATGAATATACATTAATGCAAGTGTTTATCATCCGTTTTATGCACCGTTTACTCATCTGTAGAGATACTGATACCTGCAACCTATGTTTCATTTTAAAATGTATAACAAAAGTCTGAAATTAACACATCAGTGCAATAGAGAAGACATGCATGTCTTTGGTTCATTGTCCATGTTTAAATTTGACCAGCTAATTTGATCAGTGACACCTCTTTTTCCTATTCTAATCTTTGACTCACTGTGCAATTTCTCTTTCTGTAGATATCTGTTCCAGACTTCAGAGGAGTCTCAATGATTTAGAAGGTCAAATCCCTGATTTACAAAAAAGGCTAAGGTTTCTGCTGAGTATTCAGCAGAATTTACAGAGGTCGCTTAATTGTATGTTAAAGTCCTACTGAGAATCAGCAAACTTCCTGGAGAGACAATGCTGATCACATGAAATCTCGGGGGTGGAAATTGAAACCTATCCATTCAGAAAGCAGATATGTCAGTGAAATTTTTGCCGTTATTGCAACTGCTCATTCTATCTGTCCATATCCCCAGTGATGTGTAAGTGAGATGTATTTGGACACATTGATGGAAGCAGGTTATGACTACATGTTCTTGTTTTATTAAATTTCTTTATGAGGGAATGATATTACATAGTATGCAGTGTTTCTGGGTATATAAAGGGGAAAATGTAATGTATTTTCCTTGGAGAACAGGATTTATGTGCTGCAAATGTCTGATATGAAGGAATGGTTTTGTCAGGGATTACTGTCAATACTGCCTGTTTGTGAATCAAAACCTATTCAGCAGTCATAAGCAGCTGGAAGCTGAACATCTGGGGCAACAGTCAGCAAAAAATTTTGCTACCTCTAGATACTGTCTTTGTAGGGGATCAGTTTATTTAGGTTGAAATACGGGCCAGCTGTGAAAAGCCAAATTGAGAGATTCACCTATCTCAATGGAGCAAGGACAGCAAATTTGACTCAAATGAAAGTATAGAATCTACTCCTAAAGAACTATTCCCTTTCCTTAAATAATATGCGTAGGTAGATCAAGAAAAAAGAATTTTGCATATACCTTCTATGGAATACACTAGTGTACTATGGACAAGAAGAAATGAGGGAGAAATGGAAAATAATCTTCTCTAGCTATGGTCTATAGCTAGGGGTTTAGATCCTTCCCTAGTGCAGATTCAAATCTGGGATTTTAGGAAACTGCAACTTACATCACTGATACCCTTCCGGAAACAACCAGCTTTGCCTGCTAAATGGATATGTGACTAAATGGGATTGGTCAGGAATAGATATTTTACTGGAAATACAAAGTTATTTCTCCCCTAATTGCTAATCTATGCTAAGGATTTCAGTGTTCTCTCCAGGCTGTACAGTGACGTGCTTCTTTTCTTTCTCTAAAAATGTGCAAGAAAGTAATTTCAAGCATCTCTGCTGAATTTGATGTGCTTTCGGTTAGACCTTTTAAAAAGTGCATAATAGAGCTCTTAGCCAGTAATTAATACTTTCTACCATTAACAAATGAATGTTATAACTGGCTGCAATTTTAACGACTGGGTAAGGAAACGACATTTTTCCATGTCCATAAGTAACTTGTGCCATCTATCTGACTTGTTCCTTACTATCATTAGCATGGTATTTCCAAGGTTATCTTCTAAAACCAAGATCTTAATTTTGGCCACATGGAACTTTGGTTGACAAACCTAAATAATTCAAAATGATGGGTTTGCATGCTCAATGTCCACATTGGGCTAAAAACATCTTGGAAGATTTCAGCTAAAATGGTCCTGTGTTTTTAAAGACAACTTAAGGAGAAAATAAGTTTCCTTTGTTGAGAATCATACTTGGGGAGTTCTAAATGACAACTAGGGATTTCCTTTAAATCCTACTTAGGTAGTAGAACTGTAAGAGAGAATTGTAAGAGATAACTGGGTGCAGAAAAATTGAGACATTATCTCATCTTACCACTAATCATTTAAAAGCTAAATTGGTCTAAATTTTTTTTAAGGCTTCTTAGCTTTATGGAGAAAGGGAAACACCACCAAGCCATATTTCATCCTGAGGATACTGGGGGAGGTTAACTGTAGCATATGAAGGCACGGACCCAGGTCGGGGATGCAACCAGAATCGCTTATTGTAACAAACACTCCACTTATATAGTACCAAGTAGCTTCTTTCCCAAGCGACACGTCCCTGCAACCCCCAGCCCTACGCCAGGCAGGCGGAATTCTCACGGGCCTTCCCCTGCCAGTGTTCCTGCTTCTTCTGTTCCTTCTTCTGGTCTCTTCTTTTTCCACAATCCTGTTCACCCACATCTCCCCCTTTTTTGTTTAAGGTACAGAATAATGTTTGTGTTAATATACATGTATATTACATCCTAATGATTACATTGAACCTATACTATTAAAACGGCTATAAACTATAAAACTACTATTAACGATATTGTTGAACTATAAAACTGCTATTAGCTATAATGTTCTATAACTCTCTTATGCTATGGCTGGTTTCTACATCCACTTCTTTTTCTAACATCATGCTTTGCAAGGCAAGTACAGTGGGCATGTGAGCATACATGACTTGATTTATGCTTTTGTAACACAGGCAAACAAACATGGCAAATGTAACATAATCATTAACAGAACTATCAGGCCTGATAACATTAAAACCAACTGTACTTTTGTGAACAGAGAAGATTCATTGCTCCGTCATTTCTGATAGTTGTTCGTGATGCTCGGCTTCCAGATACAGTTGAACGTATCGTGCTGGGATCAACTTGGGACCATTTCCTGTGGAAACACAAGTGTATCCTCACCCCAGGGTTATCAATGGCACGGGGCCTTCCCATTGTCCAGTGGCCATATCATGAATACGGACCATTGGCCGTGTTTTGAACATTGGGGAAGCTCCGAAGTGTCAATTCACTCGTGTCATATCAGCGTTGCCTCTGTTTAGAAAATTTTAAACAGAAGTGGCTTTCCATAGTCACTCCTGTGTTGGATCTTCCAGATTCCCACTTTTTTGTTTAATTAGCCATTGCTTTAGCATTTGATGGGCACGCTCAACAATCGCCTGCCCTGTTGGGGAGGGGAGTGTGGAATTCCAGTGATATGGTGAATGCCCAATTCCTGTAAAAAAAGTTGTGTGGTTTTAGATACATACACAGGGCCATTGTCTGTCTGATCTTCACTCTTATCTGCTGTATGTGCAGTGGCAAAAATATAATTAGAAAAAGTATCAACAGTGACATGTACATACTTTAGGTGACCAAATTCTCCAAAATGTGTAACATCTGTTTGCCAAATTTGCAGTGGTGAGGTGCGATGTGGGTTAACTCCCAGTTGTGGCAAGGGGGCTATAGATTGGCACTCTGCCCTGGAGAGGCCACACCTGGAGCACAGAATCACAGAATCTTCCAGGTTGGAAGGGACCTTAAAGATCATCTTGTCCAACCGTCAACCTAATTTTGACAAAAATAAACACCCACACAACAAGCAAAAAGCAACACCATCACTAAACCATATCTCCCAGCACTGTGTCCAGTTCTGGGCTACCCAGTTCAAAAAGGACAGGGAACTACTGGAAAGAGTCCAGTGGAGAGCTACAAAGATGATCAAGGGAATGGAGCATCTCTCTTATGAGGAAAGGTTGAGAGACGTGGGTCTGTCTATCCTGGAGAAAGGAAGACTGAGAGGGAGTCTTATCAATGCTTATAAATATCTAAAGGGCAGGTGTCAAGAGGATGGGGCCAAACTCTTTTCGGTTGTGCCTGGTGACAGGACGAGGGGCAATGGACACAAGCTGGAACACAGGAAGTTCTGTCTCAACATGAGGCAAAACTTCTTTACTTTGAGGGTGGCAGAGCATTGGAACAGGCTGCCCAGAGAGGCTGTGGAGTCTCCTTCTCTAGAGATATTCAAAACCCACCTGGATGTGTTCTTGTCCAACCTGCTCTAGGTGAACCTGCCTCAGCATGGGGGTTGGACTAGATGATCTCCAAAAGTTCCTTCCAACCCCTACAATTCTGTGATTTTTAATATGATTCTGTGACTCTGTGAAGTCAAGGAGTTCATGGACAGAAAGAAACAGTAGAGGCTGATTATGAATTAAAGGTGTATGAAGGATAAGCACTTAAAGGCCAAGGTAAAAAAGAGAGTTAGAAGCAGCAATGAAGCCAGATGAACAAAGTGTCTGGAAACTAGATTGTAGGATGTGTAAAGGAGAAAGGAGAATGATATATTTAGAGTGTTTGAGATCCTGGGTAGGGAATCTGAAGGAAAGGAGAAACCAGGACTTTTTGAGATAAACTAGTAAGTGGTCAAAGGAATAGCAAAGACTTGGTTATTCAGTGTAAAGAGGGAGCCTAAAATGAGCAGTTGCTCATGAATCCTGTATCAGGGACTAGTCTGAAAGCTCAGGCTTGACATAGGATACAGCATGCTCTAGAGAACACTCCTTTAAGGCTAAATGATGGCGCTAGACATGAGGATCTGGACAGTGGAGATAAAGCTTCTAGCCCTACTGACTACTCCTGAGGGCATTAGTGTTTCTCCACACAATGAAATTTTTATTTCCAGTTTACTTAGTGGAGAACAGCTCTAGAAAAAATACAGGAACAAAACTCAAGTCTATGTTAATTCTAATATTCCCTGGCTTTCCTGCACTCAGCTCTGCAACTTTCCTTCAGGAAATTAATGGAAATGTTCTTCAATGTAATTATTTATTTGTAATAAGGTTATGTAAGAGTTTATAAATTCTAATGTTAGTAAGCAAAACTTACGTTCCCTGGCCTGGGAAAAACAGGTTTTTATATTAACAGCTAGTGTTGCAACTTTTAGTTATGTCTTCATGTTCATTAAGTCATTTTTCTTTACAGCTACTGCAACAGCAAATGATTCTGTCATTAAACTCTTCATAGAAATTTACTATGATTTTATTGAAATGGTAAAGAGGCAATGCTTTGAGACTTTAAAGAATTTCTTAATGCACTTCACTAATTTCTGCTTTACTTGAAAACTGTTCTTCATTATTAACACAGCTTCCCCTGCCTAAAATAATTCCTGTTATTGCCATCTCCATATTCCCAACCATAGAATGGGTCTGCCAGCTTGTCAGATTTAATCTCTAAAAAGCAGCAAAGTTATAAAAATCTGTCAAAAATATATGTGCATTAACATCTGATTTAGCCCATGAAGGGAAGGAATGGAGTGTGAAGAGTATGGCTGAATAGACTAATGAAATTTTAATGGAACTTCAGTTCTATTTATTGGATCTGTATTTGTCACAAAGTTTATTTCTTTTGTTGTTTCAAAAATTGTCAGTGTTTAACAGAATTCTGACTGTCTGTTATATTACCTAGAGCAATTTAACTAAATAGCCCACAGCCTCTGCAATTTTGCCATTCTCCAAAGAAAAGAAAGAAAACCTGGCACATAATATGTGATGAGAGGAAAAACAAAAATAGAATTCTAAAGACTGCTAATACTGGAATTTTATGTTATGGGAAGAGACTGTGAGAAGACCACAATGATGTTAAAAAACTAACTATCAATTTATAAATAATCAATAAATAAGAAATTAATTATTACTTCATTATTAATAAAAATATTAACAATAAATTAATAAATATTTGTTATTAATTAACAATAAATTAATAAATAATTTGTTGTTAATAACAAATTATTCTGGTTTTGTTAGCATGACTAATTTCCATTTGTATTTCAATTACAATGAAAGTTTCCAGCCATGGCTCTCTATCTTATCCCAGGCCTGGAAGTTTTTGCCTCAACTAACTTCCTGTCTAAGATAACGAGGATCTGATAGGAAAGTGAATAAAACTTATAAACAGAAGGCACAGAATATCAGCAAGCAACAATCAAAAGAGCCTAGATTACGTTCTGTACCAGACCACAGGAGGGAAACACTCCTGTACCAAGACGCTAACAAAATTCTGAGTTCAGTGCCTCGAATAAAACAGATGAGATCACCATCAGTGTCCATACTGAATCGTTAAAAATTGTTCTATGTATATGTTCTCTCAAAACTAGAGCCGTTAAATGGCACATACAGGACAACCAGGTGATCAGGCGTAGTCAGCATGGGTTTATGAAGGGCAGGTCCCATTTGACAAACCTAATCTCCTTCTACAATTAGGCGACCCGCTCAGTGGATGAGGGAAAGGCTGTGGGTGTTGTTTACCTAGACTTTAGTAAAGTCTTTGACACGGTTTTCCACAGCATTCTTCTGGAGAAACTGGCTGCCCATGGCTTGGATGGGAGTACTCTGCGCTGGGTAAAAATCTGTCTGGGTGGCTGGGCCCAAAGAGTAGTGGTGAACGGAGTTAAATCCAGTTGGCCGATGGTCATAAGTGGTGGATATTAGGAAAAATATCCAGGGATGGATATTAGGAAAAATTTCTTTACAGAAGGGTTATTGACCATTGGAACAGGCTGCCCAGGGAAACGGTTGAGTCATCATCCCTAGAGGTATTCAAAAGACATATAGATGTGGTGCTTAGGAACATGTTTTAATGGCAGTTTTGGCAGTGTTAGGTTAATGGCTGGACTCAATGATCTTAAAAGATCTCTTCCAACTTGGACGATTCCATGATTCTACAATTCTATAATCACCTGCTTTGTTTCATAGCTTATGGTGTCTTTACAGTGCAATAACATCATCTCTGCGTTTTACACACAGATAAAGGGCAGAAAGACTGAGATTTGGCACTATTTCATGCAAGCAGAAACAGAAATTAATACACTTTTGTACTGACCTAAATTCTCGAAATTGAAAATTTGGCTTTAGTATTCTCTTGAAAACAGGAAAAAGAACAAAACCTGCAGATTTTTTAGTATCTTGCCACCTATGTCTACCTAGAAATATTAATATTGAATATTATAATTCTTCTGAATCTAGTTCTGATTTGGATAACTTTTTCAAATTTATTTTTAAATGACTCTCCTAACTCTGTGATACACACTTGCACACAGAGAGTCACATCCTATGTATCTATGTATTTCAGGGTCTTCTGCTATCCTCTCATCTTAGTTTAGTGCAAAAAAAAATGACAATTAAAGATGATTTGAGTGCTTCTGTCCTGTATTGAATTTTCTTTTTTATTTGTTTTTCATTTTATCTTATAAAAACAAACAGTTTCATGGAAAAAAAATAAAACAAAAAAAAACAAAACCCAGAGATTCAAAGAGATTCAAAGCCAAAAAAATATGATTTTCACACTGCCCAGAATCTATTCCAAGTGAGCAGAAATTGAAAGAAGGAATGATGTGTTATCAAATGGGAAAGAGAGGAGAGATTCAGGTATCTCTTTACTGATATGAAAATCTGATATCAGATTGTTGTAATAAGTAATGTATTATTTTCATCCATGACTGGAGCAACCCGGGGTGATTTTTCTAATGACAAGGGCACATCCAGATTGGACGGAAAAGTTTTCCTAACACAATTAATTTGGTGAGAATAGGAATGTATATCCAACAAATAGCTGAGCCATAGGACCTTTAAACCTCTCTGACTTCAAGTGAGAGCGCTTCCCTCACCTTTAAGCCCTGGCCTCAGCTTAGTACCCCACTTCTAACACTGCTAACTAAGTACAAAGAACAAAGTACAAATTGGCTTGCTTGAAGTTTCATTTCCTCTTAGGCAGTTTCAGAAATAAGACATGAAAATGTGTGTGGAGGTTTCAGGAATACATAACATATAAAACTATGTTACATGAAAGACCACTGGATTTGATTGAAGCCAAGGTTTGTTCTGCTCTTTCCTTGCCTTCCTCATAAAACTGGGTTGGGTAAGCAAATAACTGAAGATTGGATAATTATAGTCTACCTTCTCACAAACACTGTAAATTCTTTTGAGCAGCTATAAGGGAGAGAACCTGAGTGACTTTTCTTAAACCTCCAAAACAAATTACTTCAAGCTTTTATAAAATGAGAGCAGTCTTCTAGTCTCAGAAGAATCAGAGTTCCATCTTTCCTGTCTGGAAACAGAGGAGTTCAAGGAGATGCAGTATTTTGGCATGGTTTATGTATTCAGCAAATGTATATGTCTGAGAACTTTTTCAAACCCATTTTGGACACTCTCTAAAACCAGCTCCAGCAGAGATCAAGGTCTGCCAGAGCCCAGAGCTTGTAGCTTGGAGACAGTTATTAGAAAAGCATGGGGTCTGGGGATAAACAGCTAAGGACTGTGCTCATGGTCAGTGCCCTTTACTGCTTTACTGGGCCAGCTGCCTCATTTCTTGGGCAGATAGCCCTCATCCCTAGGCAACGCCAAAATTGAACAAAAAATTGGGTAGGATTCTTTCTTGGCTATGGACAAGTGCTGACCGAGGCACAGTAATTTGGAAGACAAGGAAAAGATTTCTTTCAGCACTGCCTGTCTTTCAGACAGTATTTTGTCTCAGGATGCTGGCAGCCTGCTGTGGCTCCTTGCTAAGTATTCTGCAAAGCAGTGGGGGACAACAGTCCTTTCTATAAAGACTTTTAGATGACCACAGACTGCTGAGCACAGCATGCTCTTCTTTATGGGTGGATTGAGACAGGCCTTTTCTTTGTCTGTAAGGTTTGCGGGAAAGGCCCGTAGACCAGTAGTTTTCTTTATATCAATAAAACATCAGGACTCCTTCCAGTAGATGAGTTCCTGCCACCTGATGATTTGAGTCTTGTTTCCTGACTCATTTCTCTCTCTGTCCTAGCTTCCATACTCTTCTCTTCTCCCCACCTGAAAAAAAAACACTGAGACAATTGGCAGTCTTGGGTGCCGGGAAAAAAGCAATAGTTTTGCGCACATTCACATGTTCATTACAGGACAAAAACACCTGGATCCAGTAATTTTCTAGAGAAGTGGTGAAAGACATTAAATTGCTCTGTTCTGTTCTATGGAGAGAGGCTGAGCCAGTGGAATTGGGTTATCACTGCTCTTCCTTAAACAGGAATACTGTTGATTTTTACTGGGAGAATTCAAATCTGCCTCACTTTTCATATGTTTTCCCAGTTGCTTTTACTGTGCAGTACTGGCAGATAATGAATTAACCCAGGCCTCTTTGAGGGATTACTGCTGCAGGCTGAACAGTCTCAAGTAATAGAATTTAACTTAATTTATTGCTAATCGACACAAACATCTGATCACTGATTCCAGCATTGAGAAGAAGAAGGACACACACTTTTAAAGAAAAACTAAGACAGACACATATCCTTGCAACTCCTGAATTTCAGATTTCCTTAGTTTTGCCACAAATTACACTGTCCACCCAAATTCTTCCATTGAGGTATAACACAAAAGGCAGAGGACATGTATGACCCTCTCTTAGAGGCACTCTTTGCCACTTACTGTTTTTCCTGTTGCACTGTTGCTTAGTGTCCATGTCATGACACTGATGTCCACAGACCCACAGGGGATGTCGCAGCATGGATCACCCATGGCTGCTGTCCATCGGGTGATCCTGCCCCAGCAGTTGTGACCATCACAAGGCAGCTCATGGCTTCCTCCCACACAGAGCACCACTGCAGCCCCCACAACATTAACCTTGTCGCTTGTGCCCATGGCAGTGACGTGTCACCTGGTGCTTTTCCCTATTGGCTGAGGGCAGAGGTGCCCTGACTGAATAGGTCCCTCTCTTGTGATCCTCAGTTAGGAGAATAGACCTACAGGACTTCCAGAAAATCACTGAATGGGCTCATAAGAGACTTAAACTCGTGTTTTCTAAGTTCAGTATTAGTCCCATCCACTGGACCATATTTTCTCTTGCATTATACATCTGCTCCCTGCAGAGATGTCTAAGCAAACATTTTTGCTCTCTTTTTGCTTCTCTTATTTATTAATAAGATAAAATTTAATTTCTGAGGAGGCGGCATTTAAATATCATGTAATTTCAATATGTTTTCTGCTCTCAAGTTGTGATGCAATGGTATCTCTGTTGTGAATATTAACCCTCATAGATATTATTTTATTACAGTTATATATTTTAATAGTCCAGACAACAGAAGGACGAAAAGCTATCTGAATTGAACAGATTAGCTGTAATGTTTTGTTATATTTAGAATTGCATAAAATAGATGTGCTTTATAGATTTAAATACAAATAGCTATTTAATTCATGCAAGGAACATTTTCTCTGCCTGTTGACTGGACAACATATCATCAGCTTAGCACTGTGCTTTGTGTTCTTAAAAGCCTTTTTTTTTTTTTCTTTTTTAACTAGTTGTCCTGTTACGGGCTCCTTGTTGCAGATGAGATCTCAAGTCCTCTTGTGATGAGTTAACTGCGGTTAAGGGCCAAATTCCTACCCAGCTGCTCACTTATGCTCCTCTCCTCAGCAGAACAGGGGAGAAAATTAGATGAGAATGCTTATGGGTTGAGATAGATAGAGGGACATCACTTATCACTTACAGTCATGGGCAAAACAGGCTCAACTTGGGGAAACTTAATTTAATTTGTTGCCAGTTAAACTAGATTTGGGCAGTGAGAAACAAACCCAAATATTAAACCACCACCTTTCCTCCCCCCTCTTCCAAGCTCAACTTCACTCCAGTCCCCACACAGACAGAAAAGAGGGGAAAGGAGGGGAACTGTCAGTCAGAACCAGCTCCTCTTTCCCCCTTACACTTTTCTCCTGCTCCAGCATGGACTACCCCCAGCTGCAGTCTTGCGGGAAAGGATCTGCTCCAGCAGAGACTTTCTGTGCGCTGCAGTTCCTTCAGGAAATATCCATCGGCTCTGCTGTGGTCTCTTCCACAAGCTGTAGGGGAATACCTGTTCTGAGATGGTGTACCCTTTTCCACCTTCTCTGACCTTGGTGTTCCTTCTGTGGGAAAGGAGCTAAGTTTTGCTTCAGCTAATGGATATATTCTTGTTAATATATCAGTACCAACAAAGGAGTCTTAGTGATAGTGGAATCTAATAAATTGTATCCAATTAATCCCCAGAAATGCCCTTGGTCTGTCAAGGGATCCTTGTTTGCAGAGCGTTATCTAGGTGAAGAGAAACAGACTGGAACATGGCCTTCAACACAGGAACCCAGAGGGTAGGGGAGTATCAATAAGGCCAAAGAAACCAGTCTTGGACAGTAAATCTACCAAGTAGATGGTAGCAAAGACTGTGAAATATCGTGTATCATAATCAACTAATCAAAGGCATGTTTAGGATACTGATTTCGTAGAATAGGCGTGTGTGTGCCTTATATGGGAAAAAACCTGTAATAGGTCGGGCGGTCAGGAAGAATGTGAGCTCCAACTTCTCAGCAAATGAGAAGAGAGACAGAAACTCAGGTGGCCGGGATAAGGGTATAAAATACCTGAAAGATCATTGTGCATCTATTTTTGGTGCAACTGATTCAGCACTGTTTTGTATTAATAAATTTTTTTAACCTTTGCTTTGGTGACTTTGTCCTCTTGAAATTCTAAGATGTGAGTCGGTGTTTCTCACACTTCTGTTGTTCCTCGCTCTTTTCCTTTTTTCTCCACCCATCCAGAATGTTCTGTGTTTTTCACCAAAAGCACCACGAGCACCGGCGACAGATTCAGCAGTGTTCTATGGTGGGAGCATTGTGGAACCAGCTGTGTCCAGCATGAGGAAGCCCCTGAGCTCTTTTCACAGACTTCCTTGCAGCTCCCACCACCATCACCAAAACCCTGCCACAGCCACTCAATAGAGGTACCCAACTATTTGTCACTGTCATTTAAATAATAATGGCTGCACAACCTGTTAGATCTAACGCAGCCTCTTTACAACTCTGTAGTCACATCCAACAGTATTTTGGTATAGCAGGACGAACTGTTTCACTTCTCCTTGTGCTTCACTATTCCCTACCTTGGTAGACCACATGCTTTGTGGGTGGGAGGTTGCTTCACACAGCTGGTGACCACCCCAGCACAATCACTGAAAGGGGATTCACCTGCAGAAGTTCTGCAGTGCCATTTCAGAGGTTTCAGCATAATCATGCTGCTTGCTGCTGCCTCTGACACTTGTATTTCATTTATTATTTATTAGTTTGGGAGAGCATTTGGGACCCTAGCAGCTCTAAAGAAGCTATTTTGGAACTCGCTTCTATTTCCAGTGGTTTTTGTTCCCTGCCTGATAAGTGATAACACTTAGTTATTCATTTTATTGAGTGTCCCAAAGAGCATTATGTTACATGGGAAAATGTCACACTGGATTGTATGGAAGTATCTTGGGCAAAAATGCCCATGTTTTGGTAGCAGGGAGCTGCAAGAGCGCGGGAGGAGGCTATGAAGCGCCACTGTGCCAGTCACAGCTGCTTCCAGCGTCTCCCAAAGGGGTGGGAACACCTCCTCTCACTCCAAACCTTGACGGGAGAGCGTGGCGCTGCCGCTCAGGTGTATGTAATAAAGGGCAGTTAACTGCTACAGGGAGCAGATGTGTGAAAAGTCATGGTTTGAGGTGGTTGGGCGTTTGGGTTTTTTTGAGGGCAGGCGGCATGCTCCGCGCTAGAGGAGGGGCCTCCCTCTGAGGGGGCTTCGGCCTGTGGATGACTCACCTCAGGGCGGGGACACCGTGGGGGCCTGCGGACATGCGGGACCTCCAGCCTCGGAGGTGGGGGTGTCCCTGAGGGACTGCAGCCTGCAGGGGACTGAGCCAGGCTGGGTATGGGACGCTCTGGGGCGCTGTGGCCTGTGCTGGAGCAGGAAGAGGCAAGGAACGTGATGGAAAGGGGTGAGGAGCCAGGAGCAGCCGGTAGAAACGGTTGTTTGCGGAGTTAAACGCCCGGCGGTGCCGGTTGCCTCACAGAAGGGATGGACACGGGCTGAGCGTAACTCCCGGTGAAAACACGGCAAGGTAAGACTGGAAGGGAACAGGAAAGGTGCTGGACTGGGGTTGAGCCCGAGGAAGGGTGTTTCCTTAAGTGTTTGTTTATTATTTTTTCCCCCCCCTCGATACCCAAATAATTAATTAAAAGTTCGTATTAATTGGTAGTAAGTGCAGTGAAAAGCCCTTAGTTGAGACTGCGTGGCCCACGGATGGAGCGTGTGGGCAACGCCAGGGGGAGGCACGGCCCGCGGCTGGAGTCTGCTGTTTTGCTAACACAGGTGCGAAGAGTGTGTAAACAGCTGACTGTAAACAGTTTTTCTGTGTTTATTTTAAGGTTGTGTTGATACTGGAAGTAGAGCTTGTAATGGTTGTATGTTCAAGCAGCTCTTAACACAGAGGCCAAAGGGAGGAAGGTACTAGATGTAAATTGCAGGGTTTCAGTGGGTGGGGTGTGGGTGACCTGTGTGGGAGAAGGCTGTGAACTGCCCTGTGCTGGTCACAGCCACCTCCAGCAATCCCCGCTGGGTGCTACAAGCAAGACACAGCAGGATGGTGTTGAGAGGTAGCCAGGTTCTCGTTATATGAGGTCCCACAGTCTGGGCTGACCATAAAACCTAGTTTCTGAGATGTTATCTGTGGAGCGTGGTGTCATTTATTCATTTAAACGTGAGGTTTAGTATGTGTAGTGTGCTGTGTTCTCTAAGTGTTTGTTTATTTGGTGGGGGTTTGTGGCATTTTTTTGTTTGTTTTGGGTTTTTGGTTTTGTTGGTTTTGTTTTTTTTTTAAATCAGTAGATGTAGTCGCTGCCACTGGGAGCAGCCCCAATTTGGGAGCAGCCTGTATTGTAGAGGTGAACAGGTGACTCACCATCCCTGCGCTTCTTCAGCAGTGGTTTAGAGTAGATAATTTTTCGACTGAATAGTGGAATCCTGCAAATTGGTAGATGTCACACAGGTCAGCCTGTGTGTTCCCTTCTTATTTAGGACCTTTCCTGTAACATAAAGGGAAAAAAGGGCTGTAATTTCGCTTATGAAGTCTGACATGGTCGTTTGTGATGTGGTGCTGTATTAGCATGATTTGATGATACAGTCTGACATGGTCATTTGAGATTAGATACTGAATTAGTGTTGGAGTTTTAAAACTGGGGAGAAACACTGCTAGAGTATTAAATTTAACATATGGATAGCCTTCTGCTTAAACCTTTCTTATTGGGTATACCGCATTAAATTATTATTTTTTCCTTCAAGTCCTTCCATACCTTATTGAGTGAATTATTTTCCAGATGGGAAACTAAACTGTGTGGGATGTAATAAAGCTCCCAGATTGTCATTCTGATCAGTGAAAAAGTCATTTATAATTTACACTAGATAGAAGAGGTTCAAAGAGGTTAGTAGTAATACATTGGAACTTGCTATATGTCATGTTAAATCCTTTTCCCTTTCTCTGTAATACTTGAAACAACTTGGCCCTTGAGGTTCTGTACTTAGGGACCGTATCTGTGCTGGGTCAGGTAGCAATTTGTGCATTTGCAAAGTTTTGTATGGCATTATCTTTTTATCATTGTAAGAAAGCTATTTTCTACCAACAAAGTAATAAAATCTGTTTCTTGGTATATAGAGTTGGATGATAGCAAGGGAAAAAATTGATTAATCTTTTTAAATTTCCTACTTCTGAATATAAAATATGGAAGTCAAACTCTGTGTGTTATTTTATAAAATCTGTATTTCCTTGTGTGCCTTGTTAGAGTTTCATAACAGTCACTACCTAATATTTACGTTTATGCCTCCAAAAGCAGTGAAGGGTTTGTTAGCTGACTGATCAACCAGTAATCTGATTTTCGAGAAAAACGCAACAGAAAGGACAGATTCTTGAGCTGACTTCCAAAACCTATGGAGGATGAGGAAAACAATGCATGTATACAAATCTTCTGTTGTGGTAGTTAAAACTAAGGATGGATCAAGTGCATTTTCTTTGTTATGACAAATGTTTATTACAGTGCTATTTAGGGTAAAGAGCCTTTTCTTGTGGAAATCTATGGAAAAGAAAGGGTACACATAGTTTTCCCTGAAGAAAGACACTTTAAATATTTTTAATTTAAACAAGTTTATGAAGTATCTACTTATCCATCTGTAACCATAAATATGTCTAAACTATAGTTAAAGGTTCCAATACTTACTGTTATTATCTATATGGGACAAAAGTTGTAAAGAGGTCTGTGGTTCCTACAACTGCCTCAATTTTCTTTTTATGGATACTTGCAACTAGACTGGTATCTCCCTATACACTCTGCACAAAAGTCCTCTTCATCACCAAAAGTGATATGCAGCAGGTCTGTTTATTCAACGAACGTTTTTATTGCAGAAGATTAAATCCTGCTACAAATCTATTCTCTCTACTATGTCAAACAGCTGCACAATTTTACATATCCTTCACCTTTGCTCTATGTTCATATAAAATTTATTGTGGATTTATTGGGGAAGTTTGGGGCTTTCAAAAATCCTGAATATGGTCAGGACATTGTGCAGGCTATCCTTGAAAATTCAAGCAAATATTCTTCCTAAATGGTGTAGGAGATGCTGGTGTTCTGCTTATTCTGAAGTACTTGGCTGCAGAGTTGGTTGGGGTTTTTTTGTGTGTGTGTATGCATTCATGCAAGGGTACAGAGTAGGTATTCTGGAGGAAGTTTTTTTTTTTTGCTCTGCCCTGCAGTAGCTCCTGCTGCCTTGCTGTGGTGCTGCCGCCTGCATAGTCTTAAACTCAACCCCACAGCAACTCTGCAGTTACTGCAACTCCCTGTGCCAGATCTGGGCTGCCGACTCATGTCCTGTACTGTGAACAGGGGAGTCAGCTGGTGGTGTGGCAGAAGCAGGGGGGTAGGAGGTGATAAGAAAATAAAAGGTTTTCTCAGGTAGTTCAGAGGTCCTACCCTGTCATCTAATGTGTTTGATGGCATGTGACTCGACATGCATGTTCAGTCCCTAAGATTGCCTTTATGAAGGAGCAAGAGGACGTCTTAGCTATTCTCATTCAGATCAGTCCTACGCTATCTCTGTGGGCACCTGCAAACCACAGAAATACTAAGATTGTACTTATTTTCCTTAACAGTGATTTAGATTCAAGAAGAAAAGTTATGTTTAAGCCTTATTGTGAGCTAACAAGCAGGATTTTTTGTTGTTGTTCCACAGCTTGCTCTGGTCAGTCTTTTGCTTCTGTTGGAGTTGAGGAGCTGAGTAGTTTCGATTCATCTGTCACTTTGTCAAGGTAGTGGGTTTTGGTTTGTTTTGTTTTTTAAGATACAACCTTATTCCTTCAAAACTACTGCATTTCATAGGCAGTCAAAATCTGCCATATATTTGGATATTCAAATCCCATTTTCAAAGCTTGTATGTTGTGGTTTGAGGCATTCTTTACTTTCAGACATGATATATTGTCAGCATAGTTACTAGAGTGACTGAAAGCTACAGTGCAGTGATAGGAATATAATGTTTCTACAGGCATGAAATGTAATAGACTGCTAACTGGAAAAAGCATTAACATAAAGTTGAAGAGCAGCAGTTATGAGTTGGATGTTTGAGGTTCAGATTCAGCTACATGCTCTATGAGCTAAAGTTTCTGCTTTAGGCTTTTATACAAGATAATACAGTATTGTTGAATTGCCTATGCTCAAAATGTGTGGGTGGAAGGGTTCATAATTTGTCCTCTATGCTTCTGACTGATAAAAATCTCTCAAGGGGAAAAAATTAGATCTGAAGATTTTGGTGAGGAAACCTAAATACAATAAGAATTTGGACTTTAATCCAATATCCATTTAAGTTAATGGAGAAATATTGTCTTCGTGAGTGGGTGTGGAATTACTGATCTATACTTTTACATGTGAGAGCTCAGCAAATTTAATATTGATGTTACGCATCAGTGTGTTACAGGCCAAGTTTAGCAGAGGTAAATTGCAGTTCTGTTTGGTGGAAAGCAGTGGTTCATATATAGCATAGGTCAGTTTCTTAAACATTGGTCATTGCATTTCATCTCCTTATTGACTTTTTTTAATCCTCCAGAAGACTGTATTTCTGTACAGATTTCAGATTTGTTTTTTTTACTGTTGTTGCTATAACGTTAGGGTCATGAAGTCTAGAAATTCTTGCCTTTCTAATAAGGAGCAGATCAGCACTACTTTTTTCTAAGTGTTAAATCTTTTGCTTTTTTCTGATAGTTTTTTTTTAATTTTCAATTCAAGACTCCATCTTGTTTGTACAAAGCAGATTGGAAGCAGGAGATGGGAAAGCTGCTTGAGGCAAGCGGTTACTGGAGCTTTTAGGCAAGACAGAATGTAATTTTCCCTTATAATATTTCCATCTTCTTTCTAGAAGTCACAAAGCAAAAAATACATGTATGTGTTCTACCTTTTAAAATATAAATAGGAGAATGGAATATTCATAAATTGTATTGTTCTTAAATGCTAATTTGTGACATTCATGAAGTTCAGGTCTTGTATCTATTCCTGTTTGTGGTAGGGGGACTGCGCCACTATCTGACTCTATTAGACACTATGTTATTCAGTACTATTTTATATTTTTTTACCTTGGGGGAAAAACTCAGTCTTCCACCTTCTAGATAGATATATCAGTTGCACACATAAAATAGTAAAGAGACGTTTCTGCTCTGATAACCCAACAGAACTGGACTAAAATCTCAAATGAAATCCTGGATCCCAGCTCATCTCCTGGGTTTATTAGAAGGCATGTGCTTTCCATAAAGGCCTTGGGTTTTTTTCAGAATTCTTGAGATTCTTTCCATCTGTTTTTGACAGGTATGCATGTAAAATCTTTTTCTGCATTAGCATATGTTTTACTTCTTGGATGTTTGTTTACAGAAAACATTAATGTACCTTGCAACTTGTAATCAGATTTTACACTTATTGCTGTGTTTTTTGTAAAATATGGTTTCTACTAAAATATGAATTCTTGTCTCAGTAATAATGCTGATTTACACATAAAAGTACAGCATAGTCCATCACTGAAGTGTCTTGCTCTGCTGATTGGCAGGTTTCAGTGAAAACTAGTTAAAAACTTGGTGACAGTTCAAGCTTTAGAGTTATTTTGTTTTTCAAAGAGTGCATGGGCACTCTTAGGAGCCTTCAGCTATGGTAAGCTCTGTTAAATGCTTTGTGATGTCACCTCAATTATTGACTTGCTATTTCTCACCTGATTTTTGGTGCCTAGGATTTTCATTAGACCTACTAGTTTGCTCTCCAGGGGATCATAAACAGCAAATTCCTGCTGGAATGAGAGCTGTGTGGCCAAGACTACTGACTGGTCCATCAGGAGCATCGGTGGATCTATAACTAGAGAGTTATCTAACTTGTGAATGAATGTAAAGGTACTCAGACCTCCAGTTCTTCTGTATATAGCATATATTTAACTTACTCCGTTGCTGTGATGATGACAGGCAAACGTTTACACTGACCTAGAGATTCAAGAATCATCTTTATAGAATAGTGAAACACTAGCAGTAATTCTGGCCAGCCTGAAGTGCCAGCTCCAAGATGTCTGCAATCCAATACAGCATAAGCAAGCAGAAAAAGACCAATGCTGAGCTCTGGGAAGGAGAGACGGAAAAGCTGAAGTAATGGCTTCACCTTACCAGTGTGTGTTGCAATAATTTATTTTCTCAACAATAGCTCTGTCATGGCTGATGGATTAGGACTGACAGGCTCTCAAACAATCTATCCACCTTTATGCCCTTATCCCTAGAGTATCTGTGCCTAGTCCATTAAGTAAACAATGTCCATGTTATCTCTCCCTAATTTCCTACTGTATCCAAAGAAGCAGACTGGGGTTTTACTCTGCTCTTTCTAAATGAAAGGATTTAAGGGAACTGCTGAACTTGCAGGAAATCTTGGTTAAGCTTTTCATTTGGCTCTTAATGATGTGAGCTCAGAGGATGCTTTTATTCCTCCTGGCTCAGAAATTTTTGTTTGACCCATTTACTACAGAAGTTCTCACTGCCACCATCGTGATCTGCCCTGCACCAGGCAGCAATACAGTAATTTCAGGGAAGCCTAGCTTCCCAGCAAAGTAGACAGAATTGTTTCTTTAAAATTTCTGAAAATCAAACCAGGATTCTGGCCACCGTTCAGTAGGGAAGTAGCTGCACAGAACAGCATCAAGTACACCTGGCTGTCAGTGTTCCTCCTCTGAGAAGATGATACTTGCTGAAAAAAACCCAGCATCTTAAAGGCATGCAAATTTTTGCCTACTTGCTAATACAGATTCCAGAAAGGCATTTGCTCCTCTCACATTCTCTGGCTACAGAAGGTTTTACAGTGCTGTGTGGACATGTCTTCTGGATACATTAAAGGCTTGTGGTTTGGGTGGGTTTTTTTGTGTTTGGTTGTATTTTTCTTCCTGGAAGGGCCTGCAAAACATGAGTTATAAAGTAGACCTGGATTGGAAGGGATTTGAAAATGGCTACAGTGGTCTTTGCTCTACCTGGAGAGGAATGACGTCCAGACACAGGAACTGGCTGGCTAAGAGATTAAAGAGCACTAACCTTAGTGTTACAAATAAGGCATTTATAACCAAAGTAGAGGAAGATGAGCTAAATGACAGATGGAGGTGTCAAAAGTCAGTGGAATTATGGAATCTGAAGAGAGATACCTTGACCTGACACAATAGCTTGTGGAGGATTCAGAGCGTGTATGTCATTGCAGTTCATAGAGATGTTATGAATTCAGATTTTTTGAAGGTTTTTGGACAGAGGTGTAAAAGAGGTTACGCTAACCTGGTTTACTTCCACACACACATATAAGAATAGACAGGAAAGCATGAATTCCCTAGAATAAACTTAAGTTATTTGAAGTCTTAGAGTTTGAAGGTACATTTCCATTTTTAAAATGAATATTACTGTATTAAATAGTTCTTAATATTCCTTCTTCTCTTAAAATGCTTTCTATCCCCAGTTAGTGACAGTTAAACCAAAAATGGATGGTATGATAAGA
This sequence comes from Arenaria interpres, assembly GCA_013399435.1. Classification (NCBI taxonomy): domain Eukaryota; kingdom Metazoa; phylum Chordata; class Aves; order Charadriiformes; family Scolopacidae; genus Arenaria; species Arenaria interpres. The sequence continues at coordinate 14,732 of VXAK01025554.1, read as the reverse complement.
CACAAACCACAGTAGTGAAGCAGTGTTTTTCCTGTGTATCTGGGACTTGTCTGGGTGCTTGAGGTTCAGTCATAGCTCTTAAGCAAGGAAAAGAAGAGGAAAGACGATACCAATATAGCAACTAATTTCTGAAGAATTTCTATGGTGCTCACAGCAAAGTGAGCAGAAAAAATACTGAATTCAGCTGAATGTTTGAAGTGTCACTTTAATAACTACATACATTAAATGATGAAAAATAAAAACCTAAGGATGTCTAGCAGCAAGGTTTTACTCTTCCTGACATTCAGCATAAGCAATTGGCATTGCTGCCTGTCATCAGTCATCCTTTTGATGGTCTAAGCATGGCTAACAAATTAGTTGCTCCTTGCTTATTTGGCTGATACTTTGCTGCTGCGTCAAACTTTATTTAGATATTGAAACTTTAGTCTTTTTCCTGGTTACTGTATCTTTCTCTCTGGATGGTGCTATTAATAGAATGCTCCTTTTGTTATGTGAGGTTTTCATAATTGTCTTGAGCTCATAAGAGTAGTTATACTGGCTTCATTTGGGTTTTGCCTTGTCTGGCTGGAATATCTTTAATATGGAATTTCTGTTTCAAAACAAGCACAGACTGAGTTATCAAGTTACCTAGAGAATCTTAATCTCTTGAAATTTGATATAAAGTGAGGTATAGACAATGCACTTAGGAGTGTGAAATCTAAACAGATGAGACATGGATGATCAAAGCAGAAGTGACTGGACTGAGAACAGAACTGAAATAGTACAATTACTGACTTCTTTGTAAAAGGATAAAGTAGATGAAAGCTGCCTCTGAGAACTGGTTTGTTTTGTTGGTTTGGGTTTTTTTCCAAAAAAAGGGCTTTGTAACTGAGGAATACATGCATGTATGTGAATGCACAGGGTATCAGTTAGTAGTTCTAAAGAGTGTAGTTTTCTTAATGGATTTTTAGCACCAATAATTTTTATACCATGTTTTATTCATGAAGTGGCAAAGGCACTCAAGGAATAGGCTTTTGCTAATGCAGGTATCAGCAAGGGGTTTACTCCTCTCGCATTCTCTGAATGCACAAAGTTTTACAGTGCTGTGTGTACGTGTCTTCTGGAAACATTAAAGGGTTGTGGTTTGGTTTTTTGTGGTGTGGTTGTTTTTTTTTTAATATGTAAGGGCCTGCAAAATACTTCATTTGAGCACATACACTCTAGAAGATACATAAAAGTTCAAGGAATGGTGTGATAAGAAAGTGCAATATAACAGATTTACCTCTTTGACCTTTGATTCATCTAGATCTGTCTCCAGGGCCAAATCACTTCTTCCGACACAAAATGCTACCACTGACTCTTTACACTAGAAAAAAACATTAACTTTTTCCCAGCTGAAACAGGGACAGTGTCCATCCCCTTGTTCTATACCAGTTAATGTCATGCCCAGGCCTTACATTTTTCACTGTCACCACCAATTTTCCTGTCTTCGATATATATGTGTACACACGCGCACACAGATACCATTCCCTTAGGGTATGCGCTATCTCTCTAAAATGTCCGTTTAGTTCATTTAGCCCATAACTTCGGGCTCCATTCATCATAAGAGCCTTTCAGGGCAGGAGAGATGCTGTGTGGTGTTGAATTGTGTGGTTGTGCATCTGGAGCTTGCAGCTGGTATATCTGTCATGCAGATGCCCATGGTCTGTGGGTTGAAGTTGGCAATTTCAAGAAAGTTGCTGGGCACCATTTGCTGAAGCCAGTTCTGGTTCCATCACCATTGCACTTTGCTCAGTTTCACTAAAATCCATTCTTCGTTAACTTGGGTGATTCACTGTGATACTATTGATATAACACATAGCAACTGTACTAGTGATGATACATAGTAGTAAATTAGCAATTAACATCATACAGTTTAATTAGTTGGCTGTTTTAATCCAAAAATCAAATCCACTTGAGGTACACATTGGACTTCCCCATCCTTTTGCATCACCCACCAAGTACACCCAGGTCCTTGAGCTAAAGCAATCCCATGGATGAGTTTGCCTTTGTCCTTGGCAGGAATAACCCAGACTGTTCTCTCGAACATATTTTTCATGTGCACCAGGACACCTGTGCACAGTGAATACTTTTATTAAGAATTTAAGCAGTGGAGACAATAATTAAGTATTAAAGATGCCCATATGTTTACAAAAAGGTGTTACTTTTGGCCTGTTGAAAAGTTGACCTCTAACTTTCGGCATTAGATATCCTCACTTATTTACATGAGATCTAGTAAAGCAATACTGAACATTGCTGTACCTATCTTTTATTAACTTGTCTCTAAAGTGAAATTTAGAATGTATATAAATCGCTGTTCAGTTGAGGGGGAAATACTTATCTAGAATAAGCTTCACAACACCACAGCAAAATTAGTAGAAATGGAGATAGAGCAATACAGTTTGTTCAGTGAGAGACAGAAGACTGTGTTAATTATTGAAACTGTGAGAAAGCATGAAATTGTACAGGGGGTTTGTATGTGTTTTCTTAAAAAAACAAACTAAAGAAATAGACTTAAGTGCTTCCCAAAGCTAGAAATTCAGATGATCCTGTTGGGTGTAGCTGACTGGTACACCTCTTTAAGATTCCCATGTGAGCAGAAAATATTAGTTCTCCTGCTCATCTCTTAAATGCTAGTTGGCTATTTAAATAGCTGACAGGGAGGTGGGAGAGTAGCATGTTAGAGAACTCACTGGTTGGAAATACCCTCCATACTTTTTAGTAAAACTGTATTGCTGTGCAGCCAACAGTGCAAGGATCAGGGTGCCATAAAAGTACCAAAGAGTAGGATAATGATTCTGTGGTATAAACTGTTCACTTGTGCGTGTGACAGTGTGCCATCTAGCATCTGTTCTAGTGTAATTTAAAGGCTGTCTAACATAAACCATTAAATGGCCTGCGTGAGGAAAACCTGAGATTTGAAACCTGTTAATGTTTTCTTCTAAGGGAAATGTATGAACCAAAGAGAAGCACAGAGTTGCTGATGTTGGTAGACATCTTTTGAGATGGTGTGGTCCCACCCTCCTGCAAGTTGCTCAGGGCCATGTCAAGCTGAACTTTGATTATCTCAAGGGATAGAGACTCCACAGAGTCTCTGGGCAAATATTTTCTAGTGTTCAGTCACCCTCACAGTAGAAAGTGGGTTTTTTTGTCCTCATGTTTGAACTCTCAACCATCTAAGTTTTCCAGTGACACATACAAAAACTTTATTTTGCATTGACCTTAAAAACCAAAAAGTTTCCTTGTGACAATATTCAGAATGTCTCTTCCTGCCTTTTGTACACCATGGTATACACAGAGAGGAACCAACTGTACTGTGAATATATCAGTAAGATTGTCTACTCGTTACAGTGACTAATGCAAACTGAGCAATTAGTCAAAATATGAGTCAGGCCTTTTTCATTGCTAAATTAATCAATCATTACATCTGGGCTGAACTTCACAGCCAAAAAATGCTATGCAGAAAACTGCAAATTCAAATCAATGAGAAATAACACAACTTCCATGACAGTGCTGGCAAGTAATTTCAATTAGAAAATATGACCTTAAGAAAATCTGAGATAAATTGAAGTATTTTATCTCATCTTAACTGCAAGGTTTTCAGCTTTATTAATCTAAATCTTTAATGATATAAAGCCTCTCATTTAATCTTCAAACTTCTAGTAAATACCTGATTTTTTCATTGTGCTTGTATATTTGCTACTATATGAACTATTCTTCACTTTCATTGTAAAAGATCTGTCTTATTTCTCTTAAAGTCCTGTTATAATACTGATCAATTTGAAGAAGTGATTGATCAATTTGTCAAAAATATCAGTAAAATTGGCCAGTCTGTTTTTCCCCGGTCATGAAATGGACTCCATTATGCTAGACACACTTCATTCAAAGAAAAATAAAAGGAGAACAGAGCTTGTTGCACCAAAGATCTGATGGTCTAACAGTGGTTTTTGGTAGGATGATGGAAAGCTCGGTAGTGACATCCAAAAAAAACCCCAAAACCCAACAAAGTGTGGCCTTCACTGAATGTTGTTATCTAATGAGTAAATAATTATTTCAGATAGTAGGGACGTTAAGAAGTTTTGTGCAAAAATGATTTTGCTTATATAAATATTGTAGGTATTTGCCGAGATTAAAGCCAGAGCTAAAGATTAGGAAGTTGGGGCACTCAGCAGTAACTATGGAGTTAATCAGGCCTTCAAAAATAGTGACAGTTTTCTTGTGAATAAAACAAAAGTGTGAAAGGCTTTGGGACCAGGGCTTGGAAGACAGCTACAAGAAAAGTAAAATCTCTTATGTTTCTAGACTTGTATTATTGCTTCCCCAAATGACTGTGGTCATTATGAGTAAATAACTGGTGCTTACCCTTGGCACTGAAGTTATGTAAGGGGTCTTAGTTGAAGTGCCTCGTAATAGACCTCCCTTTGATGCACAGAAATAAAGGAGGAGTCTGGTTCTTTATTTATGTTATGGAAAGGCATTATATTTCACAGGAAAAGCCCAGAAACACAAATGTGATGTGAATTTTGCACCTGACTAGTTGATTCAAAAGAGGTTTTAGTGGCTGCTGCACACTTTATACATCTTCGTTGTCCTGCGATCGCACAATGAGATCTGTATCTAAATCCTCTCTTTATAACATCAGCAGCAAATATTAGTATCGTGGGAAAATCGTTAGAGACAGTTTAGCTCTCAGGGGATAAAGTCAATGATTTTAGTCCTGCACTGCTATGTTGTTCTCACTATGGTTTAACGTCCTGTCCCATAGGTTTTTGTATCAAAAAGCAGAATGTCTATGCCTATGTCGGATGTCAGGAGTCACTTAACAGCAGACCATAAACAGGGGGTGCTTTTGTGATACGTTGTCTGGTTTTGCATCTAGATTATCACCATCTCCTGAAGTAGCTATTTAAAAGCTATTTCTTGGTTGTTACTGAAGCACAACTTCACAGGTGCTTTAACTGTATTGAGAGTCTGTATATATGTAGGGTATAGCTGGTGAATTTCTGTTTATTACATTGTGATCTTGATCCTTTATATTCAAATGGAAACCCCACTCTGCATTGAAACAAGAACTTTCAAATGACCAGGAAATTTCCCTGGAAAAGTGCCTACCTGATAATGTAGCCAGAATGCAAGGACCCTTAATCAAAGTAACCCCAGAGCTGCCTCTCCTGGTTGGTTTTTGTTTTTTTTTTTTTTTTTTGAAACTCTTGTTTGTTGTTTCCATGCCCATCTATCGTTTGAGCTGTCATCCTTCCTCTGAGGTTATCTTGTTATCTTCACTGGTGGCTGACTTGGCTTCTTTGCGGTTGCCAAAGTGCTTGCCTGAAGACAAAGCCCCGGGGAGGGAGGTGGGGGGAATGAGCTGACTGAGAGTTCTGAGGCTGTGGCCGGGCCCCTGGAGCGCTCTTACTGTCAGGCTGCCTGCTGGGATGCCCTCCCTTCTGAAGGACTGCGCATGAAGTAGCAGAATAAAAATCGGCAGGACTGAGGTAGAAAGGAAAATACGAAGCTAACCCGGGCTTTCTGACCCCCGTGCAGTCATCTCCTCTGCATCTATCCATGCAGTTCAATCCTGTTTTAGGTATTTGTGGATTAGCCAGCAGCTGCCATTACCAGGATTCACGAACAAATGGAATTAGTTTGTTTACCCTGTCTAGACTACCTTAATTTCCTGATACTTTTTTGTGACTCAGGCCTCACCCTTTCTAGCTCGTTAACAAATCACAGCATCTCATTGTAGGCTAAACAGAAATATTACAATCTCTATCGTTAAGTGCAACTTTCACTGCCCACGCTGTTTCTCCCATGTTGGTTCCTGCAGGTATTTTCTAACAACATGTAGTTGTGTAGAAAAATTCTAGGTGGATATTACCCAGGATCTTCACTTTCTGTCTGTACAGACATCCCTTGCTTATGGTCTGCTATTAAGTGACACCTGACACCTGGTATAGCCATTAGCATTCTGCTTTTTGATACACAAAACTTGCCATTTGGTAATAAAATCAGCAAGTCTCCTATGACGTTGCTGCCCCTGAGATGGTTGAGTATAAGCTGCTTTCACAAAGAGGTACAAGAAAACTGTTGGAAAGATACTATGAAATTACCTGTTCGTGGAGGGGTTTTCTGCTAAATCCCCATTAAAATTAGCTTAAGCCCAAAAGCATGTCAGTTTATAATCTTCTCAGAACTCCTGTCATCTCTTGTTAATATTTATAACTCTGGGCATTTAAATGGATAATAGGAATACTCAGTCATACTTTAATCCGGTTAAACCTAACAATATCATGTGGCAAAGAGATCCACAACTAAGCATTCTCCTAAAAACTATTCACTTTTAATCAATTCTAAAATTGCCTATGAGAGAGGGTTGTTTTTTTTTCTTGTTTGCAAAGGTTTTGGATTAAAGAAGAGCCTGGAGCAAAGCCTGACATCAGAAAAAAATGAGCAAGTTGAGTTCTGACTCAAGATCTGGAATGCTGTGGCTACTCTTTTTTTCCTAAACATTTGGTCTTTCTGAATGTGTATTTCAGCTGATGTTTTCAGTGTGTCTTAGCTCATTCATCACCAAGAAAAATCTTCCAAGGTCATAAAAGAAGGTGGGAGGGGGAATACTAGAAGGGAACTTAACCTCTCTTCCCTCTTACCCATTTTTAAAAGGCATCCAGCCATTTTTTGCTATGAAAATAAAAAGTCAAGCAGAAGAAGATACTTTATTTTGTCTGTTTATACATGTCTTGATCTTCCAGGTGTTGTTATCTTATAGCACTCTTACCTCTGAGCTACAAAACCAATAGGTAACCATAGTTAATGTGCTAAACTCTAGCTAAAGAGTATGAAAGAAGCTGCAGAAGAAGCAATAGTGTCAGGAACTCTTTGGGACAAACTACCTTGTTCCATTAAGTCTTGTATAGGGCTACAGAAGGGAGTGAGAGCTGTAAAGGCAGTGCATCCTGTTTTGTTACGGTATTGGAGCATAATTCTGCGGAAGAGCAGCACTGTCAAAACAAGAGACCACTAGAGCAGAGATGGGAGTGCGTGCCATTTTCTTTAGGTCAGTGTTATGCCTACTTCAAAGTTAGAGTTACATTAATAACAAATATTCTTTTAAGGTTTATAGAATGTGAAGAACACAATTTAAAGCTGAAGTGATTGCAGTACTGTAAAAATGTATTCTGTCTTCAGATATGTATATCCTCACCAAAATACTATTGTGATACCTTTCTTGCTGGTACTATGTCACTGCATGCTTGTGTTTGAACACAAATACTTAATTTTCAAATGTAAAGCTAAGCCTCTACCTATAGTTCTGTGTATCCATGCTTCTTAGAGTCCACATTTTGGTCGACTCTTGTGGGTTAGCCTCAGCTGGCAGCTATAGACTGGGCATGTCTTCACATGGTATAGAATACTTATGTACCCTGCCAGAGCCTGGGGAAAATTAATCCTATCCATGCCGGAACCAGGACACTCTTCAGATAACTTTACTCTAATGTCCATAGAATATATTCCCTGTATGTGGAGTCAATTGAGCTTGTTTGTTTGACTGAGTTCCTGGTTGAGATGCTCTGATATATATAGGTCTGGCTTGGAGGAAGGGTGTCACAGAAGGATGGATGGGTGTGTATGTGTATAGGTAGATGTATAAAATAGCATGTGTATGTATGAGCAGTGTGATTTTTTTTTTTGTAATATTTTTTTTAGATATGCTATAATGCCATCCCTACTTGAAATGCAGTCATGACATAGTTACTGGATTATTGTATTAAGTCTAGTTCATTCTATATCAATGGATAATAGAAACTTTGAAGGCATTTTCTGCTGTATAAGTAATGGTTATGGCTGTAAATCACAAGTTTTAAGCTTGAGCTTTCTTTTGCATAAGTTTGCATGCTATGTTGATACCTCTTGTATCAAAGTGCCTTATCATAGCTTAAGCAGCGTAACTGACATTGTATACCTATTGTTTCCTCTTCTCTTAACAGAGAAAAATGCTTGAAATAGAGTATCATGTTTCAGTATGGTTTTAAGTATGCTGTTTTAATGATAGATACCTGTACCTGGAGCAGAAGGTGATGAGAACCAAGTGATTATAGGATGTCTGCAGGCTGGTTTGGGATAATGCAGGGTATTCTGTTGGTTTAATTTTACCTGGGAAACGGTCCTAGGAGCACTAGCTAGTAATTGTGAGGTGCTTTGGCCTTGCAAAATTGATGGAACAGCATCTACAGGTGATCAATAAAAAAACCCTGTCAATCAAAACAGGCAAAGCAGTATGAATGATTTCCCTTAAGTTATGCAAAATGGATGGAGGGAGATTAAAAAAAAAAATCCTATACAGACTACAGCCACTTACACAGAAATTACAAATTGTCAGAGAATGTCCCTGTGTGAATTTTGAACAAGTGACATTAACAATGAAGCACAAAGACTTCCAATCATTCACACCTGGTGCACTTTGTACAAACATATCACCATTTCCCAGGCTGGAAAGAATCACATATCTAATTCCCTGCAACCTCACATTTGTTCAATGTTCTTGTGTTTTTACAAATCTTTCATTGATCCCTCTGTACTGACTTGATTAGCTTCATCCTTCCAAGGGCTAGTCTTTTATTTTGCTTCTGTCTTTCCTTGGCAAACCAGATATTAATTCTTACTATTTTCATCCTGTCACTGATTAACTCTTTTTCTCAAAGAAGGTTCAAGCATACTCTAGTATGGTGTAGCACTTTCATGTGTGCTATTTATGGATTGCCTCTTCCCTGGGACATTTATCCATATTTTTTTTTTTAATAGTCACACTGCTCCATTTTATGGATCTGTTTATGATGACATAGTTTTGCATTTTTGTGTTATGACTATTGAAAGAATATAAAATCAAAAGAAAAGGCATGTAGTTTGTTTTTGTTTTTTAATCCTGTGTTTTCCCCACTCTACTATTATCTGTGTAAATAAACAGTGAAATAATAGTGGTCCTGTACCCATGTATGAATTCAGGTTAGGAAACAGCAGAGTGGCACAGAAATACTTGTCCTTAAGCCTTTCTGAGATATGTTTACTTAACTCTGTAAATTAAGCAGAATATGTTAGATCATGGTAGGCAAACTGAAAAGTAGGGTAGCTAGGTTGTGTTATAAGAGGAAGAGGTGGAAGCAATTTCAAGTTAGTACCTCCAAGTTCTGGAAATTACTTGATCATATTCTATTGCTGGTTATGGCATGATGTGTTTATTAAATACTGTAAAGGGCAAGGGGTTCTGCTGTTATCCAAGTGTTTTCAGAATTCAATGTTAGTATTAAAGTTTGCTCATTGATTTCCAGGGTCAAATCTAAATACCTGCTGGGCTATTTTCAATGTTTTCAATGGCTGTTTGTATTTTAATGCAGATTTAAATGTTTTGTATCCGACGTGTTCCCAGATGCAAATCTTTAAAGGATTACCCTAAGCCGCATAGTATCCATCAAAAGCAGAATGAAGTGAGCGTATTTTATACTCAATTGTTCACGAAGACTTTGCTTTTGGGCTCTGTAGAGGCATGCACTCATACCTCCTTTTCTATGAGAGCATTAATAAGGTCTCTTTCTTATACTAATTCTTCAAGAAACTTGTAAAATCTCTTTTTATTTTTTGATAATTAACTCTTCTGGTAACTACAGGTTAAAATAAGCAACATGATGAGAATTTGTTAAGGAGAGAGAATTATTGGTGACATAAAATTTTCTTTTGGAGAAGACACATGGAAGGAGACATTGCAGGGTACACAACTGGAGATATAGTCTTGGAAGGAGGCACTCCACTCTGGATCAGAGATACCTTGAATGTTAACTGTGGGCTATGGAGGACCCATGCTGTAGCAGGAACAACCCTAAGGGACTGTGGCCTGTGGGTGACTTACACTAGAACAGAAGAAAAGAGAGTGGTAGAAGAAAACAGGTCAGAAGTAAGGAGTGGCAGAAGGCAATTGTTATGCACTGACCCCAGCCTCCTGAACAGGCCATTGCCACACTGGCAGGATTAGGACAGGACTGAGTGTAATACATGGCAAAAAAGATGAGGTGAAGACTGAGAAAGGGAGAGTAGAGGTGTTATAGTGGAGTCTGGGGAGAAGGTGTCTGTTTAATTGTAGGTTTGAGGTTTGTTTTGTTTACTCGATACCAGGCTCCATTATCAAAAGTCTGTGTTGACTGGAAATGGATTACATTAAGTAAAATTTGCAACAAATATATAAGGAGTGTCTGTGCCTTCCTTTAGGTTTAACAGTTACCTCTAGGCTTTTTGTGAAATTGCAGGGCAAGCTTAAATCCCAAAGCATTGATATCTTGCAGATGTTTCTCTTTCTTTCTTTACTGTGTCTAGGGGTGTATTTTGGAGACTCTAGGTTATACATATCTCTGTGTTTTCCTGTTTCTTATTTCTTATACAAATGGATAATTTCCATTGGATCCATAGTTAGGGATAGATGGATTTGTCCCTCGTCAGCACCTCTCCACTCCTCCCTGCACAGTTTTTCAGGCCTAGAAAATAGCATTTGAAGTTAATATTGCCTTGCTCTCAGCCGGATAACAACAAGCCTTCTGAGACGGAAGACAAGAAGCTCTTTTTCCCTTCAGTACGGGAAGGGGGGATGTGTGGACTTTGAAAGGGAGACTTCTGTTGCACAGGAATGTGAAAGAATGTCACTGCGATATGGGATGGCTCTCTTCCCCTTAACCTATTGATTGACTTGTTATCTTGCCTAGAATGCCAAAAGGGGGAACACAGAACTGATGTCGAACCGCAGAGTTTTTATCATGAAACACTGCAACATAAATAAATAACAACCTTGTGTGTTTGCTAGCTAGTTTTGCGGTAAAACCTCATAACCTACATCTAGTTAGTGATGTTGACCTTGGGCCTGCAACACCACCTAATAACTTTCTGTTGACTAGTGAAAAATGTAAGGGTGGAGTGCTTGGTATTGGACTTTGAGAAATTGTATTTCTTGAAACAACATTTCTAAGCTTTTGAATCTTTGCCATGTTTTATTGTACTTTCTTCAAAGTGTAGCTTTGAATATCTGTTCTGCAGTCTTTTGTTGCATATGTCTCCTATGGCATGAAGAAATGTTTTAAAAGCTGACTGATGCTGCATTGCCCAGATCAATATTATTGCATTTGGAAAGGCTATCCTGCCATTAAATTTACCAACCAGAAAATGGGGACCACTAAAAGGCTTGACTTCAGTTCACATTTCTAATAAATCTTCTACAAATGTAGATTACAATGAAGCATTTTTTTGTTCTTTTGAAGTAGTGAAGAAATTCTCCAGTATTTCACAAGGGCCATAACATCACTGCCATATATGATCCTTCAAGGTGGGATTAAATAATTGAATAATTGTGTGTGTCTTGTATTGATTCAGAGCCAATGCTTTCCACTTTACTCATTCAAGAGGTGTAATGGGACTGCCTAGGATTGAAGCAAGCAAAACCTGGCCTGTAACATCTATTTATACCGTTTGCATTCTTCTCTTTTGTATACTTGTCTGAATACCATTACCCAGTAAACACATTAAGAAAATAGCCATCCTCTGTTGATGTATTTAAATTTGTCACTTTGGTCATAGAGGGTACATTCCCTGGCTGTTATTCAATATCAATGATTGAATTAAAATGAACAGCACTTCTGAGAACTGCCTCTAATTTTCTTTCCCATTAATCCAGGATAACTATTTCTACTTTTCTTCTTTACCTGCATTCTTAGGTCACGTTCCCCTTTGGGATGTCCTCTTTTGTTGGTTTCCTTTGACTGTAAACTCACTAAATTTAACTGAATGAAAGAGGGGGACTGAGAGGAGAAACTTAAGCAAGCTTGATATGTTGAATCTGTGTTACCATAGTGATAACTGACTACACTTCACTATAAAGATCTCAATATGATGAACAAACAGGTTATGCTGCTATGTAACAAAATGAAGTTATATTACCCCCTGATAAAAATATTTTTGTCTTGAAGGTACCCTAGCCAACCAAAGTCATAAAGTTACATGAAAGCTTTTCCCGATAATTTTAAGGATTAATCTCATAACAAGCAGAAATTGATTTTTATGCTGGTATCTAACAATTTGCTGTCCTTAATTTACTTGTGTATGTAATGAATACCTTGAGTCCTATTTTTTCCTTTTATTGGCTTCTAAATATGTGTATTTTTTGGTGAAGGAAGGAGATAATACTTAATGATCAATTTCTAAGTATCGAAGCATGACTGTGAAATGCTAACTTCTAATACATATTCCACATCTGCAGAACTAAAAGGAATTAGCAAGCTATAAAAAGCAAATCTTTGCTGCCTTCAAATCCAGCTGCCATCTATCTGGTGCTGCCTTTAAATCTGTGTCCTGGAGTTTCCCAATAGATCTGTAAATGCCTTTATACATTCTGCAAACAGAAATACCTAGCTCTAGGGTTAAGGGAATATCATTGTTAATGGTGCCCTTTAGAGCAGTTATGATTTCCTTCCAAGACTTATTGGACTCCAGGCATTCCAATGCCATATGGATATATATTCCCCTCATTATGAGAATTCCAATATACATACCACCACCCTTTTTTCTTTGGACCATTTGGCCTGAAAGTTTTAGATACTCTGAAAGATACTAAATTACATATCAATAAAATGGCTTGCAAACTTTCTCATTGCTTGAATGGGTTAATTCTGCTGCTAGTCCTGCTTTAGGTTTAACTGAAACTGTTACATACTTTATTTTTTGTTTATTTACGAATTATTGCAATGACATATGAGTAGAATGTTAATCTCATTAAAGTAATTAATACTTTGTTTTGAGTTTTTTTTACCTGGAATCTCAGTCCATAAAAGTTCAGCAATGACAAACTTCAGAAAAGATGGTGCTGTGGACTTGAGATGTTCCCTTCTTTGCAGTCAGTATTTTGCTGCATGCTGTGGTGATTCACTAATTGCAGTGATTGACAGAAGGGATAAACTGCAGGTGCTTTATCACTATACTACATTAATTTTTTTCATAGCCTTTGGCAGGCATGAATCTAGAACATTTAAATCTTATTTAGAAAAGATACTGGAAAAGTTTGTGTCATACATGTAAATTGTGTGCTTCTAATTAGTAAGATATTCAGTGTAGTAGCAAGAAGACTGACCTCTTGGCTGCTGGTTCTTAGGATGGTTATTCAGAATGCAGTGTCTGCTACAGACTCCTCTTGGTTCCTTCTGCTTCTGCAATTTGTCTGTCTCTCTAGACCTGCTGCACAGGTCACTCCACAGTCTTACATCTAAACGTACCATTGCTTTGTAGAAAGTCATGCTCATCTGAGCATGAGTTGTGGAGCACATCTCATGGAGTAACTTGTCTAGAAGATAATTATCAGTTTCTTTGTTGGTTATTTAGCCTCCCTCTGTAGTCAGTAACTCTCACCGAGATGTGTGTGAACAGTGCATGT
>VXAK01025553.1:0-17134 GCA_013399435.1 Arenaria interpres | reverse complement strand
GGTTAGGTATTTCAGATTAATATATACAAGACAGAATACAGAGACAGAGCAGAGAAAAACAAACTAGCCAAGAATGACAAGGTCGAGGGCAATATATCAATTGGTTGGCTTTCTAGGTCATAGTAGTTTTAAATATTTGAGAAGCCATTCCAAGAGTTCGTTCTTTGTTTTGTTTTAGATCTTATCTACATTCATAGGGCTGGACTTTAAATCACCATATCTCTTTCGTGCTTGCTGCTTTGTAGAAAACTTCAGAGGCAGTAAGTAGCAGACACAGTGGAAGATCCAGAGAAGTTTTTTTCCAGGGTATTCTTAATTTCATGTCTAGCAATAGAAAGTGCAGTGCACTCTAGTCTTTTCAGAGATGCATTTCTTCAGCAGACAGCTAATGGTTAGGTTGTGGTTAGAATCCCACTTGGTGCCTTGAACAGAATTCCTTAAATATTTTTCCAAAGCATGGGAGCATGCATATGTACCAGGAATATAACCTCCCATACCTTCAGTAACACAGTAACTGCTACCTAATGCAAGTACTCTGTCAACATTTAAAAATTTGGCTGTAATTGAATTTTGTTATAGGGAGATGTAGATTCTCACATACCCACCAAAAGAGAGGAGGAAAGAGCTGGATGCTCACAAAATAAATAAATAAATAAATAGTTATAAATAACAAATATTTTAAAAAGGTAAGTGAATGCCTGATAGCATGAGAGAAGTAAAAGCTCAGTTTTCATGAAACTGGTGCTAGACATAATAAATTTTCCTGGTATTCAGCACTGCAGTCAATCACCTCTGACCACTTGAATGATGGCATCTCTGTGACTGCTTGCAAAGATAGCTTTGGTTGCTAATTTTTGTGGTCGTCTTTTGTCATGTAAATGTTATTTACTATAAATGAGACTGAGCCCCCAGGCAGCCATCAGATAACCATTTCTCTTACTGTGGAGCTCCATCAGGTTGAACTCAAATAACTGTTCTTATTTCACAACAGGAAATCTATGCTTTTGATGGGAAACAATTTATTGTCCTCATATTAATGTTGACTAGTGTGTGCAGCAAAATCATCAGATGAGTGAGATGAAATGCACTCTGCTTTGAAGTCATCCTGCCAATCAACTGTCTTGTACTGTTATGATTTTCCCTCTTCCACCCTGTTTGACTGGGTGTACTGCTGTCACTCATACAACTTGACTCAGCTTGACTGAGCCCCTGATTCGTGTGTTTTCTACACTCCTGGCAGTTCCTCTCTGAATCAGCTGCTGTGCCAAATGCCACAGATCACAGCCTGTGCAGTAGTTCAGGTAGTTATCTGACAGGCTCTGTACCTGCCAGACTGGGGAAATTCACATAGTGCAGGGGAAGTGACTTGACTACATGTGCAAGCAAAGATGGAAATATTTGACTCTAATTTTATTTTAATACCAGAGGAATCCCAGTTAGTAGTTTGCAGTTAAAAAAGTTGCCCATTAAGATCAGCAGTTTTCTGTCTTTCCATTGTGCAGTAAGTGCCAATTATACATGCATTGCTTCCATGTACATCATGCAACGTGTACAACACACAACATTGAAGCTTCATTACTGACAAGTCTTAGATTCCTACAGGTACCCAAACCACATAATTTCTTAATGTTATTTTCTGCTATAACAGCAGCTTTGTTCACTGTGTATACAGATCTATGCTGGTTCCAGCATCCTCTCCTGCTTATTAGTGTTAGCAGTTGCTCTGTACTTTAGAGGTAATGCAGTTTTAAAGCTGTCCATAACTAACATGATGGAAGGCAACTGCTTATACAATTGAAACAATTTCTCTGGGAATTGTTCACACACATTAAAAAAAAATCATATGTGAGGACATCTAGATTGGCATGGTTGGCTTTTGTTTGCAAAACTTTATGGTAATGTATAACATAAGTAAGTAATACCTGTGCAAATATTTGCTTAAGGATAATGAAACCCACGACTGTCCACTTTGATTAGGTAAACAATGGTTGCAAAGGAATGTATCAAATATAAAAGTAACATTTGGATCTGAGCAGAATACCTGCTATGTATATTTTGAAATGTGGAAACATTATAAAATGCATGAAAACAGAATGCAGGTATGTTCTGATTTTGTTTCATTATGAAGAACATTCTTTTCCTTAAAACACAATCTTTTGCAATGCCAAAGCTGAGGGGTCTACATTACGGCTCCAAAGTGTTAGGAATGAAGTTCAGCATGTTTGGCAGTTGCTTGGAGTAGCCAGTTGCTTTTCAGTGCACTTCAAACTTTGGGATGGAACCAAGAAATTTTCCAGCGGTAAATGATGCTGGTTCCACAGAGCTTGTTCTGCTCCCATCTATGATTATGACTGCAACAGTTTACTCACAAAATGTTTTTTGTTGCATTTGTGAAAAATAAGAAGCTATCGCTTCAAGTGAGTGCTTTTCTGAGAACACATCTATGAAATCTCAGCTGTGGTTGTATGTGACTTTCAGACAAGATTTGTTAAATATATAAGCAAGAATCTGAGATCACAGCTCAGTGCCATCACTACCCCTTGCAATCTCAAAATAGGTTGTGTGTGTTTTTTCTCACTGACATGTCATGAAAACAGGTGGTTTTACAGCCACAGTATTTCTTATGATGTAGAAGCAAAACTCACCTATATCAGTCCAGGCATTACAGCACCAAAAAGGTGGGAAAGTTTGTAGTTTGCAAAACAGGAGTTTATACACGCAAGATTCAGAACTCTTTGATGGGAAGATGCAATGTTGAAAGTGCACTTTACACAAATGTTGCTTTCAGGACTCATTAAAATGGCAGTGTAGCAGCCTTGAATCTTACTGCTGAAACAAAATTGCAATAGAATGGTTAAGGCTGATCTTGTGATTAGCATAAATTGCAATTGTTAAACTGGATAATGACGAATGATGGTGTGAGCTCGTGAAATCCCTGCCTGGCTTGGGGAAATATGTAGGGCTTGAGTGGAAACAGCCAAGGGCTTTCAGCCCGCCTGCTGGTGACTGCATGCCCAGCTGCCCTCTGCACTGCTGGGTTAGGGAAGCTGCTCCTTGCTTTGCGTGCAGGCAGATAAGGCGAAAAGGGTCTCCTATGCATCTTGATGTGATTTGGAAATTACCATGTTGACTAGTGTCAGTGGGACTGTGACCAGGCTTTCATTTAGTTCTTTCACTGTCCACCCACTGAAAACAGTATGTATCCACATCTGGAAGCACTCTGTTCACTCTGTTTTCCACCTCTGGGCTCTACTCTTTTTTATTACTGTTTTTGAGAAGAATATAAGCAAAAAATATCCCATCTCTTTTCATGCAGAAAAGTGTTGCTTGGCTCTGNGTGTTGCTTGGCTCTGTTAATTAAAGACAAATAGCAAAGACCAACTGTATCAAAGTTCATTTATGCATCTGAGCTATTTTTTTCCTTGTAGCAGTGAAAGTAGTTTAAGCAACAGGAGAAACAGAAATGGTATTTTATTCCCACTGGAACTTCACTGTATGTATTCAGCTATAACTCAAAAAGTTAAACAAATTCTGCAGTCAGAAGAAAAAGATTTTTCCTACCTAGATTAGGCAAGCAGCTCATTAGCAGAAATACTGTGTGCTTTAGATATTTACTCTGAAACGAATAAATAAAAATATTATTTAAACTTTATTATAAATATTATTTAAATAAATAATTCCATATAAATAACTGAAAATGTAGGAAAACCTACTAAAACAAGTCAATTACATACCTTTAAAACTTTCAATTAGAATAACATTTGCATTTTTCAATGGCTAAAATATAGATCAGATGTTAGTTTCCTTTACATCCTGGCATCCTTTCTGACCTTTGTCCTCCATTTTCTACACACAGAGGCAAGTGTTCATGCACACACACATACTCTAACACAATGATGTTTAGCCACCAGCAATGTTTGACCTGGTCACAAATGCTGGGGTGCTCACTCGTGACTTGCCTGGCCACACTCCTTGCACTCTGACTTGCTTCCTCCATACTTACTCCATGGCCATCAGTACAAGCCGAACAGTTAAAGGGGGAGACAAATTACTCTTCTTTTTTCTGTATATGGGCCATAACTAATTACGCATTATAAAGAGGAATTTCAGTAGAAAATTAAGAATTTAAGCACTTGATATCTAGAAGCCAAGATACTTTGTGTTAAAAAGAAATTTGCTCTCTCTAAGAACTGAATTTTTATGAATTCAACTTCATGCCAACTGGTCATGAGCAAAAACTATAGAAAGAAATAATTTTGACTAATGAGCAGTTGCTTCTCTTTGAACACAGTATTTGGTGGTTTTGATGTTATATATGTTAGTGGCATAACTTGTAAAATCGTGATCTAATATGACTTAGTGGAGACAAACACAAACTGGGCAGGTAGAGCTCCAGATAGCCAGAAGCATACTTTTCTATCTGCTTGAGTCTTTTGAAAAATTGTGATTATTTGCGATAGGAAAGAACATGAACTTCTATTTAATGATTTTATTTAAGAATGAATATTGCCATATAATTGGATCGCTTGCCAACCTTTGTTTCTTAGAATATTGATAACCCAGGCTTCCTGCCTGCATGCCCAGGTTTCTCAAAATAGTGTTTAGTAACAGACAATGAATTAATTATTCATTAGTTTCCACTGAAGCCTTTCTGTTAGAAAGACGGTTATAATACCTACTCATAAGTACATTTATGATTCAAAAAATGCTCTGATTAATATGAATGTGCTGATTATTGTCTGTGTTTTCCAGACAGCAGTGTGGTTGGCTGTATCTGCCTTGTTTTCCAAGACTGGTGCTGCAATTTCCACTTTTGAAATACAATTAGAGAGTGAAAACTGAACAAACTGCAGCAAGTTTTTTTTACACTTACAGTTGTTCCACTGCCTGTAGTTTTCAACTTAGTCAGAATAACCACTAGGATAGGTAGTACAGCTTCTATTATATTTTATTACACGCAGTTGTGATCTGTGTGGTTTTATGTTACCACCTAGACTGAAGGAGATTAATATAATATTTTTTTTGCTTCAAATTCAGGAAAGCATTTAAGAATGTGCTTAGAAATAAGCTCATTTTCAAGTGTCTGTCTGACTAGGAGTATTTTTCTGAATTGGAGTCTTAAAGATTTCAGCCTAAGGCTGCAAACAGGAATGGCATTTTTGGATTTTAAATTATTTTGCAGAAAAAAAGAGCACTGTGAAAATCGTTGTTTATCCCAGTTGATGGAGTGTTATGCTCATAAATCATTATTATTTTCAACCTTTTGGTTGAGACTATTTTGTTTTCACAGCCAGAAGCAGTAAAATAATCAATCATGTAATAATGCCATGGATAATTATTACGTTGCTTGGTGTTCTTTGAGCTACTGCAGGTGTGTTCAGAGCCTCTATTGGTTGTGTTTAAACTGTGATTTTACAGCTGAGGTGGTGAAGAGCTTTGGAATGTACCCACAATTGCTTTACTTTTTTTTTTTTTTAGCATAATGCGTTGCCAACAAAGACTGTTTGTTATGAAATCCAGAATGCCTTGTGTTTTTTCCAAGGTTCAAGGTTTTTATATGATTCTCAGGATATTGACTTGGACTGCTCTACATATAGTTGTACGGAAAAGCTATGTTTGTGATAGCTAGTAGACTTAGTCCTATTGTTGCTAAATTCAAAGTGACATTGAAATGCATTTGTGATTTAAAAAGCCTCAAGTGTTTTATGTTATAAACACTATGGATTTCATTCTTATTTATTAAACATTCAGAACAGTTTTATTGACATAATTACATCTCAATTTATTTCCAAACAATGCTTTAATTTTTGCCTTTCTTTACTAGGAACAAAGCTAGTCCTCTGCAGTGTCTGTAACATTTCTCTGCTGCAGTGTGTAGGAATGAGGTTTAAGTCTGGAATTCTGTGATTAATTGAAAGTGACATAAATTACAACAGTCATCAAAAACTCCCTCCCGCCTTTTCTCTGCCCCAGCTTCTTGCTTCCATGCTGCTCCCTTCCTTGTGCTGACGCAAACACTCAGGCAGCTGCACTGGGAACCACATCAGGGAGCTAACCTTTCCCCCTGAGGTACAAACTGAGGTATAGAAGATTTAGGCATATAAACTGCAGACATGAGATTTGGGTGCCCGCATGCTTTTGAAAATCCTGGTAGACATTTGTCTGCATCTTTTGGCATCAAATGCTTTTAGCAATCTGGCCGAAGGTGACTTGACCAGGACTTTGCAGGAAGTCCTAAGAATTGAAAGTAGGATTTGGATATTCGTTCATATAGGCTGGGTTCCTGTTTAATGATCTCCACTTTTTGTTGTAAAATAAGAGGAGCTGGAGTTCCTTGTAGCTTTATCAAAAGAGTATTTTGGCTGCGAACTAATAGAACCATTTGTAATCAAAAGCTTATAGTCTTCAGAACTTGGGTGTATACTGAAAATGGTGACTTAAAATTAGTATCTTCTTTTCCATGGGTTCTGTTTATTTAAAGGCAATGTTGCAACATCTGTTAATGAAGGTTCCTTTGTGAATGAAATCTGAATAAATCTTTATCTTTGGTTTGTCTAGCATTCCTGAACTCTCATTTTAAGTGGTAAATATGAGTTTCAGGAGGAAGAATCTAAGTTATTTAATAGCTAAGCTCAGTGATGAGGGTTGTATAATGAAAGGGTAAAGATTGACAGTACAATGGAAAATGAAGCTGTGTGGTTTATGTAAAATATGCATTACCAGTATGAGGTATTATAATAAATCAACGTATTCATTGAAGTCTGTGTTTGAATCCCTAGTAATAATATTTTAAATGACTTATCTGATTTTGTTCTTTTCATACTGACTTCATAGTACTCGGTGAAGTGCCTGGCTGATGAGTACAGAAGATAAATTATATCTTCAGTATACTTTTTTCTTCAGTATGTTTCAGTATACTTTTTGAAGGTTTGTTGCAGCTCTGTGTGGAAATCAAGAATTATTCCTTCTTTGCAGTTTTGTGCTGATGGCCAGCTGATTACTTTGACTGTGTTTTAGAGTGGTTTGATAGTAGATGAATGAGGATTGTTTTATTAAATAAGGAAGTTCCTGCAGTTACCTTCTGAAATTTGTAAAGCAACCTTTTCGTCATGCACTTGACTACTAGTTTTCGAAAACAGACAACTAGTCTATCTTGGATCAGTCTGTGAACACAAACATTCACAGTAATGAATCTGCACATTAATGCAATACGTGGATTCCCTCTTTTTGCATTTGACTGACAAAAGGATTTCAAAGTACAAGATTTTGAATCTCTGTTAAGATGCTGTTGAGAAATGAGGTCTCACTGTATATCATGAAAATGGTTTAACATTTCTGTTTGTTTAGAATTTTATTTTAAATCAATGATAAATTTTCTGTCCAAAAAAATAATAAAATAAAGCCCTTTCATTGCTACAGGTCATAAACTTCAGATCTGCCTGTGTTCCCACATTTTGCAACAGAGTGTTTTTCCTGATACTGAAATGAAATGTTTTCAATATAGCTATTAGGTGAAACAGGAGGGGAAAAAACAAACAAACAAACAAGCAAACAAACAATCAAAAAAATCCCACAAAATCTCCCAGTAATGGCACAAGAGATTGGCTTACTTCAATAAGGAATGCTTATAAATTGTGGGAATTTATTCTGTATAACTCAACTCTGGCTCTTGTAAAAGGTTTCTTGTCTGTCTTTTCTACCAGCTTTCTGAAGGTTCTGTAACTTGCAAGCTGGTGTTGGTTTTACTTTAAATATACTTATTTAATGTTATTTGGATGTTATAACAGAGCAGGCTTAGAGAAGCTTACTCCCTTTCTAATGGTCTCATAGTGAAAGCTTTTTATTACTATGAATTTAGCTGAAAGTAATTTTAAAGAATTTCGGATTGTTAAAGAATAAATCTAAATTAACTGGTTAACATACTATCCTGTGAATAGTATGCTTTGCGAGCTGATAACCAACTGAGAGGTGACTGTTTTTCAGACTTCACAGTTGTCTGGGTAGAGCAACTGAAACAAAATGTGCAGGTTCTTTCCCCCACCTTCAGCTATTTTTATGTGAAGCTGCAGCAGTTAAGCAATGTGTGCTGTGGAGGTTCTAATCTGCCATCACTATGAAAGGGGCACACTGATTTTAAGCTACAAACTGCATCTTTTGTAGACTATTCACCACCCTTTACAAGGTCTGCCAAGCCTACTCTGCAATTGGTTGCCAGGGGCTGCAGATGTTGGAAAAGAGAAATTTCAATGAAAGGCTCTGATTCAGCAATCCAAGCAGCCTGCCTCCCCCAGCCAAAGTAATCAGATTGGCAGCTGAATCAAAGGGTACAGTGGGCCCTTTGTTTGGGAGCTCTAGGGGTTAATAAATGACAGAAGGTCAACAAAATTTTATGAAGAAAAGAACAGAATATTAGAGGGTATTATTAGGCTGAAGAAAGGGAGTTTGGGAGTTTTGTGTTATTGGAGGAAAGTTAGAACCTGAGTCAAAGGTTACAGCCACAGGAAGTAAAGGTTGCATATTGCTGTTTAAGTCTGAAAATAGTTTCAGCTCCAGAAACAGGATTATTGATGAGTGGAAGGAATGGCTGAACAAAAATCTGCAGTTTCCCTAATTGTAGCTATAAGCAATTGTTAGTATTGAAGGGTTTATTTCTAAGCTTTGGGATTTTGCATACAATGGTAGAAAGATGGTTGTTTTCTTCATAGAATTATGAAACTGGAAAAGATCTTAAGAGGTCCTGTTTCATTAGCTGTATCTATGCAGTATCATGCGCAATAGATGCTTGCCTAATCTGCCACGCTGGAAAATTTCTTTCAGAGACCTGTGTGTTTGAAGAATGCTAGCTTTCAGTCCATCTAACCTAATCTCCTTCAGACTAAGCAGGAATAGTTATCATTAATTATTTCTGGTTGGTCATGTTTTGTAGACCATCCTCATGGCATTAGTTGTAGTGGTACAGTTTGACCCACATCTATCTTGAAACGGACTACAAAAAACTGGAGAAACCACTCCAGGGCCTTACTAGTGTTGAGTAGACTGGGATTACTGCTGTTTATGTGTCCTAGTATGATGTTTACTTTTTTGCAGTAGCTTGAGATTGTTGATTTATGTTCATGTAAGCCACTTCAGTGTTAGCTTCTATGTTGGTTATTGGTTATCTTGCTGTTTTAGTGTAAATGCTTAAAAATAACCTCTTTGTTCCATTATTTTTCCAGAAATTGAAGTTAAGCTGATGGGTCTGTAATTCTCTGGCACTCCTTTTTACCGTTTTAAAGAAATAATAGTAACTAAGTGTGCAATTTCGCTTTTAAGATCTCATCTGTGCTCTGCAAGAACTGAGAGACAGTTACTGACATTGCGTGGCATTGCATCAGCCAGCCCCTAAGTGCTCTAAATTAATCAGTCCCAGTCTAGTTGAAAATACCTGACTTGGTTATTCTCTTCCTGTGTGAGGCTGAGGCCTTGGTTTGTCTCTGGTATCAATTATGATAACTCCCTCCTTGTGCCTGTCTTTTCGATGAAGATTAATATATTGTTTTGATGTCTGCTTATGACCATAACTATTTTGAAATCTGTTTCTTGACATTATCTCTTAAGTAATGAGTTATCTGTGAAGTCATGACTATTTCAGAGGGAAAAATTAATCTCTTTTATGATGAATGGTGTATGCCCTGTGAGCTGGCATTATAATCAGTTGGGCAATTTAGTTTTCAAATGTGTGAAAGGGCATTCCTTTCTCAATAACATATGAAGTTTGCGTGTGTATTCTGTTGGTCATTGGTGCCTAAAATGGAGCAGGGGGGCTACCTGCACTGGACCTCATCAGTAAGTAAATCTTCCCCATATTTTTAGAAGAAGAGAAGTGACAACAGTAGCAATAATTATTTATATTCAGTTTGGAAAATTATTTTCTATACTGTTTGTTTTCTTGCTGCAGTTTGGTATAGTAAGTCAAAGGAACGGAGAAATATGGAACATGGACTTTAAATACAGTCTCTCTTTTGCAGTTGGCATTTTCCTTAAATTGAAATAGCTTCCTTTATTACCCTGAGAAGTTAACAAAACCTTTTCTTGTGAGCAGTTTAAAAGAGTTACTATTTACAACATCTGCATTTTACTTGACTGTGTGGTCCCTGAAAAGAGGGGTATTCCTGGGCATCTGACGTGGTGCATCTGGCACATATATTGTCCCATACTGGCAACTGACATTCAGGCTGAATTCTGGTTATGTTGTTCTTGTCCGGTCATGCAATGTGCAGCGAGGACAGACACTGCTGATCTTTCCTACCTGACACTATCACTGCAAATGTAAATTGAAGGAGTGTTCAGAAATAAGCTGTGATACACTTAATGTCTGAGAGAGAACACATGCAAGTGAAAAATGCATAATGGAGCAGATGAGAGATAAATGCAACCCCATGCCTTGGCTCTGATAGCACCAAAAAGGAGGTGCTGAAGTAAAATTGTAAGAAGTCATCTGGCGTACATAGTACTACTTTATGCTGGTTATTTACCTAGCCTGCAACCACTTTGACCTCAGGGACTTCCTTGCCCACATAGTATTTCTATGAATTAGATCTGAGTGGACTTTTCTCCGTGAACTTGCCTGATATTGCGTGCAGCCCATGTGAACTCTGCCCACAGCCTAACTACCTCTTGTTTGAGGGAAATTTTACCTTGCTTTAGCTTTGTTTTGAAACTGTTTTTTGCTGTTTCCCCTTCATATTACCATTTAGTTTTACTGAAAGATTGCTTTGTCCTTTCTAAGATTCTCATGATAGATTCCATAGACAGTTACTGTCAATAACCGCAGCCATCTCCTTCTCAAGATCAAAAAATCCTAGCAGCTGTACAAAATCTGGTTGATAGCTTCAATTATCCGCACTGCTCTTCTCTGGAACTCTTCCAATTTTTCTGTATCGTTTTTGAGATAAGAGGACCTCAAAACCACACAATTTTCAACATATGAGAGTAGGCCATAGATTGATACTTTCAAGTTTTACTCTTTATTCGTTTCTTAAAAATACCCAATTACTGCATCTGAGAACTGACCTCAATTTTGATGAACTATTTTGAGGCCAAGATCTTAGTCCTCAGGAGTCATGGTTGGTTCTGAACAAATCTTGTATTAAGAATAAGCTTACCCCATGTGCACCTCTTTCCATTTGTCTCCAGTATTCTCAGTCGGGCCTGTGTTTACTCCCATTCCTTGTCTGCTTCACTTTCTTTTGTAGACTTGAATAGGAGAGTTTGATAGCCTGTATACCCTTTAGCCATTCTCCATTCCACAAACATCTGGGCCACCCAAAGCCCTCTGCCAGGAACTCTTTCAGGCTTGGACAGTGCAAGTCTGTGCAGTCGTTTTCTGTACATACCTGCAGAGTTGTCCAGCCTGCTGTCAGGCTTATTCAGACACCAGTGTGGATACGTTTATTGAGACACTTTCCAGACACCATGGTGATTGGACCTGTCTTCAGTTAGCTACAAAGTTATGTAGGAGCATGGTAGTTAGCATACTTCTTGCCGGTGTGAGTTGATAATATCACATGTAAGTTTAAACTATTGAGCATATGTCTTCTTATCAGTTTTTAATAACAACTGTTTTGTGGGGTGCTGTTGTTTTGCAGCCAGTTTTCTGCTTTGCACATCTACCTTTACTCTTAGCATTGTATGACAATGCTATATTTGTAATAGATATGAAACAAGATGTGACTAATATCTTTGTTGCATCTAAAATCAGTTTAATGAACAGTTATATCTTTTCTGGTGGTAGGGGCTTACTAATCAAGACTGACAGTGAAAGCTGGACACCTGGAATTACTTTGTGGATTTTTCTCCCCTTCAGGTAGTGGAACAACACATAAAATTGCCGCCAGGAAAGATACAGAAAGTCGGAAGAAAAAAACCAAAATGGGATACCCTTACTGAAACACTGAATAAACAAAATGGGAAAGGGACATAAGTTAAAAATAACAGGAGCACAGTTGCATGGGGGTCTTAAAAGAAAAAAGAAGACTGCAGAGAGTTGGTGGTGGCACATGATCAACGATGCATCTGCACTACATTGAGGGGAATTAAAGAAAACATGAGAACAAGATTTATTATCTGTTGAGGAAATCAACTGCATCCTGGGCTACATCAAAAGAAGCATACCCAGCAGGTTGAGGGAGGGGATTCTGCCCTTCTACTCTGATGAGACCCCACTTGGGTGCTGCATCAAGCTCTGGGACCCCCAGCATGGAGCAAGTTGGAGCATGGACCTGTTGGAACGAGTCCAGAAGAGGGCCACGAAGATGACCAGAGGGCTGGAGCAGCTCTCCTATGATGACAAATTGAAAGAATTAGGGTTGTTCAGCCTGGAGAAGGGAAGGCTCTTGGGAGACCTTATAGCAGCCCTCCAATAGTTTAAGGGAGCGTACAGGAAAGATGGGAGGGGTTTCTTTATAAGGGATTGCAGTGACCGGACAAGGGATAATGTTTTTAAACTGAAAGAGGGTAGATTTAGATTAGATATTAGGAAGAAATTCTTTACTGTGAGGGTGGTGAGACACTGGAACAGGTTGTTCAGAGAAGTTGTTGATGACCCATCCCTGGAGGTGTTCAAGGCCAGGTTGAATGGGGCTTTGGGCAACGTGGTCTAGTGGGTGGTGTCCCTGCCCATGTCTGGGGGGCTTGGAAATAGATGATCTTTAAGATCCCTTCCAACTCTAAGCATTCTATGATTCTATGAAAACACAATGGATTTACTCCTAGCAGGAAAAATGTACTAAGTTGTTAATAAAAAATCAGAAAGCACTGAGAATAATCAACAGAAAAACACAGCTTTTTCCTTGAAGTTATTGACTCCACAATTAATTCTGTTTACCTCAAGAGGAAAAGGGTTTTTTTGGTTGTAGTGACTTTTTCGTCATGTGATCCAGAAGCATTTATGATCTAAAAAACTCAATATTTCATATTGGTGATAAATTTTTGGTGTTTTACATTGTGGTAGAGGACTTTAGGATTAAAACTTGGAAGTCATAAGAAATGTGGTAGAATTGGAATTTTGCAGATTACAGAAAGGGTACATATTTATTTCATAAAAGCAAGTTTAAGTGACAGATCTGTTTTGTTTTTATAATTTACAAAATACACAAAGGATTTTCAATTTTAACTGTGCTTAGTTATGGAGACTTTGCTGTTAGGTGGTGTACATGGTTTGTAATTGTTCTTTGGTGAAGCGTATCTGGAGTTTAATGTTTTTTCCAGACATAAACATATCAAGCATTAATGAATCACACAAAACTATTATTGAAACATTTTCAAATCAGTGAGTACTTTTGTTTATTTCCATCTTTGTTTTGAAAAGCTTTTCAAAACTAAGAGATATGGGCCTGGGAAGGAGGGAAGAGAATAAAAAACGTTTCTGTGTTCATTTATCTGAGGTTCCCATGGTTTTTTTCCTATCGTGAATTCCACTAAATGACTGAAGAAATAGAAATAACTATTTTAAAGTTGAACATGTGGTATTAAACCAAAAAGTGCCACTCAGATCTTGGGCAGTTTGGATTCTGGAGATCTGAGTGTTAAGTAACCAAGTCTCCTAGGTATGGACTTCTACAAATAATGTTTCATCCTGTGCATACTGCTGGAGTATGATCACCAGAACAAGCCAGGTGTACACAAGTACAGGTGCTTGTGACTAAATACATAGTTATTTTTCCTACTCTTCCTTTTATTCCAATGTCTCATCTTGGATTTATCTTCCTGTTACTGTTACTGTCTTGTTCTAAATTCCTTGTGCAACATAGAGGAGACTAAAGGGAAGCAAGGCAGTAGACCTGAACTTGTCTTGCAGACTCTTGGTAAAAATGAGATGTGATGTATCTCTGCTGAAATTTGACAGAAATATCCCAACATGCATTCATCATTTCACACCCAATCAAACAAATCAAGAAAACTTCTGCCGTGTAAAAAGTCAGGCACTGAGCCTGCACCATGCCCTCAGGGGTGTGAAGACACACTGGGGCATGACTTACAATGGCAATTTAATATGCCACCACCTTGGCCACCTGTTTCTGTTTCTCCCTCCACTCTGCAGATGAAGACTATCTATCCTTTCCATTGGCCAGTGCTGGGAGTGGCAGAAGATGGTGTCTATCTAAATCTTAGCTGTTCCAGTTTGAGAGTGTCTTAACAGGGGTGCAGCACTGTCTTCACCATCACTCTATTTGGGATGTCTGGGAACGACCACACAACTCAAGTGGAATCAGTGGTACTGTCAAGCTAGGAACCTCAAGCAGTAGGAGATGAGGTAGTGACAAGAGGGCAGTACTGTGACAAAATAAATACTTTCACACCCAGCCTGAGGTAGAGAATGTCTCTGATGTCTGTGTTTCACCTTATAAACTGAAGGGCAAGTTAGCTGAATCTTCTGTTCTCAAATAGTGGGTAAAAGCATAAAAGAAAAATGAAAAATAATGACAGTCTCAATTATTTTTTTTCTGTCATAGTGTGGTGGAAGATAGGGATGGGGTTACTTGTGTTTCATCACTGTCACTTGTAGTCAGAGTGTTGTTGTAGGGTTTTGTCTGAAAGAAAGAGAATGGGGGCAAAAGGAAGAGGGAGGAGCTTATCCCTAGTTTCATTTTACCCGAAACATTGCCATGTACACCCCTAACAAATCAACAGTGAAAATCAGATCTTTAACTTTGGATCCTGATGACCTTAGATTTGCATGCTCACTTGGTGATATGCCAAGGTGATAAGGACTTTGGATGACTGTAAATTAGGAAATACAAAAATATAGGGGATGTTATTTGATAAGTTCCTTTAGTAAATGCACCCCTTTTTAGTAAAAGTTTTACCTGATTTATAAGTTCAGCTCTGTTCCTCACCCATCATATTTTCAAAAGGAACAGCATACAGGTGAACTCCTATTTTATAATTGTCAGCGGTTTGTAAGACCTGCAAAAGCAAAGTAACATGTAAGTATTATTTGCTGTCTGCATCAACTGCTGGCTAAACATTGCTTCTAGCTTGTTCTGATATATGCTAGACACAAACAAGGAAGGCACACAGAAAAATGCCTGTCCATTTCATCAACCTTTGGAATACTTGGATGACAGTTATTATATTTTCATTTCTGAGAGATATCTTCTGGGGAGTTGGCTGAGAATAGGATAAGAAAGTCAGCAGAAATTATGAGTAAGACCTCCAGAAATAGAATCTTAATTACTGCAATGTAACATCAAAAGCAGATTTATGCCATTTTGTTACTGAGATTGTCAATAAAACTCAAGTACTGCTTAATTTGTTGGGCCAGCACTGCTTTCAGGAAATGTTTGTGTTCTTTGTAAAAGTATGTGAGTTTTATCCTGATAAGACCTGGAAAAGGAGGTTTAATGCTACTCATATTCGCCAAGCACAAGGTTAAGTCCACAAGGTAAATAATTGCAAAGTTTTCTAATCTGTGATGGATAAATGCTGACCTTGTTAGTTGGTGTTTCCTATGTGCTACTCTGGAACCAGGGTCTGGACTGAATGAGTTTGCTGACCTCACTGTTGTAATACTGTTTAAGAGAAAGATTAACTCAAAACCTCAAATTAACAAAAGTTTTTTGTTTTTTTTTTCCCTAGGTGAAATGGAAATTTCAGATTCAAATGACCCCTTAGGTCATGCAGATGGACTTGAGAGACCAATTCCAACACCTAAAGGTAAAGTTATTATAGTTACTTTTTCTTCCCCCTGCCCAAATACAACATACTTCAGAAAGGACTAGAAAAATCCTCTTACTATATGTTGACTTGATTCACCTGTAAATACCAATCTGTAAGAAAGGCAGCCTTGTGTGACTTAATACTTCTGATTCTAAGCAGCGATAGCAAGGTTACAGGAGTCTATAAAACTAATTTTTAAGCATGTTCAGTCCCTCCACACCCACTGAGGGATTAGATGTTTGACACAAACACAGAGGGTTATTATTAACTTCCTAGCATATTTTCTGTCATGTTGGTGCCATGACAATGATTTACTTTTGTACAGTGCTACACTTGGCATCTATAGGTAAATCTTAAGTATTGGTATCCCTAAATATTTTTGGTTTGAGATAATAAAATCTAGCCCCTGTTGACACAAGAACACTTACTTTTTAGTAACTCTGAGCATTAGTAATTTTTTTTTTTAAACAGACTGTAATGGCAGAATTTCTGGTAACTTGTTAGCATAAATCTTTATGATATATTATCACTTAAACTAGAGACCCAAATGCTAATCTTGGATCTGAAAATGCATATATTTACTGTGAATTGTAATTCCAATTCCAATTTCATGCAACTTCATAATGCAGGATATTTTTGGTGTTTTACCTGAAGAAACATGGACTTGTAATATGGACTTTTTTCTTTGTATGAATGAACTGTGGTAGTAAAGTCAGCCCTTATGCTTAGAAAAAAATATCAGATAATCTTGTTAGTATGAAGAGCTCAGCCTGCTTTCTACCTTAGCATTAGCATTTCAGCAAGATGAGAACATATTGAAGCCTATAATGCTCTGAGGTGCTTGTCAGATGTTCTTCTTGCCGCTTGTCTTTCAGAGTACCACAAATTTTGAGAGTACCTTAGAATATAGTCTCCGTTCTCATAGATATCCAATGTCATGTAATCCTTATAGTGCTTCACCTGAATGCTAGTTAGATTTTTTACCTTGACTGTGCTTCTTAGAAGCCTTTTTTCCAGAATCTTCCATTAATTTCTGTCCGTAATTGGACAAAAGAAGACATGTCTATGTTTGCATATCTCTGTGTTCCTACTGGCCATCAGTGTGGGACCATGCCCCTCCCATTTGGGAGCAAGACTTGGTGTACTCCTCAAATATTTAAATCTCTTTTCAAACCTTCTCAAACTCCTCTTCTCAAATAACTCAAAAGTTATTTTATCCACACCACACTCATGTACTCCTTACTTTTGATGAGAAAAAAATCTATGTTTGATCTTTAACTGCATCTGACAGGCTTGTTTACTTGGCAAGTTGGTTCCACTTTTGTTATGTCTGAGCTTTTAAGGGTACAGACATAAAAGAAAATGCTTTTCATGTGAAATTACTTGGTTAAATTCTTGCTGAGAAAGGAGTTGCAGTTATTTCCTTTTTTTTTTT
>VXAK01025552.1:384972-414253 GCA_013399435.1 Arenaria interpres | reverse complement strand
CTGCTGCTGTTGCTGCTGCCGCTGGGAGCCGCCGCGGAGCCCCGGCAGGTCTTCCAGGTGCTGGAGGAGCAGCCGCCCGGCACCTGGGTGGGCACCATCGCCACGCGTCCCGGTTTCACCTACCGGCTGAGCGAGCACCATGCCCTCTTCACCATCAACGCCACCTCGGGCGCCCTGCACACCCGCGCCACCATCGACCGCGAGAGCCTGGCCAGCGACGTGGTGGACCTGGTGGTCCTCTCCAGCCAGCCCACCTACCCCAGCGAGGTGCGGGTCCTGGTGCTCGACCTCAATGACAACGCGCCCGTCTTCCCCGACCCCTCCATCGTGGTGACGTTCAAGGAGGACACGGGCAGCGGGCGCCAGCTTATCCTGGACACGGCCACCGATGCCGACAGTGGCACTAATGGTGTAGACCATGGCTCCTATCGCATTGTGGCTGGCAACGAGGAGGGGCGTTTCCGGCTCAACATCACCCTCAACCCCAGTGGTGAAGGAGCTTTCTTGCACCTGGTTTCCCGGGGTGGGCTGGACCGGGAGGCCACCCCCACCTACCAGCTCTTGGTGCAAGTGGAGGACAAGGGCGAGCCCCGTCGGCGAGGGTACCTTCAGGTCAATGTCACCGTCCAGGACATCAATGACAACCCACCCATCTTCAGCCAGACTCTTTACCAGGCACGAGTGCCTGAGGATGCGCCTGTTGGCGCCAGCGTTCTCCAAGTGGCTGCAGCTGATGCTGATGAAGGCACCAACGCTGACATCCGCTACCGCCTGGAGGGAGGTGATGGAGGCGGCGGTGGTGGGGAGGGGGTTGGCAGCCTCCCGTTTGAGGTGGACCCTGAGAGCGGGGTGATCCGCATCCGGGAGTGCTTGGACTATGAGGTGCGACAGCAGTACTCGCTGACGGTGCAGGCCATGGACCGAGGGGTGCCGGCGCTGAGCGGCCGGGCTGAGGCCCTCATCCGCCTGCTCGACGTCAACGACAACGAGCCCCGGGTGAAGTTTCGCTATTTCCCGGCCACCTCCCGCTTTGCCTCTGTGGACGAGAACGCGGCCCCTGGCACAGTGGTGGCCCTGCTGACGGTGAGCGACGCTGACTCCCCCGCAGCCAACGGGAACATCTCTGTGTCCATCCTGGCAGGAAACGAGCAGCGGCACTTTGAGGTGCACAGCAGTAAGGTACCCAACCTCAGCCTTATAAAAGTAGCAGCTGCGTTGGACCGGGAGCGCATCCCGGCCTATAACCTTACGGTGGCCGTGGCTGATAACTACGGGGCCCCGCCACCACCCCCGGGGTCCCCGACTTCCTCCGTCTCCCCTGATGGGGTGGTGGTGGCAGCTCCTGTGAGCCGCTCGTCAGTAGCTAGCCTGGTGATCTTTGTGAATGACATTAATGACCACCCCCCTGTCTTCGGGCAGTCAGTCTACAGGGTGAACATCAGTGAGGAGGTGCCCCTGGGCAGCTACGTGCGGGGTCTGAGTGCCACGGACCGTGACTCGGGCCTCAACGCTAACCTCAAATATAGCATCGTCTCGGGCAATGAGCTTGGCTGGTTTCGCATCAGCGAGCACAGCGGGCTGGTCACCACGGCTGGCCCTGAGGGTGGCAGTGCTGGGCATGCCACTGGCATGCCCCTCTCCAGCGGGCTGGACCGGGAGACTGCTTCTCAGGTGGTGCTCAACATCAGTGCCCGTGACCAGGGGGTGCAGCCCAAGTTCTCCTACGCACAGCTGGTGGTGACCATCCTGGATGTCAATGACAACAAACCTCGCTTCAGTCAACCTGAGGGCTATCAGGTGTCCCTGGCTGAAAACTCCCTGTCAGGAACTGAGCTGCTGGTCCTGAGTGCCACAGATGGGGACCTGGGGGACAATGGGACCGTCCGCTTCTCCCTGCAGGAAGCTGAGCCGGCACCAGCAGGGGTTGGCCCCTCCTCGGTGACACCTCGCCGGATCTTTCGCTTGGATCCTGTGTCGGGCAAGCTCAGCACCATCTCGCAGCTGGACCGGGAGGAGCAGGCCCACTTTTCCCTGCAGGTCCTGGCTACTGATTTAGGCTCTCCTCCCCTTTCTTCGATAGCCCGAGTTAATGTGAGTCTCCTGGATGTGAATGACAATAGCCCTGTGTTTTACCCTGTTCAGTATTTTGCCCATATCCAAGAGAATGAGCCAGCTGGAACCTATGTGACCACTGTGTCTGCCACGGACCCTGATCTGGGACCCAATGGGACGGTCAAGTACAGCATCTCAGCTGGAGACACATCCAGGTTTCAGGTCCATGGACAGACAGGGGTCATCACAACAAAAATAGCACTTGACAGGGAGGAGAAAACTGCTTACCAGCTGCAGATTGTGGCCACTGATGGTGGCCATCTTCAGTCGCAGAACCAAGCCATTGTCACCATCACTGTCCTGGACACCCAGGACAATCCGCCTGTTTTCAGCCAGGGCATGTACAGTTTTGTTGTCTTTGAAAATGTTGCCCTAGGTTACCACGTAGGTACTGTTTTTGCTTCCACCATGGACCTCAACACCAACATCAGTTACCTTATTACGACAGGTGACCAAAGGGGCATGTTTACCATCAACAGAGTGACGGGGCAGATCACCACAGCCAGTATTATTGACAGGGAGGAGCAAGCATTTTACCAGCTGAAGGTGGTTGCTAGTGGTGGGGCGATAACTGGAGATGCTATGGTCAATATAACTGTCAAAGATTTAAATGACAACTCCCCGCACTTCATTCATGCAGTGGAAAGTGTAAATGTGGTTGAAAACTGGAAAGCTGGGCATACCATATTCCAGGCTAAAGCTCTTGATCCTGATGAAGGTGTTAATGGCGTGGTCCTTTACAGCCTTAAGCAAAACCCAAAGGGCTTGTTTTCAATCAATGAACAAACAGGTGCCATAAGCTTAATGGGGCCACTCGACATAAATGCTGGGTCTTACCAGGTTGAAATCCTGGCCTCGGATATGGGGGTGCCGCAGCTGTCCTCTAACTTTATCCTGACTGTCTCTGTCCATGATGTAAATGATAACCCGCCTGTGTTTGATCAGCTTTCCTATGAAATTACTATTTTGGAGTCTGAGCCTGTGAATTCTAGGTTCTTTAAGGTGCAGGCTTCCGACAAAGACTCGGGAGTGAATGGTGAAATAGCTTATAGTATAATTGAAGGAAATACTGGGGATGCCTTTGGCATATTCCCAGATGGTCAGCTGTATATAAAGAGTGAACTGGACCGTGAACTTCAGGAAAGATATATTTTACTGGTTGTTGCCTCTGATAGAGCAGTGGAACCACTCAATGCTACTGTAAATGTCACTGTAATTCTGGAGGATGTAAATGATAATAGGCCCCTGTTCAACAGTACCAACTATGTATTTTATTTTGAGGAGGAGCAGAGAGGTGGATCGTATGTAGGTAAAATAAATGCTGTAGATAAAGACTTTGGGCCAAATGGTGATGTCAGGTACTCATTTGAGCATATGCAGCCGGATTTTGAGCTGAACACGGTAACTGGGGAAATAAGAAGCACTCATCAGTTTGACAGAGAAGCTCTTATGAGACAAAGGGGAGCTGCGGTATTTAGTCTCACGGTAATAGCAACAGATCAGGGGTTGCCAAAGCCTCTAAAGGATCAGGCAACGGTACAAATCTATATGAAAGACATCAATGATAATGCCCCCAAATTTCTGAAAGATCTCTACCAAGCTACTATATCAGAGTTGGCAGCGAATCTGACACAGGTTCTGAGAGTTTCCGCCTCAGATGTTGATGAAGGGGCTAATGGATTGATTCACTACTCTGTAATCAAGGGAAATGAAGAAAAGCAGTTTGCAATAGATAGTAGCACGGGCCAAGTGACCTTAGTCGGCAAACTAGATCACGAAGCTACTGCATCGTATTCGCTTGTCATCCAAGCGGTAGACTCTGGAGCAGTTTCTCTAAGTTCAACTTGCATGTTGAGCATTGATGTGTTGGATGAAAATGATAACAGCCCTTCCTTCCCTAAATCAACCTTGTTAGTGGATGTCTTGGAAAATATGAGAGTCGGTGAACTTGTGTCGTCTGTCACTGCCACTGATTCTGATTCAGGTGACAATGCTGACCTCCACTATAGCATTACGGGGACCAACAATCATGGGACCTTTAGCATCAGTCCCAACACTGGTAGTATTTTTCTTGCAAAGAAATTGGACTTTGAGACACAATCTCTGTATAAGCTAAATATAACCGCAAAAGACCAAGGAAGGCCACCACGGTCATCTACGATGTCAGTGGTAATACATGTTAGGGATTTTAATGACAACCCTCCTAATTTTCCGCCGGGGGACATCTTTAAATCTATTGTTGAGAACGTTCCTGTTGGTAGCTCTGTCATTTCTGTGACTGCTCACGATCCAGATGCAGATATTAATGGGCAGCTAACGTATGCGATCATTCAACAGATGCCAAGGGGTAATCATTTCCGGATAGATGAAGTGAGAGGGACAATATTTACCAATGCTGAAATAGATCGTGAGTTTGCTAACCTCTTTGAGTTAACAGTCAAAGCCACTGATCAGGCCGTTCCTGTGGAGTCCAGACGATTTGCTTTGAAAAATGTGACCATTTTGGTGACGGATCAAAATGACAACGTTCCCGTGTTCGTATCGCAAAATGCTCTGGCTGCCGACCCCTCAGTTGTGATCGGTTCGATCCTAACGACGATTATTGCTGCAGATCCTGACGAGGGCGCCAACGGAGAAGTGGAATATGAAATAATCAATGGAGATACCGAAACCTTCATTGTGGATCGTTATAGCGGAGACTTAAGAGTAGCGTCAGCTTTGGTGCCTTCTCAGCTTATATACAATCTCATTGTTTCTGCCACGGATCTGGGCCCTGAAAGGAGAAAATCCACCACCGAGATGACTATAATCCTGCAAGGAGTCGATGGGCCTGTCTTCACTCAGCCGAAATACATAACCATCTTAAAAGAAGGCGAGCCTATTGGGACAAATGTGATATCTATCGAAGCGGCGAGTCCACGGGGCTCCGAAGCTCAGGTGGAATATTACATCGTGTCCGTCCGATGCGAAGATAAGAGTCTCGGGCGCCTCTTCACCATCGGACGCCATACTGGTGTCATCCAGACTGCTGCCATTTTGGACAGGGAGCAAGGAGCGCGTCTCTACTTGGTGGATGTTTATGCCATTGAGAAGTCGTCTGTTTTGCCCCGCACGCAACGAGCAGAGGTAATGCTTTTATTCAGTAATTATTTCGTGTATTTGCCGTTAGCTGTTTTACAGACAGTAGTGCACAGCAGAAGACCTGAAAGCTACATCTGCTGGCTGATTAGTTAAAGATAACTCAATTAGCATACCTCAAACTGTTTTCCTCAAAGCCACCTCTAGAAATTTGGGGGAGCCTTAGGCGTAGTGCTTAAATTTGGCTACTGTAGGCCCAATGTTGGTTAAATAAATTCTAGGTACTAAATACTTTAGGTGCTAAAAGCTTTAATCACAGGCATTTGGGAGTTTTGCATGCCTTCTCATTTTAGCAATCGCTAATTATTTTAAGTCTTTCTATTCCTGTGTGAATTATAACTGAAGTTCTTTCACTACAGTCATTGTGTCAGTGTTTGTCTGAGAACTGGCCAGTGGGGCATTGATCTTTGAATAGCTCATCTAGTGTCTTCGAGTCTTGGATGTTCTTGGTATCCCTACCTGGTTATGTCCCTCAGGTCTCCTTGTGCATCTCCAATTTAGGTTACTTCTTTACCCTCACTGATAAGTATGAAAATGGTTTGGTTTTTGTTCTTGGATGTGACAGATGGTAAAGTGAAACATTTTAGCTGGCAACTTTCCTTATCATAAAGTCATTTGACTTAAGGGTCTTTAAATGTTCTCTGTGTGACTGGCTTGAGGAGCGAAGAGTGGAAATCAGGTTTGAAACATCAGCTGTGAAGTGCAGATGTTTTATTTGCTCTGCCTGGTAATTGAGCCACAGGATTGATTGTTTACGCTGTTCAGCTGTTTTCTGCAGGAATACTGAGAAGCCTGGTGTGAAAGGGAGCCTTGTGTTTGTTTTAAGTTGCACCATCTCCTGGAGCTGCCTTCTGCACTTCACTATGAGCCATTTTACTTGCAGTTCCTGGAAGTCTGGGGCTGGCACTGCTGAGTGGGTCAACCAGCCGAGGATGCTGCTAGTGTGTTGTGGTTCAACCATTTCCCTCACCCGCTGAATGTGTTACCTCAATATTGCGTTGCCCTCTGCATCCCAGATGTTACCTCCAGCTATATTTCCTCTTGGGAATTACGTCTCAGTTTTGAGCCACCAAGGATGCTGTGGTGGCTTGTTGTTTGTTGGTGTTTTTTTAATTTTTGATTTAAGCAGATGTGCTATTTCTACGTCTATCTTGGCAGCTGTAGCTCTTTCTCTTCACAGCCACTTTTTTGTTGTTTTACTGTAGTTTAAGTACAGGTATGTAACCTTGCTGTCCTATACAAGCAGTGACTGATGGTCTACAAAGTAATTGTTAGGCTGGGGGTTTGCCCATTGTTCAAAGATTTCTTAGCACGTATAAGAGAGCTCATCTTAGTGTGTGTTCTATGTGCCGTTGATTATCATGTTTTGAAGAGCAGTAGTGTATTGGTAATTGACCTGTTCTAGTAGTGCTGGTGGCTTAAATAATTCATGCTATTTTTACGTGAAGATTCCTGCTATATAGGTCTTTGTACCCCTGCTAGTACTTTGTAAAAGATTAAACCTGTACAATTTTTTTTTTTCCAATGATTATTACATCATATTTCGTCTTGACAAACAGTTGTTTTGAGGGTTAAGCCTTTGTCAGTGGGTATTTGGAGCACAATCTTGGGTCTGCCCACATGACCCAAGAGTCTCTTGACTGGAGAAGGACTCATAGCAGATCCTATAGTTGCAATATTCTCACACATTGTAGAAGTATTTAATATGAGTATTTGGTGAGCAGGGATGAGAGCAACCGTTGAAACTTTAAACAAATTTTACATTGTTGAATATGAACCACTCCTGAAGTTAAAAGCAAATGTTTTTTTCTGTAAAGAACATTGAAAGCAATAGTTGGGAGCTAGGATTTCATATTACTGGTCGCATCTTTATAGCTTCTAAAATGCTGCTTCTCCCAAACATTAATTAGCTTACTGTGCTTCTTTGGAGATATATTACAAATTATAATCAGCGATCAACTTCAAAAAACATAACCATATGCAGTCTCTCTCTTGCTTTAATTTCTCTGGAACGGCTTTTGCTGTCCCACTCTTGAACAAGAAGTACTACAGTAAAATTCTTTGTGCAAGCTGACTGTCAGTGGGTGCTGAATAAGCAATGCAGCTTTTTTCCATGTTGCTTTTGGATGTTAACTTTTTTGTTCGCTGGGGTAGTGGTTTGATGTATTGAGTGCACACATTCCGGTCTTAAGAGTTTACTGCCAATCTTCTTTCATAAAAACCAAAACAACCAGCACCTGAGTATGTGAACATTATCTCTTATTTTTGGAAACCCACCTTAAAACACACTGAGCTAAAGTCTTTGTGCATCGAATGTGTAATTCAGAACGTTTAATGTTTTATTCTGCTCCTAGTTTTAAAGGCGCTGGTTTAAGTGTTGGTATAACCAGAACAACGACGAGGGATAATGAATGTGTGTGGCCTTGTAGAATATATGAAGCTACAAAACTTAAGTGTTCTTATGCACATAATTTCTTCAACTTTTTTTTGGTATATACATGGCATGATGAAGACTGACTGATTTTTAGATTCCCCCATGATTAGTAAGTTGTAAAGCATCAATGCAGGCATGCAGACAAAAAACTAATAGGTCTGGTAGCCCTATACCTGATAGTTTTCTGAGCAAATAAACTGTGTGGATGTAAATCTTGTTTGTTTGTTTTCTGGATTCTTTGTGGGGGAAAAAAAGTTTGAGTATTGTGGTTTGGTTTTCTTTCTTCTCTTATGAAGAGTATGTTGTTCTTTTTTTTCTGAATCTGGTTAAAGAAAAGAGTGTGTAGGGGGGGAAACCCAGTAATGGGATATGCTTAATAGCTTCTCCATTCTTCTTTACTGCCCACTACGCCTTCTGCCCTGATGCCAGACATCATCTTAATTGCGCTGTGGCATGCGAGCGAACCGCTGAGAACTCAGAGCCACCCAGCGTTAAACTTGCTGGCTGAAATTGATGAAGAGAGCAGCAATAGCAAGAAAGTTAATGGATCTTTTGTCTAATGTAGACTTTGGGAATAGTTTTGGGTGGCAGATACGTGGTGTGAAATAGAGATATTTACAGCTTCGAAACAGTGGCCAGGCTTTGTCTAGCCAGCAGGCAGTATAAAAGAAGAGCAGGCTTGTGTGAAACCACTTACTCTAGAAGTGAATCAATCCTTGTCCTTAGGAAATGGTGTGATTTTTTTTTTTTTTTTCCTAAATTCCATCACTGAACTCTACTTTCTCTTTTTTTAATATCTTTTTTGTTGTTTTTTGTTTTGTTATTTATAATACCAACTATATTGAAAAGATCCACCCAGTGCTTCAACTGAAAAAGTCTTTCTCATCTGTCGCTGGGGTTTGCCCTATAAGATCAGACTGTAGATCCACTGATTGCATGGCTACGGGGATTGTCGCCCTTTTCTGAAGAGACCAAGGGAAGAGCCATTGCATGGCAGGACTGTGGTGAATCCCCTTCTGAACCTAAAGCAGCTGATGTGCCTTGAAACTGAAGGGTTACGTTATGTTTTCAGTAAAGCAACGGCAAAGAGTTTAGAAAACAAAGAACAGTTTATTTACAGTTTGTGGATTATATTGTTTTAGCACTGGGTTTCATATTTGTGTATGTTTCTGTGCTTGTTGTTACTATATGGAGAGAACAGTGGTAGTGGTGGGGATGTCAGAATAAGTGCAAGTTGTAAGGTAAAGCTTTATGCTCAAAGTACCAAATACTTTGAGATTTTCAAGGAAAACCCAAGTGCTTGTTCCATTGTATTTTTCAGTTAAGTAGTGTAATTTTGGATAGTTATTATTTAATTTGAAAGCGTGGGTTTGGTTTTTTTTTTACTTTTAGCCTATTTCTGTCTCATCTACAGTGACAAACCAGGTTATTTGACATCGTGTGAATGTGTTCTGTGATCAGTCATAGTTTTTCCCCTCTTGTATTGATCCTTAGGTGTTGCACTATTCTTCTCCGACAAGGAAAAAACAGATAGGTAGGTGTCCTGAAGGGAGCCCTTCTGTTTGCCACTTTATGCCTTTATATGTGTTTCTGCTGAAAGAAGAAATGTCAGAGATTGCTGAGCTCCTTTCTCTTGGCTCTTCAGCATAAATTCTCTTTTAACCTCTTCAGGCAAGGCTGAGGGTTTCACCATCATGATTTTATATTTAATATAGAATGACTAATGCATGTTGGCATTGCTGGAAAACCTTTATTCAATCCTGCCTCTCAAAATGGTGATCGTATGCTGTGGGCTATTTTCCGGTGGTTATATGTTGTACCCTGTTTCTCGGCTGGCAGTAATAATAGGAACCCAGGGACAATACCTCATCTTCTCTGCTGTGTTACTAGGGATTAAACGGAATTAGACAGGATCTGTAGTTTGCGTGTTTAACCCTTCAGTGGATGGCTTCCTTGAAAGGAGCAGTGGGTTTGCTAGGGACCGGTGATGCTAACGCGTATGGCAAATGAGAGGGTATCGGTTTGGGAGGTGAACTGCTTGTTCAGTTAAACATCTTTCATACATTTTAAATAAGTTCATAGTTTCCAAGGAAGAGAGAGAAGGGTGCAAATGAGGGAAGCATATAAACTTTAAATGAAAGATTTGTTGAGGGCGTTGATTTGAAAATGGAAATACTTGGAGAGGCAGATCAATGATCCTAGTAGCACTTTTTACCTGTTGAATGTTAACATGCCCTCAAAAGGGGGGTGATTGTCCTCATTTCCAGACAGGGAAATATGAGGCACTGAGTTTTCTTTTCCATTTGTACAGTCATAGCAGCTTCTTGTGCTACACTTCATGACTGGCACTATTGGGCAGCTTGGACTTCCAGGTTGGGGGAAGCTTTTATCTCCCAAATCCATAGTCTAGGAAAAAAGTGTTATTTAATTAGGCAAGATATGGGGATTTTGGACAGTGCAGGCTTTTGGCATAGTAAAGATCTGGAAGCTAGGGAAGATAGGCAAAATGAATGGCCCTCTCCTCCTGGTAAGAAAATCATAGGACTTCAACTCAGTGTGAACCACAGCCATGGCCATAAAACCATGGTTGCATGATGTAACTTGTTTATGTAGAGATTTTTGACTCAGCCCAGCCTAGTTACTGTGGCTGAGCTAGCATTGTGTTACTCCTGCATCTCATGGGTTCCTTGTGGGATCTAGGAGTGAGATGGATGTACTCAAAAACTGTCTCCTCTCTTGCATGTATCTGGTGCAGAGCTCCAGAAGCCCGGACTGAGGAAGGGAAGATGCTGCTAAGCAGGAATGACAGAATACGTTGTAGGAGATGCTGCTTAAGCCATAGGAGCACAATGCATCCCTGGTGCTGTTTAGGCTGGGTACCTCTTCAGGGATGCGAGGCGAGACCTAACATCCCTTTGAGAGATGGAAAGGGACGGATTTGGTGGGGCAAAACACTGAAGGTGTTACTTTTCTAACCAAGCTGGCTAATGGTGGAGGGCTTTAAATTTAGTGAGAGAATTTGAAAACCCACTTCAGAGAAGTCTTATCTGGCACGTCTCATATTTACCATTACAAATAAGAACAATGGGGTACTCTTTGTATTCATACTATTTATAAATTGTTTCATTCTTTAATGATACATGGCACACTAATTGTAGCTTGACAAAGGGAACTACTTATGAAACATTTGAGTAAACAATGAAAATCTGCTGCTTTGTCCCAGCTCCAAAGCCAGGTTTTTTTTTCTTCCTAGTGCTGATATTACTAATTCTGAGAAAAGTGTAATTATTTAAGTTATTGCTGTCATTTGCACTGATCTGAAAAGGGATCTCTAAATTCTCCTTGAACTAGAGTGGGAGATGAATGTGCCTTATGTCGAAAACTGTTCCAAACCAATTTGTGGGTTTTGGTTCAAAGTAGTCTCTTTTTTTTCATCCTCTCTAATTTCTTTAATGATTCTGCTTTGCTAAGTTTTCTTAATATCTAGAATTTCTCATTCTTTGCTATTTTAGCAGCCTCTGGGCATTTTTGCATGTGAGGTCACTTCATAATTTTTATGTTAAAAATCACTAGGCTTTAAAAACAACATTCTTTATTATGGAAAATATTAT
Source organism: Arenaria interpres (assembly GCA_013399435.1). NCBI lineage: Eukaryota > Metazoa > Chordata > Aves > Charadriiformes > Scolopacidae > Arenaria > Arenaria interpres. The sequence goes on along the minus strand of VXAK01025552.1, from coordinate 402,958 downwards.
TTTTCATGCATCTCTAATGTAAATTCTAGAAATAATAGCCAAAAACCAGAGCAAAATTTTCATGTGTGCTTGTTTTTGCTAAGTGTTAGATTCTTCGTACAAATCTCTAAATGATTCTAGGGTTCTAGTGATGTTAATAAGCGAGTCCTTTTCCATGTAAAATGATACCACCACCCCCCCTGAGCTGCGGGAGTGCAGGTTTCTTAACACGTGTTAGTGTTAGGTGGAGGAATTGGTGGCTGTTCATTTAGGAGAACCGCAGAAGTTAGTCACCAAAGCCCATCTGCCCTCTTGGTGTCTCCAGCTCTTGCCACTAGCTTTACTGGGGTAAGACCACGTTATCTTTGGCTCCTGAAAACTTTGCTCTTGTTTTTTCCCGTTTCCTGTGCATATCTTGAACCTTGAGACTGTATCTCATCCAGAGGATGTTGGTACCTTTTTGACTGACAGAAGGAGGCTACAGACATTGTCACCGTCTCCTCTGAGTCTTCTCCGAGGTTGGATTTTGTTGAACCACCACTCCAAGGGCCACTTCCCACCCCTCCAATAACAAGGTGCCTGTTTAATTTATACCAAAGCAACCCCCTTAGCATGACATAGTTCTACTGGTATAGTTTGTTTTAACTGTGTCTAGACTAGGGACTAGCATTACTGTTAAGTCAGTTTGGTTTCTTACCCTGGTAATTGTGTCTGTGTAAAACCTGTGTGTAGACAAGCCCTAATACTCTTGGGTTCTAATTAGAAAAGAAATTTACAGTGACTTAAATTGAAGTAAAACAAGGAGTTTTCCTAACGTACTCTCAGGAGAAGTGATGCCAGATCAGTATGGTACATCAGTACCATACTGATTTGTTTCAGTAAATTTATAGCCTTGCTTCACTTTGCCAAGAATAATACCAGATACGTTAGAGAAACTGTGTCTTTGTTTTACTACAATGTTTCTCTCTATTCTAATAAATCTTATTTTTAATTAGACCCTTAGTCTAGCCTGTCACCCAGGTTTGTTTTTGTAGTGATCTATTTTTGTTTACTTCCTCAGAGCAATAACATACCAAAAGGACAGTAGAACAGATGGAAACTGATAGCTATGATTGCACTGTAAAAATACATATAGTCGCCTTAGTTAATGCAAAAGAATTTCAAAGAGCCTATTATGAAGTGGTAATTTATGTGCCAACAGCCATGCAAAAAATAATGAAAACAAGCGTTTGCTTTAGCATTTCATATTCTGCAGTCTTCGATCATCTAATCACGCTGTTAATAGGCTGTTGCTTGTATGGACATAGTGACCTTCAATTAGTGTATAAGGGTTCTACTATATTTAGCGCAGTCATCCAGGCATCCGGCTCTACAGACAGAAGGGTGTGCTCGTGGTGAAAACATTCAGCAGCCTCTGAGGCTCAGACAGATGGAAGGGGCCTTTGGGGCTCCTTCTTTTGGAGAAGAGCATCTTCTCACAGTGAATGAATCACCTTCTCCCTCTCTCTACCCTGTGGCCTGGAGGTGGCCGTCCCCTGGCCAAGTTTGGGTTCCCCATAGTGGCCATGAGAGGGAAGCGAATTCCTAAGAGCCTCATGTAGTTGATCTGAATCTTCTAGTAGAGCTGAAACACGAAGAAAGGATTTTTCTCTCTGCTCTGATATCGCTGCTGATGTGAGTTCAGCATCTACTATGAAGTGAAGAATGAACAAAAGACAACTCTTCACCCAGCGAGTTATCCTAGTGAGTGCTAGTTGTAGTTATAAAATCATTCAAGTTTTTTCCGTAAGGGTTCCTTTGGAGGTATACTCAATTTTAATGCTTATGAGGCCTTTTCAAGATGTGCTTTTGTCTAGAATATAAATGAGTAAAATACTAATTTAAAATTGTAAGATCTAGTCTTCTTCAGGTTTTTAGGCAAAAGTTTTATTTTTGGTAGCTGTGACAGTTCTTGAAATATAATCCAGGAGAAGACTATTGATTCTAAGAATGTGCATGTGATGTTTCACCCACCCAGATCTGTAGTCTTCTTTTTAAGCTATGTTCAGAATTTATATCCTGCTTGGACCAAATTGTTTTAAATAGCATCCAGCACTGGATAGTACTGAAATAAATTCAGTAATAACAATTGGCTATCAAAACAATAATTTGATGGTTAGCATCCTGAGGCAATTGGGGAGAGCAAAAAAACAAGCTCACATGATGGGGCATATATGTATATTAAGATAGAAAAAGCACTATTTAAGCTTTTTCTAAAACTTAACTTTAAAGGTGTGGGTTTGCCACAGGCACTGTGCAGGGGGAAATATGTGCTTATGTTTCCCTTGCAGTGTACTAGGAGATAAATTGTTCCTTGGAGAGCTAGAGAGAAAACTGAGCTGAGGGCTTTTCATGTCAACTCCTTTTTGGATCATTTTTGATAAATTAAGAGAATTGTACTGAAATAGTTCCGAGGAATAAATAAGATGCCTGAGCTATGGTACACATCTGTAGTATATGTGCTTAAAGCTTGAATTTTCCATAGGGGTTTTCTTCTATGTTACACTTAAGATTGCCTGGTCCTTTTCCCCATTCCACAGTCTTTATTCTTTTCAATACAACAAATCTTTTTAATCCATCAAAATGTCATGCTGTCTGAAATATGAAGACATGTTGCAATTACGAGGCTGTTTAGAAACAGAAGGCGAACTCAGTAGTTTATTGCACTCTTATTCTTTTGAGACCTGCATTTTTGTCTGTGTGTATTTAGATGACTTTTTTTCTGAGCACGATTCTATTCCCTTTGAAAATTGCCTAATAAAGTTTTTTATGTCTGTCTACTTTGAGAAAAGAAGTTGGGCCTTTATGATTTCAGTGAACAAATTAATGAAAATCCAGATTTTCAACCCCAGTAGGGTCATGTCAGATTGTCTGGAAGCTAGTTCACGGCGGTGGTGATCTTATACGGAGTAGAGTTTTTCCTTCCACCGTTTTCTCTCTCTAACAGCACTCTTAACTCCTGCACTTCCAACTTTTGAGGAGTCAGCTTGTATTATTACAGTTTACATATAAATTTCTTAACTCTGAGTAATTCTTACGGTCAGCCCTGCAAGTTGCACGGGTTCTTATCATCCGTTTATTTCTCCGTGCCGTGCTATCAAGTGGGGTTGCAGTTACTCAGAATAAGGTTAAGTGATCGCACCGCTATCGTAATTAATTAAACCTAAGCACCGACACCTTATTAGTTCACGTGGCGCGGTCGGCAGACGGCGGCTGGGCTGGGGCGCTGCTGGAGAGGGGAGGAAGTGGGAGCGGACCTTTCTTTGCAGGGCAGGATGATGTGGGGTAGGAGCAAGCTGCGCACATGCCTGCCAACATACTTGGATCTGACGAAAGGAACACAGATGGCTGAGGCTGATAAAGGTGTCTCTTATTGTGTGATTTTTTTATTTTTTTCTAATTTTTTTTTTTTTTTTTTTTCTGCTCGGCACTGTTTTGAGGTTGTGTGCGAGAGGGGTAAGAGGGGAGGAAGCCGACTACGTGCATATGTTTATTTTAATACGTTTTACAGTGTAGGAAAGGAGTTGTGTAAATTCAATACTCCTACTCGGTAGGACGCCAAAGGCTGGAGCTGAGCCCTCCTTTTAGGTTTCTGTAACAAATGAACAATAATCTGTCCTCAGGGATTTATGTCATGCTGTCCGACCTTCAGTTCTTATCTGCTAATAGAAAAATCCTGGTGCATTGCTGAAAGTAGCTCCTAAAAATTGGACTGAGAAGCCTTAAAAGCACGTGGCCACGTCTGCTCGTCACCAGCCTCAACGCTCGCTCTCCTCTTACACGGCACCTTCGTGTCTCCTTCTTCCTCAGGTCATTTATTATCATGGTTATTTGTTTATTACTGTGTTTTACGTGATGGGTGTACATACCAACGCGTATATATGTGTGGATACACACACACACAAAAATATATATATAAAAAACCCCAAACATCTTGTCCTCTGAGGAGGTAGTGCCTAAGTCTGCCTGCAGTCCGTTTGGCAGAGGAGGAAGCCAAGGCCGCCACAGGACAGGGATGTGTAAGGGACGAGCAAAGTCCCACAGACTTTTAGTCTGAGCGAAGTCTAGTTCTTCTGAGCATTTGTTATTTATTGTTGTAGAAATTAACTGGTCGCTGCTATCTAAAAATGGTATGTCTGAACTTTAAAGTTGCTTGCAGAAATAAATCGCTGTCACCAGACGTAGTGGTTGTTCCAAGTCTGTCGGATCTGTTACACCCATGAGCAACACCATCCATCAGGGCAGGGCTGAGGAGAAGGGAGTAGAAGCAAGACCTTTTTTTCCCCTCCATCTGTTTAAAGCAAAGTCTTAAACAGGCAATTTCATTAGAAAGCCTTAGGAGAGATTCTTGTTTTATAAATGATGGCAGTAATGTTCTCCTGCTCGTGACAGCTGGAAATCCACAGGATGCTCTTGCTGGTGAGCACGAAAGAAAAATGGTACTTGAGACTTCATGCTAGGGCAAATAAACTGAATTTTGAATATCTTTTCCAATTTGCAGTCATTAAGTTGAGCTATTTCAGTTGTTTTTCATAGAAACTAATATATTAAAAATCTAGTTGCAAAGCCATACTCCTGATACTATACTGTAAATAACTAAGACCAAACTTAATTCAAAAAGTGCTGTTTTGGTCTGTTGTCATCTAAATGTTCCTTCTGTCCTCCCCTGCTCACACCGTGTGTATAAGTTTTTTTAAAACAGACATTGAAATACTTTTTTTTTTCTCGGTGCAGCAAGGCTGCCTGAAACTGGTGGAGGGAGGCAGTTTTTCATTCTGAGATTTGGTGCTATAAAAATGAATGTGCTTTTTTGATGCCTTTAGGACTTGTATGTGCAAACAGTCTTTTCTATAAATACACCATAATATTATGATTATTAATTGTGGCTACTACTATACAAATAGAAAAATAAATGCATCCCAGCTACATTCCCTCTGAAAAAAAAAAAAAAAAGCCCTTTGTATGAGCAGGAAAATGCTTTTTTTTTTTTTTTTCTGTGAAAATGTATCATTGTTATTACAGCTTTGGCTCTATAAAGGACATGCGAGCATGAGAATCTGGAATTTATAAAAGAAATTATTACTAACAGTGGACTGGCTTTTCTTTGAGTTATGCTAATTTTCCATCACTGTAACTGTATTTTATTTAATTAAATTACTCTTCATTTACATTGGTATAACCAAGCAGAAAATGAGGCCCAGAGTAAATAAGAAAGAGCTTCTATTTGTGTAAATTAAAATCTATATTGAAAGTGACACAGGGCAAACACTAAACATCTAACAAAAAAACGTGCCTTTGCCAAGGAAATAAGGAAATCGAGACATTCTGCAGTCTATAATTAGGCACTTTACATGGATGTAGCTCCGTAAAAAGGAATAGAAGACAATGGTATTAGCATAGTACTCCAAGGAAAAGAACTAGCGATAAATTATGGTGCGAATTGGGCTAAAGGACAACTTAATAGAGAACAGTTTTGTACCAGCCTCTGTCAAGAAGTCAATTAAACTCTAGAAACTCATTTGTAAACATACGCATTGCTCACTGTTCATATAATTTAAAAATAAAGGGGTGCTTCGTCTAGTATTAATTTAGAGTGCTTTCTATTGTGGCACAGTTTTAAAAAGACAAAAATTAGCTGCTTTATCTGACCGAAGTCAGGAGGAAGGTACTTGATGTTTACATAGGCTGTTAAAAAGAATAGGGACGCCATCTGAAGTAGTTTGGTGGGACCAAGTAAACAGCGTAAAGATTGTAGACATACTACATCTATTCCAGCTACTAATAGATGCTTGTACTTAAGCAAAGAACAGGAATAAAAAAAAAAATAATTTAAAAATGGCAGAACTAATAAGAGTTGTGCTATGTGAGCTGTGCCCACCTAAATAATCTTACAGGTTTTATCTTAATGAAAATATTATTTAAAGTAAGATTTCTTGGGAATAAGAACGATTCTTTACACGGGGAAGATGTAGGCTTAGAAAATGTAGTTGTTGAGAAACTTGAGTGTGTGCATGCATAAAGACCTAGCTACAAAATCCAGTTGTCTTCATTCCTCTGGTTAGTTCCTTGGAGACCAGAAGGACTGCTAGTGTAAGGCTGACAGAACTATACCTTCTAATAGCACCAAGACTTCTTGTAGATGACCTCCTGATTTACAGGAAAATAAAATATTTCCTATGTGAATGGGAAATCCTTGAGAAATGTTTAAGTGTGCACTGTGGGGAAGGGCTTCACCAAAGACACTCTGAATGGCGCTCTTTCCCTCTTTTCCTCAGAACCAGCAGTCCTTTCAGTTGAAGCGGTGGTGAGTTTTGGAGTCACCTGCAAGCTCTCATCTGCTGGAAGTTTTCTCTCTCAGTATTCGCTTGATGCGGGGACTGTGATGTTATGATTGAGGTATTTCTTCATTTGGCTCTCCAGAGGCATCTAGGACTTATGGTTGAATTCAGAGTGTGCAACTTTAGCTTTGTCAGACTAATAAGCCACTTGTCGAGGCTTCCAATATCTCTTCAGTGAAGGACAATAGATCCACCAGAAACTGCCCTTCAGAGGCAGTCAAGAAGGGCAATGTGCCCGTCTGTCATAGGATGGGAGGCCAAAGTGTCCATGTTGGAACCTGTGCGCCTTAAAGTAAGCGACTCTGAGATTTGGCTACATTTTGACAGTGAATCCCATGGTAGATACAAGTCTCTGTTTACATCAGGAGTAGTGACCAGCAAATGCTTATAGCATGTTTGAGAGTAGGTTGATCCTAACAGATCTACCTTCTTGTGGTCCCCAAGTTCACTTGCAGATGGAAGGGCGTGAAATAGACTGTGTTCAGTGGTTCACAAATGTTTAACCAAGCTTACATGGCAATCTGCTCTTTAGAAGAAATTTACTTTATTAATAGCTTTTAAATTTTCACTTAAGAAAGTTGTATTGAAAAGAAAGTATTGCTTTTAGTAGGCTGAAAGATACTGTCGTTCACTGCCACTCCAAAAATATATTTTAATATCATCATAACAAATACCTGTCTGTCTGTGTATTTCTTCATTTAAAAACCAGAAGTCTGGTGTGTAGAATAATGGATTCTGAAACAGAAGCGTTGCATTAGATTTGCTTTGCGACTCCTACAGACATTGATTAATTGGGACAGTCAGCGTGGCTTGCTCTTAGTTCATCATTAAGCTTTTTCCTTCTTTTTCAGTTCCCCCCCCACCAAGCATATAAAATGCTTATAAAAGAATGTAGAAATGAGGCAGTTTGAGTTGTTGTGCACAATAGAAACACAGCCGAATATTTCACAATATACTATATATAGCCAGAAACATTAGTTTCCATGTGATAGCTGTCAAGATCTGAATATAATAATGTATTCTCCAAGTTATTTATTGGGTTTTTTGGGGGGGAGAAGCTGTCATTCTCCCTGGTTTGCAGATAAAGTAACACCTATATTGAACGATTTACCAACACTTGTTTTTATGTACGTTGCTACCCTGGAATTGAAGACTGGGCTTTGGTAATAACTGATAAGTTATTACCAATTCTAAGACAAGTCTCGTTGCTCCGGCTTGATGTTTCTGAATGCCTAGTGAAAAGTAATGAGACTTGAGATGTGCCCTCTGTGAATGTGTGAATTTTGTCATTGGTGTCATCTGGGGAGATGAGAAACGTGTTACATAAATACGGGAATGGTAAGGAACCTGTCTAATGCAGTTGCCAATGGCTGTTGTGTTCCAGTTGTAATTCCATGTTGTTGGTAACTGCCAGCAGTGAGTGCAGTGTGCTGAGACGTGCAATTAAGCATCTCTTGAATGAAGCCTACATAAGTTTGAGTATTTCTTTTACCTGCATCAAATTACCTGCAATCAAATTCAGCTCTGTTGAAATTACATTTTCAAAGTACAGTAACGTAAAAAAAAAAAGGACATTGTTTTTACAAAACACATTCTTGAGATTTGTTATATCAAAATATTTATCTTCTTATTTGTCTCTCTAAACTGAGGTTTGATTTTTATCTAAAGGGATAGTGGGATGACAGCTGAGCTTCTGTTGTGCTTTAGGAAATTATTTGCTTTTACATCATACAAATCTTCCAAATTATTTAAGAATCCCTCCTTTGCATATGGGAGCCTGCAGATGACAGGTGCACTCTGGAGGGAATGGGACAGTGAGAGGTTTGATTGATCTCCTATGAATTGGATTCAACAGGAACAGCCCAATGTATGTAATAAATGCAAAGTTTCTGGAGATACTGTGATTTGTGGGGCACCATAGTTTTTGCTCCTGTTCAGTGGCATCGGTTGCATTTCTCTGTTCTTTACCTCTCTCAAGACCCCTGGTTTACTTTCTGGAAATTTTGCTCTTTTGGGGAAGCATTTCCCTTGTATTAACTGATAGCGCTTTGTAAATTGCTGTGTGGTTGTTTTTTTTTCCCTTCCCCTCCTGCCAGTCACGTGAAGAAGAATAGTAGGATATAGCTATATGATTTACCACAACTTTTAAAATACAAAACTTTATGTAACATTGTGGTAGTCTTGAATCCATTTAACAGATGTTATGTATAGACTTATGTGAAAGTTACAGCAGGGTAGTTTCCATCTGGTGACTTTAATTTATGTGTTCTGAAAGATACACCCTTTGTAAAACTGCTTTATAAATATGGCATTGTGGGTTTACACAGTGAACGCCTGTCAGTAGCTTCCCGCTCGATGTTCTTGTCTTATGAGTCCCCTAAAAGTAATTTTCCCACAAAGTTTTTAAACTCAACCAGTGGTAGTTTCCTAAGTGCCAGCTTGTGCACACCTAAACTTTTGAGATTTAGTTTTATCTTGTTGGATGCTGGAATTAGGTCTCTTGCAACATGTGAATAGTGTTGTCAGAAAAATTTACAACTTTGAGTCCAAGCCTAAGGTATACTTTTGAGGGAGTGTTTGTGTTACAGGCTGATAGGTTTTGTCTGGCTCCCCTGGCTTTCTAAAACATTGGCGGGATGATGACACAGTGGTGTGATGATCTGGTGGTCTCTCATCTGGAGGATTTACTTTCTTTTGAGGAACATAAATTCTACTCCAGGCTAGTTTGTATTAATTCTTATTGTGACAGTGGCTTTATTTTCTGAAAGTGGCCTGCATTGGCTGTTACTATCAAAGCTTTCAATAGGTTTGGAGCATCCAGGCAGCTCCTAGGACTTGGTTCCTTTCTTGTGTGCCTGGTTTGGGTGGGAAGGGCTATCTTTGTAAGGCTGGACTTTGCTGTCAATGGGAAGGGCCACCATACTGTATCATTGACATAACTGGAGCCACAGAATAGCCCCGTTTTCTTTAGAATCTTCTCTATATTGAGACTTCATCTATATTTTTAGTTTTCTATAAAATTTTGTTATCTGTCCTTATAGCTTTTTTTTTTTAATAGAGGCTTCAGTTTTTCTTTATCATTCAGAAAACTATGTTCCTCACTTTTAAAAATTTAACTTCTGTGTTTAGCAGCTATTATTTTGAAGCCAAAAATGTTGTAGTAGTCAGATTTTAACTGTGTCTAGCAACAAGTCTGCCAAAAAATAAGGAAGTTATCTAAGGGTAGTAGTGCAACTGCTCCCTCATTTCAAATGCAGACCTGCCTGGGTGGATAATGAGATCCAGGAATGAGTGGAATGAAGGAATGCAGCTGGATCCCATGCCTCCAGAAGTCAAGGCTGTCCACAGCTAGAGCTTCAGTGGTCACTGAGGATGAGCACTTGGCCGATCACAAAGTGATTTTCCCTAGGCACAGAGGGCTCCTGGTTATTGAGTGCACTGGCAGGGGACGTGGATAAACACCCGTGTGCCTCACATAGGTCTGCTGGAGAGAGGTGGTCAGGGCAAGGTGTTAGAAAATGGGATGATAAATCATGTCACCTTTCCTAGGTAAAGAGGTGAAGTGGGGCTAATTCAAGTAACCATTATTGCTTGCTCTACTTATTTATTTATTTTTCCCTCGCCTTTGCCCTGGCTCTGAATCCTGTAGCCCGCATCTCCAAAGCATCATTTTGGGAGGAAGGTCAGGCAGGCCATGAACTTGCTGCATGGATGTGCAGCGATGCTACAGAGCGAAGGAAGCTTCTCTCAGGGGTTCCCACCGTTCCCTGCCTCTTGCTCTTGGTTTTGTGAACTACTTACTAGAATGGTCACCAAAAGTGAAGTCATTGCAAGGTAATTCCTTGTGTAAGAACTCAGGCCTTGACTTGAGAGGACCACTTAAAAACATTAAGGTAAAAAAACTTTGACTTTAGAAGGCAGGTGCTATTTTTTTTGTTGCTATTGTAGTCTAGTTTTCTCTGTCATTGACGACACCCATAGGTACTTTACTCTTCTGTTAATTTCCAAATGTTAATTATATGTGTGTGTGTGTGTTTAATGTGTAGTCACTTGTGTTTATCATTTTTACTTAACATGTCTTCCTGCTCTGTTACTGGCAGCAGTATTTGATTTATTTCTGTGATTAATTCTTATCCTTTTGAAATCCATGGAGCCTTTAAAAAAGAAGAAAGAAATCCTAACAATAATAGTAGCATTCAAGCTCCTTTATCTTCATTTTGTTCCAGTGCAGTGGTGGATATTCCAAATTCTCCATGGTAATAGAGAAGTATTTCAGAAGCAAATATCTTGCCAGATCTTTGCATTTTCATTACAATTATTGCTGAGGAGAAAGAGTACTTTATCAGCCATAGGCTTTGTAGCACTAGAACATGGATGTTTAAAGCTGATGCAAATGAGTGTTCTCTTTTCATTGTGAGTTTACTGCTGAAGTAGTGCAATTTTTAAGAACCAAAGATCTTTCTAAGAAAGACTTCACTGGCATCTCTTTGGTAAGCAAGCGGCGCAGTGCATCCCTGCGGTTTCTTACAGGCAGAACAGAAAGATCTCCTTTACTCTGCCTATTTTGTTACTCGCGGATTATGTGCATTAGCTGTTATCCCATTATATGGTACATTCATAACTGTTCTGTTCAGGGTCTGAAGTAACCAGGTTGGAACTTTGTATAGTCCCGCTGACATGAAAAGAGCACAGACAAAAGAAGACCTGAGTGTTTGGCTACTGCAAGGAGAAGTAATTAACCAAAGATTTTTATTTATTTAAATGGGTTCAACATTTCTTTCTTCTTGTATGTTTACCTGCCCAACGGCTAGTCTTGGGCACAGGCATCTCCTCTCTTTGGTTTTGCGTATCACATCTGGCCTCAGCTGCAAATGAGGAAATAATTTGCTGCTCCTGAAGGTTCTACCTGATCTTATGATGGTGCAAATAAGGGTTTGTTCCTGTGCCGTAAAACTTACGAAAACAAGGGTTGGAAACGATGGAGTTTCTCTGCATTAATCAAAGACACAGTCAAGTTGCAGTAACAAGTACATTTATTTTTTTCCTACAAGTAATGTTGTATTTTTGTTTCTTTCTCTTAATTTAATCACATAGCTGAGGTCCTACTTTGGATTTAGAATTAGCACTTGTAGCATTAAACTGTTTTAATATCCACTTATTCTACTTAAAGAATTTATGGGAGAAACACACTACCCTTTCAAAAGAAATAATTTTGATTTCTTAATCTAAGCTTTTAGAGACCAAAAATAGTTCTTGTTGAGTAAAGGGTAGGAATGAATGCAGCACTGTCCTTGACTGGACTAATTAGTGAATACTTTAAATTAAGGGTATTCATCAAGTAAACTCACGAAAGAAGTGATCTAATAAAAAATAGTGTTTAAAGAGCTTTCATCTCCAGTGAGATTACTTGCATGAGTCAGTTGAAAAACATTCACCTTTGTTCACTGTCACTTAAGAAGTTAAACAGCTTGGAGCTACTCGTTATGTTGTAGTTACTTAATACTTGCTTAACTATTGCTTGATGCACCTATAATACAGAGGATTAATTCTGGAGAAACTCCATATGATAGCTAATTTGATATTTAAGACTTCCTTAATTGCTAAACTAAATTACTATTAACAGTGAAACTTTAAAAAGATAATTAGAATAGTAAAACCATCTCTATTCCTGTTATGGATATGATGTAATAGCTGATTAAAAAATTGTGCACCTAACAAGTTTTGCCTGCAAGGCAATGGAGCTTTGTGAGACTTGGGCAGACATGGATCCAGCCACTCAGTTATGGTTGGGATGAGGAAAGCTGTGCAAGGCATGGAATTGTCTGTATTTGGATTACTTTAAGTGCTATTTTTTTATTGGACTGCTTTTTTTCACCAGGGTTCGATTTGCATTCCTAGTAGCATAAAAATGCGTGTTGATGGGAAGAAGAAAATAATAAACTATTTCATGAAGTTGTGAGAGTTAAGCCTAGATGAGAACATTGCAGTCAGATCTACCACATATGTGTGTCCCTGTATCAGCTAAATATATGGAGTAATATATAAGTAAAGGAAAAGGAATTGTTTCTCTCCTTACAGGCTTTGTACATTTATGAATTTTCATGTTAATGGATTATTTTTTGAGACATCCTTTCTACGTGGATAAACATTTCAATCCAAATGGTAGTATCAACTGCAGAAGGTCTTAGACATAGCAGCACACGTTATGTATTATGTAGAGGACAGCCAAGAAATAGATGTACTCATTCTGTTGTCACCTTTGAGAGATTTGTATGGCTCTGCTGGTGGACCTCCTTGTTGCTACTATGCGCCTGAAGAGGCTGACATTTCTTCCTGTGGGTAACACAATGGTAACTCTTGAAGGTACTGCAGTTTATTCCTTATAATGTTATCCTGATAGCTTACTGTCATAGCCCAGGAAAATTAACAAAGGAGCAGGAAATGGCTAGTATAGGAAAGGGTAAACTTCAGGTTAAGGTCTGCAATACTGGGCACCAATCCCAACCCGGGTTCTGTCACGCTAAGGAGATTACTCAGCATGTGCCATGACAGCTCACCCAAAATGTCGGAAATACTAGTCACCTGTTAGTTTAGGTTAGTTAATGAACTTTAAAAATTTGCATTTGGCAGCTTTGGATAGATGTTGGTAATTTTTTGCCCGTAGTTGGAGAGGTAAGTCCCACAGCAGCACACCCCATGGGGCAGTTGTCAACACCAGGACTTGAAACCTCTGCATCTGCCCTGTTAGCTAGGGCCCAGTGACTAAAGGACAGAGAGCCCCAGTATTGCCCATGACCATGTCTTAAGGCAGATTTTTCCCTCTCTCACTATCTAATCGCTTTCCGTGCTCCTTCTTCATGCTTGAGCACATCCCTTTATTAGCACAAATCCCACCTTGCATGTTCTCCACTTCTCTTTATTCACAGGCACTCTGGGCAGTAGGAAAACTAACAGTTCTTATTAATGTCAGTCCTTAATTTTGATTCCAATTTTTATGACTTTTAACTGAAGGGAATATTGGTAGTAAAGGATCCCTAAGGTTTAGAGTTCGATATTGTGCTGCTTTGCTGCTTGGTGTCATTAAAGATCTCACCTCACTAGAATATAATCTCACTGCTGGAGAGGAAGTCATTGGTGTGGTCAATCTGTTTACGCTTCAAAAGTAGTGTGGCACAATGAAGACTTTTGAGTAAACAAACAAAATTGTTGCTACCTTCTAGATCTTCTTTTTCAGTACTGAGAGCTACCTGCTTGGCACTGATGCATATTGTTAACTTTAATTCTGTTAAATCTATATTATGGGACACTGTGTTATTAGTAGAGATTGTTTATAACAGGTGATCCTACACCAAAAATATTATCAACTAGTATAGAAGACACAACAAACAAAAGCAAAAATCAGTAACATGAGCCAATGAGAACATGGTGAGTGCCATCAGCTGTAATGCCATGGCTCTGTAAGGTCTGGAGCTTAAACACCTTTTGAGAAGAAATCTTTGAGAAAGATGTAGTCCTATGGTAGTGTTTGCAGATTTTTTTGTAGGTTTTTCCAACAGGCGCGAGGTTTTAATCAGTTGAAAGCATGATGATATTTGTCAGATTATATTTGTGAAGGTGGATGTTTAGATAGAGCAGGACACGGGATTTGCGGGTCCACAGCAGGCAGAGTTAAGTCCTGATGTACGGCTGGGTAGAGGCTGTCTGAAACGTTGTGAAACAACAGAAGAAAGTATATGTAGGTATATTCATGCCATGCTGAATGCAACTAGATAGGTAACAGTGAAGTTGGCTCTTGCAGTGAGAACATGGAACTGCATTGGCTTCTGAATATAAAGAGCATCAGTCTAGTGGCATCTTGGCATGTGCTTAAACACAGGAATTGCCCATCTTCTCTTCTTCTCTGCGCTATCTGAATTCAGGTGTGAAACAAATATCTCCTTTAGCAATACACCTTAATTTTGCTATGCAGAGTTTTGTCTAAGGTAGAAAAGTTTGGTTGTTTCAGTTAAAAAAAAAAAACAAACCAAAACCCAACCATCAGACCCCAAATGAAAACCAATGGTAAAAATATTTCACTAGAAGCATTTAGAAAGACTTGAATAAACAAAATGGAAGGAAATTGCAGTGATTCAGATTCAAAAGCATGGTGCCCTTCAGAAGAATCCTTGCTATATGAACTGAGAGAAGTGCAAGGTGGTGTACTGGGAGGAAGACCAAGTATTAGGCACGGAGCATCTGGTATAACTCTGGAGACAACACTGAATCAGAGATGGTATCTGCCTGATAGGGGTGGTTGTGCCTCAAGTGGATGAATATATTCAATAAACTGTGATTCAGGTAACCTTCTGATTAATGACAAAAAAATTCATGGATGTAACTAATTTTCAGTGATTTGCCAATGTCTGTCTCTGGCCCGGAACTGCTGATATGGATAAACAGCATTTCTTAATGAAAATTGTTTGGTATTTGTACTCATCTCCATGTTCCATTACACTTCAAATTAATATTAACAATTGTTTGGTTGTCCTTATAGTATAATACTTAAAAGTTGCGGAGCCTCATCTTCCTGTTTTCAGAGACGTAGTTCAGTTGTGTTCTTGTGAGCTGCTTGGGATTACTCATTTCTTAGAGGCAATCAAGTTTTCTTATTTAACTTGCTGTCGACAAGTGTTTTTTTTAAGAGTAATGCTCTTAGAAGGTCATTCGACATTTGAGGGTTATTCACTTTGTTACCCCAAACACTAAAACCTTGTGTCCTTGGGTTCCGATTAGTGACACTTTAATAAAGTCATTTGAAGTTCAGTAGACTGAATTTTCCACCTTTTCTAATGTTTCTATGGTCACAGGGAAGCGACCTGTATTCAATCTTTTAAATGCAAATCTTTTAAAAGTTACTGTGCAATTTTGTGTACCAGACTTCTTCATGGGTTACAAAAAAGTGCCTTTTTTTCTTTTAAACAGCTACAGCAGTGTCTTTTCTCTTTCTTTTCTGTTTTCTTCCTCTCTTTCTAGTGAAGTGACAGCAATTGACTAAACTTAGGTCTTTTGGGATAACAAAGGATTGAGAAAAATCTTAAAGGTTTTTATTGCTGCACTTTTTTTTTTTTTTTTTGGCTGGGCCAGGGCAGACAAAGGCCTTTCCACTTGATTAGATAATAAGGCTAACGTGGGCTTTGACTGAAAAATATCTTTGCATTCTGCTCTTCTTTTTTCCTCCAACTAAAAAAAAGAGGTGGGGAGGATGGGGGGGAGAGAAGAGAAAAACTATGCCTAATCGGCCACAATTAAATCTTTCATGGTGAACTCACTTTGGAGGAATTAATGCATTTTGTATTGCCTAACAACTCGAGTGAACATTAACAACACGTGAGAACTGAGGGGAAGAAAAATTATGGTTGTCTTTTTTCTTTTTTTTTTTTTTTGGTTTTTTTTTGATTCTCAAGGAACAGGGAAGGGCAGGTCATTGACTCGATTTTCATGGGAAGATTGACTCCGGAGCGCTCGCATATCCAGGAGCGGAGCGAGGGGGTATTGACAGCTGGGGCTTGGGGAGGGGAGCGTGCGAGAGCAGGGATTGCGCCAGGGCTTGTTGGGGGAGAAACAAGGGAAGATGGAAAACAAAGCCCAGAGAGGGAACAGTAGCTGCAGTGTCCCAGGGCTGAGGGGCTGCTGCTCCTCAGTGGTGGATACGTGTTGCGCTCGGACTCAAGCAGTTGCGGTAGAGAAATGGTAGGATAATGGAAGGGGCTGCCCTTAAGTGAGAAATAGTTTGCTCTTCATGAAGCTGAAGAAGTTGCACCCTGCGCCTCCATGAGTACTATGGAAGGGTACAGGAGACGCTCTTTCAGCCCTTTCATCCTCCTCCCCGCTGAAGAACGGCTTATGCAAAAGAAATTTGGGAATGCAGGTGTGTTTTCTGAAGGTAGCCTGGAGTATTTATTAGGAAAAGAACAATAACTAAGGGTGTTTTTAATTATAACTTTAAAGATTTCTTTCTTCTGACACCTGTTTTGTTCATACCCTGTGATTAAAAAGAATTTGTGGGCTCAGGTGTGCTTACACACATCAGTCCGCTTATTTCCCCTTCACCTGCACGGCTCCTGGACTTTGCCTGACACAGGCGTGCAGACGGACCCCTGTGTGTGCCTGGGAGTGTGGTTATTCATACACTCTTCTCCCTCCTCCTCCTCCTCCTCCGATGGAAACGAGCACGCCCTCTCCTCTGCTCATTGTGCATCACCACCGCTTCTGCCACGCACGTCACAGACCTTTGCCTCCCCCCTCCACTCGGGCGTGCTCATTCCCAAAACGGTCACAGCCCGATTCACTCGCCCGCGAGACCTCGAGTCATCATTTGTCTCCTTTTACCCTATTAATTTCTCATCCCTGCCTCTGCCATGGTTTCCCACTCTTAAAGGATGCCAGCAGCCCTGGCCCCAGCCAAGTTTCCTTCTAATGCTGTGGGTTTTCCAGTTTCTTCCCCAGGAAGGTTTTGGTCCTCTTCAAGCGTCATAGGCAGGATACAAAATTGTTACGCAGAGCAAATACATTTTTCCTTGAAGAAGACCATACTTAAAGTGAAGTTGCAATACGTTAAAGCCTAACCTCATGAGCTATTAAAATAACTTAAAGCAAACAAAAATGCAAATTTATGTGGCCTTGCAGGTAAGGGAGACATAGCAAGAGTCAAAGCAAACAAGTTTGGCCCTTAAATGCTGCCTTGAAGGAAAGCT
This sequence comes from Arenaria interpres, assembly GCA_013399435.1. Classification (NCBI taxonomy): domain Eukaryota; kingdom Metazoa; phylum Chordata; class Aves; order Charadriiformes; family Scolopacidae; genus Arenaria; species Arenaria interpres. The sequence goes on along the minus strand of VXAK01025552.1, from coordinate 385,869 downwards.
CTCGCCAGTCCCTAAGGCTGTTACCTTGGTGTCCATGCTCTCATCTGGGCTCTGAAAGGCGGATACCCCCCGTAGCAGCCAAGCAAACCCCTCTCCTTGCTCAGGGGACCCTAGTCGTATAGCCCAGTCCTGGAGGTTTTACCACTGCATATGGCAAAAACACCATCCAAAAGCTCAGAACCTCATAACCCTTTTTCTTTTTTTTTTTTTTTTAAAAAAAAAAGTAATTAACTGGGTTTGGGCAGCAAAAGCCTTGTCTTCTACATCAGAAGTTTCTTCAGTTCATTCAACTAATTCAGGTCATTTGAAACTGGGAAACTGATTTGAAACTGGAAAAAAATCAGGAAATCATATTTTCCTTATGCAAAAATAATGACGAAACTGAAAGAATGAGATCTGCTGATTGTGGGCTTCTGGAGAGCCCACAGGCCCTCCCGAGAGGGTAACAAGAGGTGATGGGTGGTTTTTCTTCCAGTCTCTGAGAGGGAAAGGAGGTAGCTAGCTGACTGCGGTATGTGTTACAAGCTTTTGTCTGACTAGCAAACAAGTAACCGGATTTCTTTATATTTCTCTGTATTTATCAGACCCTTTCTTAGCATGCATTGTGGGATTTCGGTGGCTGTGACTTCATAGGTGACAATACAGTTAAGTACATTTTGTAGTCTCATTTTACAGCCGAATTTTCATCCTTTTGAATTGCCAATAGTGGGCGTGTGAACACTTATCAAGATACGCAAACATATGAAAGCTATTTGGTTTATTTAGGTGTGGATATGATGTTTCTCTGGGATGTCCTACCTGATTTTTCTCTCCTTGCAATACTTATTACTGTTTTGGAGTTTTTATTTGCTTTTTTCATGAATGGCTTAGCCAGTGTTGTGCAAGTACTTTTTTTTT